>CAXHTJ010000003.1:4454524-5054524 GCA_964019445.1 Populus tremula | reverse complement strand
AGTATTGATGACACTGAGAATCAATTAAAATGCTGCCACGTGTATGTTGTTACGCTTAGGCTCTTCTCCATTTGAAGTCACAGTCTTGTAACCTAAACATATCTTCGTATGAACTCACTGCCATTAGTAGCACCAACACCAGCGCATTTAATGTTTTTGTTTTTGCTCATACAAGTTTCGTTTATGCATCCTTCCTTTCTGGAGTTTTTATCATTACAGACACAAGAGGGTAAGGAAGTCAGATATGCCCTCGTTACCTGCTTCTTGAAGTTTAGCTAACAAATTACTAGGTTTCTTTTTTAGTGCATGCTTTCACCTGTTGACTTTCTACACCTCTCGATGAAACTAGTAGAAAGATTAGGCCCAGTGGAGACCTACTCTAGTGACATCTAGCATGATCTAAGCAAGTGCCTGTTACTAACCAAATTAATTTAGACAATTTTTACGGAAATATAATTAGGGATGTAGATAAAGAGAAGCAAATGAAACTACAGATGCTATAAACTTGATGATTACTGCTATATATTGTATCAATTTTTTTTCTATCTAGTCATGTAGATAGCGTCATAAGTTATGTAAAGAAGTTTTCTCTTGTTGAACTTTCATTAAAAAAATATTAACCAACCAATTACGTGGAAATATTTCGTTATTATAAAAAGGTGGACATTAGTTAAATAGTAATGGTTGTTCAATACCATATAAATGTATTCCCAAGCTTGTTTAGTCAAATAAATACCATTTCTCATACCTTTGTTTCATATAATATTATAAAAAATCTATTTTTTTTTCCTTTAAGAAACGAGTTACCACACCTTGAAATATGTCATGTAGAGACATTTATTTATATACTATATTAAATTTTTTTTTTGCATAATAATAATTTACAAATAGAAATATGTAAAATGTGTTTTAGAACACTTTTTTATAGTGTTTGATAAGTAATTATGTGAAAAGTATGATGGTAGTCAAATAATGATTAATTTAAAATATTTTGAAGATATATTTATGAACCAAATAAACAAAGTGAAGTTCAAGAAGAAGCCTGGAAATGCTTAACGACATGTTTAATAAAAACAATCATAGCATTAGATTTAACCTTCTGATTGTGCTCAAATTTAATAAGAAGGTTTTATAGATCTAGTTTTATAAATTTGTTCATTATAACTAGTTGAGGATGAGAAGCCCTTAAATTATGTTCAAAAGATGTTGCTTTTATAGTTTTTATTATATTATATTATATATATAGGAAGGTCAACTTTTCCACTATAAAAATAGTTGGCATGCTATTTTTAAAAATTTATGAATTATTATTTTTCAAAATATATTAGAGTTTTCTTAGTTATAATTTTATAACTTGACTACCTTGTTTTTATCTTTTGCATTATACATTACATCAATAGGTATTAGAGAAGGTTGGCCTTTTTTGTGGCCAGAGACAATAGAAATATCATCCCACCTCACGATATAGAAGTGAAGACCATCTAGGATGTTGAGATGGCTCGAGAGGCAACATAGATAAATTAAAAGGCAGCATAGAGAATCGTATTATAGAGACTAGATCAAATAGGAAAGGTCACTGACAAATATCGTATATTACTTGAACCATGTAGCACTACTAGAAGGAGGCATAAATATAAATTATGAAGAGAAGAAGAATGTGTTGGAAAACATACCTCGGGGCAAGTTTAAACCTATACCTATTCTTCCAATCCTATATAGCTAACCATAACTTGTCTACATGGAGGATTTTCAAGAGAACAAAATCTAAAGAGATATGGGTTTCATAAATTATGATAAATCACAACCACAACCACAACTACAACCATAACTTGAGAAACAACACTACCCCAAAATGATGGATTTTTTTAATGAGATTAGAAGTCTTTAGCTTTAATTGAGATCTTGACATAAATGAACCCCTTGACTATATTTCTAAGTGTGATAAACTTAGAAAATATATGAATACCATAGAAGAGGAGATGGTAAAACTAGTCATATATAAGTAGAAGGGAGAAGCTTCATCTCGATGGAATGTTAGACATATAAATATGTAAGAGAAGGTAGACAACATGTAATGTAATGGGGAAATATGAGAAAGATGCTGCATAATAGGTTCTTTCCTCCTAATTAAAAATAGTACTTGTTTCACGATATTAGGATTATTCACAAGGCAATAAATCTATTATTTATTATACTACTAAATTTTAATGACCAGTGGAACATAACTAAACTATAAAGGAGAGAGTGGTGAGATTTCTATGGAGGAATAAAGCCAACAATCATGTATAAAATTGGAGTGCATATGTTTTTTTCCCTATAGAGTCAAGGAATATGGTCATAAGGGTTAGGATGCCATTGAAAAAAAGGGCTTGCAGTGATGACAAATTCAATCCTTATCAGAGGTAAATCAAAAAGACAAGTAAATTTAGTGTTGCCAACAAGGAAAGAATAGTTCAAACATCACAACAAATTCCTAGTAGACAAGATGGCATTAAGCTTAACAAATCTTCAAGGATGCAACTTGAAGCTAACAATCCAAGCAAACCCTATGGCAAACGACTTAAATATGGAGAGTAGAACATAGTTCTATTGATTGTAAGAGTAAAAAATTAGTCATATTCATCAAAAACCAGCATGAACAAGAACATTCTGAAGGTAAATATGAGCTATACAAGCTAGAAAGATATTATAAAAAAGAATATTGATAAATAAAAAATAAATATTTTTGATATTTCTCCATTATTATTGAGAATTTTGACTTATAATAAACTTTACTATCCTTCACTATATCAATTGGTATTATAGCATATATAGAGACTTAATTTGCAATCATCCTATTTATAGACATGTTCTTTATTACGATGAAACATTACAAGAAAATTAAAAAAAGAAACAAAAACATCAATGATTAATATTCCATTGATGTTTCTCGATGAAAATTGCAATGAAAAATTTTTAGAAGTATTTTTTTATGAAAATGGTGATGAAATAAAAAAATAAAACTTTAAAAAATTACATCGGCAATTTTATTAGCATTGCTGACATGTCAAATTATCAAAACAAATTTCATCGATGATTTAACATGTCAAAAAACTACATCTCTTCTCCTTATTTTTCTTATTCATTCATTTCAAATCACAACATATCTCTCCCATCCTCTCTCCCAAGAAAAATCTAACTACCCCTGCCACCCTCACAAATTTGGCATTGACTCTCCCCATCTCAACTCATGTTTGATTTTGTCTTTGGTTTTGACTTTTTAAGTTGAAAGTTTTAGTTTTTATGCATTTTCTTTGTTTAGCTAAATGGGTAAGTTCTTGATTTGGTTTTAAATAATTGTTATTTTAGGGTTTAGGGATTTGTATTTCAAAGTTTCATGAAATATGTTTATTTCACTTGATACGTGAATTATTCTTAGTGTTTTTTCTTGTTTAGGGTTTTTCCTTTCTCTGATTGGATTTAACACCTTAACTATTTATCTTTATCATTAATGTAGTTGTTCAATTGTTTGTTTGAGTGTGCTATTTTATTGTGCTTGTTTATAGAAAATGAAAATTGGATAGGCCTTTTGTTGCAAAATTAAAACTTGGATATGAGATGAATATTCTCCACGGTGATTGTCCAACTTTTTTAGCTTTCAGTTTAGTTATGTTTATGTAGTTCTTTCAAATGCTTAGATGTAATGTGGTTTTTTCCTTTTGTTGCACTTGGAGGTTTTTGGCTTCCTTCTATTCATTGAATTTGAATATAACCAACAATTGCAGTTGTATCTTCAAAATTAACATGAAGTGCTTTTTTGAGAAATATAAGTCTATTGCTTATAAGATGGATGTTAAATCTGTATTATATGGTCATATATTAGGATGCTTTTGTTTGATTGTTTGCTGAATATAACATAGAGCTTATTTTTATGGTTGATTTGTGGTAGTAAAATGGTTATAGCTCATTATTTGGCTTTTATATATGTGTGACTAGAGTTTAGCAATTATGATTAATAAGTCAATGCACTTACTAATAATATGATAAATGTGTATAATTTGTATCTCTATGGTTTGTATGCTTATGATTTAGGTTAAAGGATATGTATATTGTTGTTTCCATGGTTTATTTATTGAAAGCCAATTCCTTTACTTCTTGTAATCAATGGTCCAAAGATTGAATGGTTAAATATAAGGACCATTGCTTGTGAGGTAAAGCACAATATTGAGAAGTAAGGATTTTTTTGCCAGTACTTCGGTTTTGTTTGATGATTACAATTTATGCTTAGTGGTTGCTATTAACTTGTGATTAATTATAATGTCATCTTAGATTTCATTATAGGGTGACCTCCATTACTTTTATTAATAGAAATCATTTTATTATGTTCATTTTTTTTTTCAGCTTCCATGTATTCATGGGAAAACAAGTCAAAGTCTAATAAAATCACTATTACTTCATTAAATAATAGTGTCAATGATCGTGCCTTGAATCTAGATGATGATTATAAAAAGACATTTAATGTAAAAGTTACCAACAACAAAGTAGACATCCATTCTTAGATAAACTCATTTCAAGTAAAATTATAGCAGAATAAATAGGTGACATTTCTATATAATTAATGTTTTGTCTCATGATATTTATTTGTATTGAGTTATTTTAAGTCTTACAATTACATGAAAATGACTTGCTTAATTTTTTTCCCAAGTTTACCAGTATTGAAGTTGCTTGTTCCATAACCTTTATGATGAAGTGGTCATTTGAAAAACCATTATTTCAATAGAGCCAGCTTCATAATTATCTTGAATTAATATATATGTTATATTATTATTGAAAGATTTTAAGGTTAGATAAATAATCTCTAATTTTAATAACTAGTTTTAAAACTAATTAATGTATGAAATCAATTAAAAAATACATGTAATGATATGAGAGCAACGAGGTGCTAGTTAAAAAAGTATGAGAAAACCATAGTACAACTAGGCGAGTTTAAATCAATTAATTTTATACTATTCTGAAATTAACTAAATACTCAATATTAAAAAATAAGATTGGAAGAACTAATCCTAAAATATTTTTTTTTAAAGCCAAAGAAAAAAAACCATAGGGCCAATAAAAAAAAAAACTTATTATGAATGAACTACACAAGGACGGTTAAAAAAAAACCTAGGCATGTAAACTAGAGATAGGCTTTTATTTTTTTATATGTTTTTCACCTTTTTTTTTTAATAAAAAAACAAATAAAATAAAAACAACATGTCATTTTTCAAATAAAAGAAAACTTGCAACGCCCTTGTTATCATTGCCGTGCAAACCGCGTTCCCAAAAAATTAATTTTTTTTTATATAAAAAATTAATACGGTTTGTATATTTTGGATCGTTTTGATGTGCTGATGTCAAAAATAATTTTTTAAAAATAAAAAAAAAACATCATTGGCATACATTTCGGTACGTAAAGTTATTTAAAAAACAATCGCTACCACACTACCAAACACGCTAATAAAATATTTATAAAAATATATTAACTTGTGTTTCTGTTTATACAAGCAATTAAACTATTAATCTCACGTCATCATTTAGTTGTTTTGCTAATTTTTCATTAGAATAGTTTTTCCACAATAGAACAAAAATGAAGAGAAGCAGGTTGCAAATAGAATCTTCTTGATGCTGTATAGTTTCAGTAGTCATATTTTTAAAGCTCAGTTTGGTCTGGTAGGTCGACCCAAGACCCGGCTGACTCGGAATTGAAATCGAATAGAATTAAAAAAAAAAAAAAAACCTGTTATGACCCAGCGAGCTGGTTGACCCGGTCAAAAACTCGATTGCAACTCGTTGACTTTTGTTATTTATTTTTTACTAAAATAACGTCATTTTGAATTTTTTTTTAAAAAAATTAACTCGGGTGACCCGTTTAAAATCCAGTAACCCGATCAAAACCTTGAATTCGTGCTATTTGATCTTTAGTGTCCTTTGAAATCTTGAATTCGGTTCTGAAAAACAAAAGTGTTGCAATTTGATCTAATTTTAAAGGATCTTTATTTTAGATGTAAAATATTACTCTCCTAACCTATGTGTTTGGCTGAAAGAAAAATACAGAGGTGGATGTCTTAATGTCACTTTCACCGTACTTTCAAACATTGATAATTTCAACAATATAAAATATTAATTACAACATTGAGGACAAAATTTTGGTCTCTTTTACCAATAGATACCAAAATAAAAAGATGTCTTAACCTAATCTTTGCATCTTCTTCTTTTCTTCTTCTCTCGGCCAATTACATGACTTACTGATTATTATTATTTTTCTAATTTCAGATCAATAGATATAAATACCAAAATAACTTTTTTTCCTTACACTTAATTAAATATTTAAGGTAGTTCTTTAAGTCATTTCAAAACAGTGATAATTTCTCAATAATTGCATCCACTTAAAAAGTTTCATTTAGAATTATCTTTTCATGAATATGATGCAAGATAAATTATAACTCCTGAATTTTATTTTTTATAATCATTGAATCTACCATATTGGTGTATGCAGTAGATTCAAATTACCTTCTAAAATTCAACAATCATACTACTTAGTGTTAATGCAATTCAACATTAAGCTTTACGAAATTTAAGAAAACTTATCCATTTTCTTTCAACTCAAAAACTAGAATAATCACAAGAGAAGAAAGTAGAGGAAGTTAATTTAGAAAGAATATTTTATATTTGTTAATATTTCTTAAATCAACAAAATCCTCTTAATATAGACCGTAAAAGAAAAGAATAGTTTCTATTTTTATAATATAGTACAAAGTTTTATGGTTGGTTTTGGTATTTTGCCAACTCCAACAAGGATTTTTTGAAGTTAATTTTTTATTTACCCAAAATTAAATTTAGGCTTGTTAATATTTCATGTAATTGTATTTATGTTGATGACTAGTTTCTAACAAATTTTTAGCCAAAAAATGGATGAATTCTACTTTTAATTAGATCTTAAATATGCTTAAAAACCATATCTAAATGCCTGTTTTTTCAATATTTTTAAGGTATGGCTAAGCAACTTTGATCTAGATGAGTAGAATTTCATAGATATAAATTGCAAAAAAAAAAAAATTAATCTAAGAACTGAAAACAACTCTAGGACCAAAGAACCTAAAAAATTAAGAACTGCGGTAAATAAAAGCATGAAGAACCTGAAAACTACTCTAAGACCAACGAACCTAAAAAATCTAAGAACTGAAAACTACTCTAAGATCAAAGGTTATTCTAATTAACTGGGATTGTTTTGCTAGCTCCCCTGTTATATATGTATATGTTTGGTTCAGACAGATACATCAAGTAAACATGAAATTATCCCATGATTGAACTTTGATTGTGGGGCAGCTAAATTATTATTTGTATTGTTTACAAGCATGCAAGATGAGCAGTGAGTGTAACGAATCGGGGACAAACTCTAAAGAATGCGACCTCTACATGTTTAATCTGTTAGATATTGTTTGACCTCTTACATTTACATCACATGGCTTTCAACTCCGGAAAATTATTTTGCCCTAATTCATGGATTTGACTACACCCTTTAATAATGGATGGATGGCGCTGTTGTGTTCCTCTTCTAATAAATATTTGCGTAAAGATTCAAGAGAAAGATTAAGAACTGCAGGAATACATCAGTTGACCATGTACAGCAACATCGTTTTAGAACAAAGTACAGCATCAAAAACACATAATCCCTCCTGCAATTTTCATATTAAAATATGGGTGAAATTAGGGTAACAAGTCAATGGGAATAGCTGGGGAAGAGCACAATATTAGATTCTATATTAATTGAACAAATTCTATGTTAACTTTTAATTTAATATACTCTATTTTGAATCTAAAAAGAAGTCAGGAAAGAAAGTGTATAGTAGATATAAATACATGGATTCAAATGATACAAAGCAGCCGGGAAAGCCATCGGCCTGGTTTCCCGAGGCGAAGCATGTGCCCATCGTCTTGATAAAAATCAACGTTGATCACAGTTGTTGTGTGGTCCCTGAAAGAAAACCACCAATGCCAATAATTCTATGGAAATAATGACATCTAACCAACATTTGTGTGAAGCTTTTCAAGAATAAAATATGCATGGACATCATAGTCCATCTACATAATTAACCTCAGTAAAGTTTGTGTCAGGTTTTTTAAGGATAAAATGCATCAAAATCATGATCCGATAGTCTAATGGAGCATATATAAATTGTTTTTTTCTTGGTAGTGAAAGATTAAAATATTCAGGTGCTCCAAGGGTAATAGCTAGAAAGGCAATCTGCCTTTAGTATCGAATCCAGGAAAGATATGAGATTGGCTTAAAATATAAAAATTCGTACCATAAAGGTTGATGTATATAATTATTGGGATTATCAGATATGGTCAACAATCATCTCATGGTGTTTTCCGACTTGTGATTTCATTTCTTAGTTTATTGTGAATCTTTTCACCAACAACTCCCAAATTATATATATGTTTTATAACTAGTTTGATTACGCTTGCCAAACTATATATGAGATGAAGCATTCTTTTTCTCAACATCAAAAAACCAAAAATAGTGCAGGCGTTGTTAAGGTTTTTTTATCATTCATGGAATTTTTAATTAAAATTTTCTTTTTTAAAAGAGGATAGCTACCGTTGCCCACAAGAAAATAATATTTTTTATCATTTTTCTTTTAATATTTTTTCATATTGTTTTGGTTCACATATTTATTATTCCAAATACGTTCAAGGTTTACCGAGGGTTAATTTTATAAAAATATATTATAATTTTTAAATGAAAAGTAAAACAAACCAATAGAAAAAAAAAAGGAAGAAATGGAAAAAAAAAACTTGAGGTGGTTCATTATTTATATAAATACTGTTTTCACCCCAAGTTCTTTAATATATAGTACAATTTCTATCAAAAAAGGTTTAACTTTTCGAATTTGAAAGAAATCGCCTGTTCATTTAATGTAGTCGCTAGAGGTGGATGCTATTATTCTATTTACACATTCTTTTTATTTTTAATTTCTAACTTTTCCTAAATCTATGTTTAAGTTTCTTTTCATTTTGAAAAATATTTAATTCAGAACTTTTCTTACAATAGTTATGTTAAGTGTGAAAATGTTGTCGATCCTTAAAAATTTATTTGAGTTATGGATTCCCTCTTGTCCTCCTCTTTTAAATTCTAACTTTTCAAGATTTAAAAAGTCAAGTCAATCAAATTTTAGGTTTGTTAGTTATAATTAATTTATACTTTTGCTATTTATGTAAAAAAATAAATATTTACAAGTAAAAACAATAGTTGTTTATTGTCAAATAAAAAAATAAAAACTAAAATAAATCAATAACAATGATTGATTGGGATTAAAGAAGATTCCATAATAATAAAAGATGATAAAAAATAATTGATAAAAGTCATTATTGATCATAAGAGCTAGATGTCATGATTGACTAGGACATGGTAATTTACCATAAAGTTAAGAGTTGATGTAATTGACTAGAAGACAAAGTTATACTCTAAAAAAAAAATGTTAAAGATTACACAAGCATAAATTATAAATTAGCTAGGAAATATATGATTGCTAGGAAGAAGACTTATTGATTGGGATATAAATTGTATCATGATTCATGTTATGCGCTCTTAGTTTGCTATGAACAATTTGTATAGGGTTATGAAAAGTAGTTCAAATAATATTCCATCTTTATAACAATATAAAAAGGCTTTCCAGATATTAAAAATGATAGTCAACCCATATACATAATTTATTTATGCAATTTACCTTTATTTTGCAATTTATCATTAATCTATCGCTTTCTTTGATTTCGTTTACAACTTTTATCTTTATTTTTTATTGTTTTTTTTTTATTTTTTTCCCACACTATTTCAATTGTATTTTATGTTAAAATCAAGTTTCCTTACATTCTGTTTACTTTGCGAGGTTGCTATCTTTTTCTGCTCGAGATTCAATTATTAATTGTAGTTTCTTTTAATTGGAAGGAAAAAATAAAGAACATATAACATAATTGATACAAAAAATATCTAATTGATCAATGAATTGGCATGCCTAAGGACCTGATTATCTTAACAAATTGCACCATTAAATGGTAACAAATTGACATAACCTATTTATGAATATAATAACATATTCATCATCTTGCTATCTAAAAAACAAATTGGTAAAAACATTATTATTATTATTGATGAACAATCAATATAAGCAACTGATAAAGGCCAATTACATGTCCATGAAGAATTTGACAACCAATCATCGGCTTAGGAGGCCAATTGAACATGTCTAATTGACATTCCACAAGATGATTTTTCATCATCTAACTCTCTTAAATAGCAAAGAGTTGCACATGCAAAAAGTTCTATTGCATCTATATAACTTATACGTCTACCATTATTTTCAACATCATTTCCTTCACTAGTTTCTAGAGGATATGATACTCCATCAACACAACAATATGCTTACCCTTTTTTAAGGATTGATATTGTAGTTAAGTGGATATAACTATTATGGCTAAATTCAAATCAGCAACCTATGACTTCTCTTGAAGGATCATGTTTTATCATTAAACACATTTATCTAATGCTAATTTAAAACCATGTACTCTATGGTCAATCAACTCAATCAAATTTGGAATGAGATAAGAAATGATTGATATCTTTAGAAGACACCCAAAAGGTAAGTTTAGGATATCTTTTAATAACAAATGTTTTAATAGAGATGTATAAGAGTTCTTAACCATATCATGGGTATTGCATGTCAGTGTAGCAAATACAATTGCAACCCTAATAGTAATGAAGTACGATCACATATGAGGTACCACCTATAATATAGGTGTACAAGTAGTATGATTCTTCTCAGGTTCACTCACAACTCACATTAAGGTAAGATTGTTTTTTTCTTTTCTTTTTTGTGTTTTCTTTTGCATCATCTTTTTTTTTTAATTTTTTCTTCTCTTAACAATTGTATGAATGTTGTTGGATATTTTTAAAAACAAATTCAAGTTTTTTGTTCTTTAATGATTGAAAATCCTCGAATTAAGAAATTAGGGTTTATGTGAAATTTTTGCATTATATTATGCAATTATTTGAATGACATGTTTAAGGAGTTTATTGAAGAAATTAAAAACCAACCATGGAAATTGAAATGTTAAAATGGTCGACCATGATTTGATATTTGAGGGAAATCAAAAATTAAAATTATATTATGTTGGTTTTGGTATTTTATTGATATTGGGAATGTTTTAAATTAATTTTGAATGATGTAAAGTGGATTACAAAAACAATTACTTATTGTTGTTATATGTGAGAAAGATGAAAATGCATAAATTGGACAAAATCATATTGATTTTAATGTTTAAAATAATTTTCGAGGGAATGTTGAGATTGGTTTGGAATATTATAATATAGAATAAATTGATTGATGTTGGTTGTGTTGGTTAAATGTGGAAAAAAAATGGAAATACAATAAGTGATAGGATTGTGTAAGTTTTAGTGATAATGCTGTTATGATTAAATTTGATTGGTGTGAAGATGATAATGTGTAAAAAGTGTTTGTTTATGCGGTAGCTTTAGCTTTTAAAGCAAACCGCGTAAACTAAGCGTTTGGTAATATGAAAAAAGCAATATATTGTTTTGTGGGACCCATAATTTCTTTTCTCAAACCACCATTTCGCACGCAACAGCTGAGAGTTGCTTCTCATGTAATTCATCTGGCCACTGTTCACTTTTTGAAGTGAACAGTGCCCATACGCGAGAAGCATTCACCTGACATTGTTCACATGAACAGTGTTCATTGGACCGCGCCCGACCTAGTAAGAAAAAATTTAATTTTTTTCAAATTATGTTTTACTCGAAAAATAGTGTTTAATATTATTTAATAACACTACATAAATTAGAAGAACATCGTATGATGACATAACATTTGTGGAATTTGATCGCAATTCCAATTTTATTTTTAATGATATTTTACCTGATTTTGTTGCACGCTCAAAAAACCATGAAAACTATAGTTTTTATCAGATGAATTTCATACATGATGAAATTATAGATAAGTTAATGGAATAATAAAAAATATTTGATAAAAAATATTATTTATTTAATGATATAATAATGGTAGTTAAATCTACAATATTTAAATTAAAAATCATTAATATTAATATATATCCTTTTTAGTTATTTTATAACCTCAATTTGAAAAGCATGTTTAACCAAACATGTTAAATTACTTTTTATCCAACCTCAATTTCAACCATAGTTTTAATCAAACATATATAAATATCAAACCAACCTCAACCAAAAATAATTTTTTTCAAACCATAGCCACAAAAGCTACCACAATACCAAATATATATCTTGATGGTACTTTAAGTTGAATAAGTAGTTGATATTTGGTTGTTTGGGTTAAAGTCAAATCAATAAGATCAAAATGAGCTTTATATCTACTGCAATCCCAATTCCAAATCCAGCAACTCAAAAAAAAAGAATGAAAATTAAAACAAAATCAACTAGTTTGTGGCAATCCATTCAAATTGTTGTGTATTTTTAGGTTTTACAAATTTTGAGTAGTCTCTCGTTTAGGGAGGTGATGTTATTTAAAAAAAAAATAGGAAGGATTTACAATATCTTAATTCTTTAATTTGTGTAGATGTCTAGGGAAAAGTCAATAGCACGTCGTACGGACATGATCGCTGCTAGTTCTTCTAGCAATGATTCTCACGACTATGAGTTGCTAGGTGCCAACTAAGAACAAGCACCTAAGACACAAACATCCACTCACGATGCGAGCTCATCGAGTGTGATCCCGCCATATCAAGTGGGATCCATTTACCTAGAAATACCAAGACAGCGGAAGAATGACTTTTCAATGTAAGTTTATTTTCTATTCACAACGAGAAATTAACAAACTTTTTTAAAATTTAGTCATTGTTTCATTGCTTTTCAATTCGGTGATGAAATCAATGATAAAAATTTAATTGTTTCAAAGGAATCAGGTTTTCAAACACCCTGAATGAAACCTATGATTGACACATGGTTTTCAAGGTTTAAGGTTAGTATTAACTTAAATATTTTTTAATTATGTTAATTTGGTTACTTTATTAATATTAATAAAAAAAATTTCTTTTACAAATCTTAATTACGAAGAAAAAATTGAATGGGATGGAGTTGATAATGTTGTTGCAATGAGAGTTTGGGAAAATCATGTTGCAACTAGGTAAGATTTTAATCAAGATAAAAAAATGTAATCCCTTTATTCAATTTTATTTTCATTTACTAATAGATAATTTATTTTTACTAAATAGGTTGCATGATTTTTTGTACAAGGTGCTAAAGAAGACAAAAATTTATATGAAAGAAAGAGAACTTCCAAGCTAGAAGAACATGGCAGTTTGAAAGAATTTCATACTGCTGTAAGTTTTGGAGGTTGTGTGGGAGGAATATATTCAGCACATTATGTCTAAATGATTCATACGAGACTGACACTCTAGTGAGAAGATTCAGAACAGGTTACAGCAATTCATGGATAATCGAACTCAGCACTTTATAATATGTTGGTTTTTAATCTTTTTTTAAGTTATATTTTAAAAAAAATTCTAATTGTTTTTTAAGGATACATATAACATCCAGTTGAAAATGAGATTTAAGGAAGATCATTTAACCTATTTGGATCTCGATCAAGATTTATGGTTGGAGACTAGATCGTCCAGTAGACTCGATAGAAATTAGGTGTACAATCTCTCTAACATTATAGCTAAGAACTTGCGGGAAGGCCCCATAGTATTTCCACCGTTGGATGCTTATAATTAGTTTTAAGCACTGAAACTCTAGAGTTTGAGACAATTTTAGACCAACGAGTATATGCTCAGACAACCCATCTTACTGATAAATATGAATGACTCAATGCTGAAACGACCAAACTCCATCGATTAATAATAGAGATAAGATCACAATGGATAGTACATGTGCTCCCCTTTACTATCAACACAATCCCAACAAAGACCTGCTACCTCATCCTCATCCTCTAGCGTCTCTTGTCTAGAGTAATTATATTTAAACTTATAAATTTTTAAATTTGTAATGCATATTTGACTATTATATTAATTTAATTAATTTTAAATTTTTTCTCCTTCTGCTTAATAGTTTTTTTTTAAATCTAATTTATTTCTGGAAAACAAAAAAACAGTTTATTGAGTTGGAATCAAACCAAATACATTGAATTTGAATACGATTGCAATCCCTATATAAGAAAATTTCCAGTAACCACAGACTGCCCGAGTATAATTTGTATAAATGAATTTAATGGCACACACTCGACCCAAGTTTGACAGGTGATCTAGCATCACTGAGCTAGGCTAGGGCTTGCTTTAGATGGAGCCCAAGGAGGAAAAACAGATAAATATAGAAAAGCTAAACCGAAGTTAAAACCTATGCAAATGGGTTGGAATTTGGGGGCTGGTCCAAGTCTAACCAGTCTTATACTATTTTGTTACCTTTCTTCCCGAGCATAACGAGCAGCCGATTGTTTTTTCCTCATTAATTAACAAAATTATGGTCTCCTGTGCCCATTCAAGAAATTAATTTCTTAGCGCTTATAAGTGACAGTATTGGCGACACAATGACCTTAACATATTAATTTACGTTCCTTTTAAAACACAAGTAATCAAAATTGATAACTTAATATATATTTTTGAGCTGGAGAAAAAAAAGTTTGAGTTGGGATATCAAGCATGGAGCAATCGAGTGGGATTCATTGATTCATACTTGAGTTCTAAAACCACATTCAAGTATAATAATTAAGACAATATTATTGTTTGAAGTACCTCAACTTGCCCAATATCATTGAATATGCTTGATTATAGAAAACACTAAAACTTTTGGTGTTTCTTGTTAAAAAAAAAAAAAAAAAAACACTATGCAACATTGTTCACACATTCATAAATAATCATGGATTCATTGTGCATTTTTTTTTATTTTTTTATTTTAGCCATCAAACTTTTATTTAGGATGATTTTATCCTAATTCGAGGTTAATTGCTTCTGATTTCTTAGACAAATAAATAATTGAAAGATGAAGGACCGAAGTAAAAAAATTGACATTTGATCCTCCATCTTTACAAATAATGTCATTTAGGTACATTCAAATGTCAAAATTTTAATTTTTGTATACAACTTCATTTTCTAATTTTTGTAGTCCTTGGTTAGAGAGAGAGAAAAAAAAAAAGGAACATCAGATTTCGACGATAAAAAAAGAGTTTTCGTTAACAATGATTCCAAGAAAAAAAAAAGGTTAATCTTGAATTCAATCAGTTCTATTTGATGAATGGAGTTTAACTTAGGTGTTATTTAACTCTAAAATTGCATGAGAAAGTAGATCTTTTGGTATTAGGTTGGATTTTGATTTTGGACTGATTTTGGATTATTTGAAGGCATAAACAAATTTATTTAGATCTTTAGACAATTTTCTGTCTTTTTAGGTCAAAAAATGGTTGAAAACTACTTTAATTAGTTGAAAACCCACTGCCCTTCCATTGCCTTGTTTTTCCAGTCACTAGATTCTTGGTGTCAACCCAGCCTAAAATCCTTAAACCAAACATTTAATGGTATATTCCCAAACCAAAAATAATAAATTAAGAGGAGAAATTTTATAATTAGGGGTTGAAATCCCTAGGTAATTGGTGAAAAATCTCGAATGAAATGAGAAAATAAATATATAGGCAAAAAATATTAATAATAAGATATTTGACCGAAATAACATGCAGTCATTTAATAGAGTGGCATTGTTGTAAATAGAGGAAAATCCTTTTCCCCTTTTAAGAACAAACTTGGCAGCCATTAAAGTTAAAAAGCTTGAAAAAATTTCTTTTCTATCAAAATTCTCTTAATTTACAATGTATGAAAGTGTAATTAAGTGCTTCCTTATTATTAAATCAAATTTAATTAGTGAACCTTAGAGAGAGGGGGGGTTGGAAGTTTGCGGATTTAATAGTGAAAGTGTTTAAAATTTGAAAAGGAAGAAGAAATCCTTGGAATCCTTGCAAAAGACTCAATTAATTGGGTTATTTGGTAGTGGTAAGACTAAGAGGTTACTTTTGCAATAAATGCACTTAATTTCTTGAAATATGATGGGGATTGAAATGGCTTTTTTCAAAGACATCATTATAGACCAAACCTGATCCGTCCATGCGAAAGCCAAGGTCACAAGCTCTCATTCAAGATCGATTGGGCAGCACACAGCATGCAAATTACATTTCGTGACAACCGAGAGTGTTGGCCCAAAATAACTGGATTGGCATTTACAAACTTTACTCTCAATTATAAATTAGGCACCATGTTTTTGTCTTTTCTTTTCTTCTTTTTTCCCCTCGTGGGGCACCCAGTTTATTTGTTTTCTACTTTTCCTCACCAGGCTGATTTATCTAACTATCTTTTGAAAATTTTATAATGTTTTGTTGAATAAAGAGAATCCAAGAGAGTCTCGGAGGAGATATTTTTAAAATAGATAATATTATAAATTAGGCATCCTATTTCTTTTCTTTCTTTTCTTTTTTTTCTTTGGAGCACCTAGTTTACTTGTTTTCTATTTTTCAGGCCACCTTATCTACTTTAAACAATAATTAGATGGCACGCGCTACAGTGCAGACAAACCTTTATTTTGACATAAAAAATATTAAAAAAGATAAATATTTTTTAAAAAAAATATAACATTCAAGTAATTGGCTGGAGTGAGTTTAATAAACTCTGTTGATTTAATAATATCATTAAAAAATAAGATATTAACAATCAATAAAGCGGAAAAAAGCAATAATTCAATGCAAAAGATGACCGCTTTCTAATTGTATGGAAATATATCTTCATAATATTCCATAAACATCTCAGTGATCTTATTTGTTAATAAAATAAAAATTAAAAAAGAATAGGATAATTTCATAGAAAAAAAAATAAAAAAATAAGATGAAAAAAGTAAAATACTATTAACTTTTTAAATCATGATTCAGGTTATAGGATCGAAAGAATTGTATATGAAAAAACCACAAGGGTTAAAATCACATAAAAACAACACAAAATAAACAAAAATAAAAAATAGAATAAAAATAATGAATGTTAAAATTGCAATAAAAAATAAATCAAAAGGCAACAATAATTTTTAAATTTGAGAGTTGAATTAAAAAGAATAAAAACAATAACAAAAGGACAAAAATCAAAAGAACAAAAAACAAATATACTATAAACTTGGATAGAAGGGTGAAACTAAAAAATAATGAAACTTTCATAAAAGATTCAAGGAAAAAAAATCATAAGAATAAGTATCAAATCCTAAATATCAAAACATAATAAAAAAAATGAATATACAAATTTCTTCAATGTGTTTTTTTACACTGAAAAAAACTCTTATATGTAAATCAAAAAACTTATCCAGACATCTAATTAAACAACCCAATAATCACGATGTAAAGCAATGAAAAACAATTCATCAACAATAAACAAAAATTAAATTGAGATACCAAGAAAAAAATAAAGATCAAGATATCTAACATCGTAATACGAGTAATTTACCTGATTATATTTAATAAATTTCTCTATCAAAATAATTTTTTAATAGAAAAACATATAAAATTTGTAATAAAAACCGACACATACATAGAATTTATTGAACAATAATTAAAAAACAAATGCAAGACTACACATGAAAAATATTATAAAAAAAAAATCAATATTTAAAAGAAAATTTTAATCTATATAAAATTAAGAAAAAAACCACAACTGAATCATACCTATCTCTGTAAAAAAAAAAAAAACACACCCAATATCATTTAAAAATAATCACAATCTAATTAAAACATAAACCCAAAATTTATTTGAAAAAATATACACAAATAATGCATTATTTTTTAAAAAACTAAATTTTTTTAAAAAAAAAGTGTCTAACCTAATAAAGCAATGGTCCACACCTGGGCCTGCATGGCTTGGCCTAAGCGTGGGCCTTTATTTTTTAAAATTTTAATGGGGTGCGTGACACGTCATTCGCCCCAAATATTTCATAATAAAAAAGGACGTTTCGCTTGTGTCAGCAGACGACACATCGCTTGGAAAACCCAAAATGTGGCCACTATGGTGGCCGGGAAAACACGGTCCTTCATTTTTTTCTGCTCAAAATCTCATTTTCAACCCATGTTTTACCCAAAAAACCTAGAAAACACCCTGGAGACCTTGTTAAACTAATCCATGGCCACCAAAAATCCAACAAACCACCCAAAAACTCAAAATCCACCCGAAATAAAAATTATTCTTAAGCTCAGATCTATTGTTTTATGTGTTTATAAAGTAAAAAAAAAAACTTCAACGTCACCCCCTCATCATATGAAACCTTTGGGCACAAAAATCAACAATTTAGGTGGCTAGAATCTTCACCCATAGCCATTTTATCTCTCCAGGCTGGAATCTGGCAACTCCCTCCCTCTCCTCCCAACAGAAAATGACTAAAAAAAGAGAAAAATAAATTTAGATACCAAAATATATTGTCTTAAAATTCAAGGGACTGATCACCTAATATCTAAAAAATATAGGGGATTAAAATTAATGTTTCAATGAAACTATCAACCCACCCCACATGTTACTTGGGATTTTCACTTCAGTCCCTTAGCTTTAAATTTAACCCTCCCTCCTAAAAATATATGTAATTGGGGGCTAATTTGAGCTTAACAGGGTTAAATCGTGCAAAATAAAAGTTTGAGGATAATTTTTTTTTTTTACCAAAAACTGCACTGCTCCAATCCATAGTATATTGTGAGAGAGTGAACAATAATTCAAGCATGGTAAAAGAATGATGCCTTTTAATTTATAGTTAATGGTCTTATTTATGTAAATTAGGACTTAGGGCTAACATATAGCTAGTTTCGTTGACTTTTCACTAGAATTTAATTGCAAATTAAAAAGAAAGATATTGTTTTGTGTGGTTAAAGTGACATTTAATGTCTAACAAATTATAATCTGGTTGGGAATAGAAATTAATTAGAACATTTATAAGAATTTACACTTCAAAACATAATGTTAATTTTAAATCCTAGCAAGAAAAAAACATGATATTTCCTCACTATACCGACTTATCTACCTATCTTTTGAAAATTTTATAGTGTTCAGTCGAATGATCTTTGCTTCTTAATGCCAAAACCATATGACTATTCTCATTTATATAAAATTACATAAGAAGTTTGAAATGAAAAAATACATGATAATAAATGACCTAGATTATAGGTTTATCGAGTTAACCTTAGTAACTTGGATCAATATAATGCATCGTTGTTTTAATGTTTTTTCAAAAATATTATCTTGAAGAAAAAAATCAAACCATGTTTTTATGAGTCATTATTTGTGTTACCTTTTCACCAATCAAGTTAATAGAACTCTTAATATAATTTAATTTAAAATTCAATTTAAACAAGAATTTAGGTTAGGTGGTTTAAAAATTAACCTATTGACCGAGTGTAATGCTTGAAGAATTTTTTTATTGTTTTGATTTTTTTTTTTACATTTAATTTTTTTCTTGGAATAATCCCCAACATAGCAAGAGCCAATTATATATAGTGATTTCTAGCTACAATACCAAAACAAAGATTGATTTTATAATTATAAAAATATTAAAATGTACAATTATTACGAAAACACTGAAGTTATTGTATATTGTTGATTTGCTATAATATGATAAGGTTATGCCCACCACTTTATTTTCCAATCAAAATAATATTAATTAAAATATCTAACCCACCCCCCTTCAATTTTATATATAATCTAAATTAATGATTGTCGGGCATATAAATCAAAATTGCATCGAGTAATATGCATTGGTATTTATGAATTAGTATAAAAAAATATCAAATTTATATTTTTAAATGTTTTTTTATTATTTTAATATAATAATATTTTTTAAAAAAATTAACTAAAAAATACTTTTTAAAAAACAAATCTTGCACCAAATACATATACACACACTATTCCTTAATTTCTTGGTCGTGAATTAATGGCCATACAACTTGATCAAAGACGCAGTCTCTTTTCTTTTATTGTTTTAATTTTTTTTATTCCTTTACATGCGCTGGAATCCAAGATATTTTTGAAGGGGAGAACTGTTTAAAAGCGTCAATATGGACCAAAAGTTAGCGGTCACTTTGACCAAATTCAATTTGAATCCATCCTTGAGATTAATGTTTCGGATCTCTTCCAGCTTGCAAGCAATCTGCCATGGGAGAGACATCTTCTCTTTTATTTTCTTTGAACAGCCGAATTTCCATTAGAAAGCGATCAACCAGAGGCACAAAGCCTCAACCTCTCATAAAACAGGTAAATTCATGATAAAAACGGAGTTCTTTCATAATTTCCTTTCTCTCTCTCTCTTTTTTTTTTCTTTTAGAAAAAGCGATTTCAACCGAAAATTTGTCGGGGAAATTTGGCTAAGCTAATCTAAAATACAAAGACATAAATGGTCTGTGGAATTTATATAATTTACTTTTGGAAAGAGAGGTAGTAAGTATCTCTGTCCCTTTCAGCAAACATGGAGCTAATGCTATCCTTATCTGCTTATAAAAGGGATCCTTCTGCCCTGATAAATATCCACGCTATCTACAGCTACCCAGCAAGCCGAGATTTAAGCATGTCAAAATTGTTTTCTCTATGTCTGCTCCTATCAACACATTCTTCATTGCCCACTCTACTGTTCCTCCTTCTTCAACATTCAAGTACGTCAATGAAGGAGAGTTTGGGCAATACAGTAGTGAGTATGTTCCAGATTATCGCCCACTGCCCCAAGCCACTTCCCCATTCCAGCTTATGTTTTATAACACCACCCCTAATGCATACACTCTAGCTCTACTTATGGGTACTAGGAGGTCAGAATCTTTAAGGCGCTGGGTTTGGGAAGCCAACCGAGGCAACCCGGTTCGCGAAAATGCCACTCTTACCTTTGGAAAGGATGGAAACCTTGTCTTAGCCGATGCTGATGGCAGGGTTGCTTGGCAAACCAACACTGCCAATAAAGGTGTTATTGGGTTCGAAGTGCTACCCAATGGTAACATGGTGCTTCTTGATTCTAAGGGTAACTTTATCTGGCAAAGCTTCGACTCTCCTACTGATACTCTCTTGGTGGGTCAATCTCTTCGGGTTGGAGGTGTCACGAGGCTTGTGAGCCGAGCCTCACAGAAGGAGAACTCTGATGGCGCCTATAGCCTGGTCATGGAATCCAAAAGATTGGTGATGTACTATAAGAGTCCCAATTCTCCTAAACAATATTTCTATTACACGTTCGGAACACGCCAAGATCGTCTACAAAATGTAACTCTAAATTGTAACCCAGATAATTATGACAATTCGGCCAGTGAGGTGACTTTGGATTTATCTTCTGGTGGTTGGAGCGTATACGCCAGACCTAAATTCAATGCCACGTTGTCAATTCTTAGAATTGGGATAGATGGGAACCTTAGGATCTACTCTTACAACAATAAGGTGGACTACATGGCATGGGATGTGAGCTTCAATCTCTTCTCCAGGGATGGTTTTCCAGAGAGTGAGTGCCAGTTACCAGAGAGATGTGGTAAGTTTGGGTTGTGTGAAGACAGCCAATGTGTTGCTTGCCCTTACCAAGTGGTCTTCTCGGCTGGAGCAAGAATTGCGAACCTGTAAAGCCACCCGCCTGTGGTTCTAAGGATTTTTACTACTATAAACTAGAAGGCGTTGATCATTCCATGAGCATATATGCAAGTGGGAGCGTAGCAGTGAAGGAGGATGACTGTGGAAAAAAGTGTTCAAGTGACTGTAAGTGTATGGGTTACTTCTACAACAAGGAGACTTCCAAGTGTACGATTGCTTATGATCTCCAAACCCTAACCAAGGTTCCAAATTCCACACATGTAGGTTACATAAAGGCACCAAAACGTTAAGCCTATTCAGCCTGTTGTTGACACTTCCAGGACTTTTAAGCCGTCCAATATAATAATAAAGTGGCATTATTCCCTATAACCAATTGAGCTCGCGTGTCTTCTTGTTCTTGTAGATCATAGTTTCAATATATGATCCATACATATTCGTTAAAAAGAAAAAATAAAACCATCCATATATATATAACTAATTAATTTTGTATTTATGTGAAAAACATATATTGATCATTTAATAATTATAATTCAATATCAAGTGAATGCTCATATGTTTTATTACAAATTTATTATCAATTATTTTTTTATATATATTTTTTTTTATTTACGTGGGTGTCCGGGTCAGCTTGCGTGCACCACGACTAATCTACGGCCCACTGAACATCCTGCAAACCAAGTGAGCATGTAAAGCACCGCGGGAGTGACAGGCATACACGCTTAGACTTGAACCCAGAATGAACAGACAAAAAAACTCTTGCTACCGCTGGGCTACAATATTTTCTTATATACATTGCTTCTACAAGTAATTCCATTACATGACCATCTACTGCTAAGTTGTGTGGGTCTATGGTTTATTTCAATTTTTTATGTTGAGTTCAAGATACGAGGCATGTTTCTTTTCTTATCTCATATTTCATGTTTTTTAAGGGAACTAATTAAGGAAGATCCAATGGATCTCTTATAAGCCCCATTAAAGTGAGTGGTGTCTCGATAACTCGTATTATTTTTATAATTTACAACGGATTCAATTTTAATATTAATTATTAATCATTTTAAATTAAATTTATATTATGATACTAATAGTGTGATAGTCTTAGAGTCCTCGACAATATTTTAGATTTTACAAGTTAGTTTTATAATTTCAGTTTTTTTAATCAAAATTTTAATTTTTTTTCTAGATTTTTTATTTTTTTAATATGTTTTTTAGTTTTTTCTAGAAGCTTTCAACTTCTTTAAGTTTTCAAAAGATAAGGTTGTGACTATAAGATAAGGTTGTGACTATGTTTGGTAAGATATTTGGGTATCATGTTATCCCTAATTCTGAGCATATCCAAAAAGATGTGCCTGCATAGTCTATAGTGCTAGAAATCTCGAGCTAGAAAATGTAATGGGGTGCCTTGATGGTGCGTTGAGAGGGAGATTTACAGTTGGGAAACTATTATAGGTGGGAGGGAGTTGGAATTATTAGAAAATCGGGACTTGTCCCCTGGTAATTTGTTCTTATAAAGCTATAGCTTGGAATCAGTCCATGCTTTTTTTTATTGAATTTCCATTTTGGATTTTTTTTCCTTTTTTTTTTTTATCTAAATTTATTATTTAGCTATAACTTATTGATATTAGTCATTGATTTTTATAATCATGTTTAAAACGTGTTTTGCACCGTGTTTTTTTAATTTTGATTTTTTTTGTTTAAAATTAATATTTTTTTATATTTTTAAATTATTTTGATGTACTAATGTATAAAATAATTTTTTAAAAATAAAATAAAAATTATTTTGATGTATTTATAAATAAAAATTTGAATCATAATTGTTACAACATTTTCAAAAACACTTTATATTAGTAAATCAAGATGGGATGGAGGGATGACTCGCTAAAATTTATAAATATAGAGGTAGTCATGAACAATTGAAATTACAAGAGTAAATATAACAAAATAAAAAAACACAAACCAGAGCATATATTAAACTCATTAAATATTAATATATGGTCTAAAAGCTACATGCAAATCAAGAATTGTTTTTAAAGTAACAATTAAAAATAGAATAACAATATAACCATCGTAATTATACCTTCTATTTTTATTTACTTATTTATTTATTTGATAAAACGAGGTAACATATTATGAATGTACATAGAAATTGGGAGAAAGTATTGGTCATGAATATTAAACAAACAACTTGATCAATTATTGCACGGGTTATTTTCATTATTTTCCTTTACAACATAGCTTCAATCAAAAAGAGGAAGGAAAGAGGCAAGCAGAGGCCAGTTGTCAAATGAGTAGCAAGTTATACAAAGTTGTTTAAAGGCAAAAAAATGGACCAAAAGTTTACTGTTTGACCAAGTTAACTTTACAAATGTTAAGTTGGTTATACGTAATATTATTTTATTTATGTAGAATATATTTAATTATATTAAATAAAAAAATATTTAATTTAATATTTAATTATTTATATTTAATTTATGAATTTAATATTTGATAAATGAATTTAAAGTAAAGATAAACTTCATAAAAAAAAATGCAAATAAAATTATAAAGATATTATAATTATAGGATTCATATTGCATCAATGTATTTTTCCTAAATGTTCTTGGTTAATGCTCTCTTAATAATGGATATTTTTTAAAACTGTTGAGACTATTATATATTATGTTTTTTTATTTATGAAAGGAAGTAGTCAATCTCACAAACTGGTCTATAACTAATATGTAGGTGCTTGTCAGATGACATATACACTGAATTGAACCGTATAATAATTTCATATGGAGATATTACATGTGTCCATAGAAAACTTCATGTGATAATTGTGTAAGTAATTTTTAGACTTGAGATTATTAAGTTATCTTATATAAAAAGTGTTATGTTTTGATCTTGTTATATGTTATCTTGGTAAAGGTAACAAATGGGCATACATTGAATAAAACATAAACTATATGAAGGTATTTAAGTGATCAAAAGAGGATTTATTATCCTGGGTGAAACAAAAAAAATGTTCTACATGTTCTCAAATAATATTGATTTTTAAATACTTGTGAAAGGTGGAATGAGATTTGAAAAGAGTTTCAAATCTTATTCAAATGATCAATGATGATAATATTGGGAACAAATATAATTTGACATGATAAATATACTCCAAGCTAAAATATCTAAATCAGAACATTATTGATGAAGGGATAATAATTACCACTATCAGATTTAACAATTTTATCGACAAAAATTTATATCAATATTTACACTCACAGTCCATCAGTAAGTGTTTAAAATGTCTAAATAAAAACTTGTAAAGGCTAAAAAAATTAGTAATTAAAAGAACATGTATTAAGTTTGATAGGAAAAAAAACAAAGGAATGTGAAATTGAAAAACAAAATCAATTTAAAAAAATAACTCAAACATAAAAATAGCACTCAACATAATGAGGATCAAATTTGAAAGATAAAAAAATCTAAGAAATGTGAAATTAAAAAGGCAAACCAATTTTATAGATTATTCAATAAAAAATCAAAATCAAAATAAAATAGATCAAATCTGAAAAACCAACAAATTAAAGGGTTATTCTTGAATTTTTAAGGGGTTGTCACAAAAATCTAGGTGGTGAGATAGAGAAAAAGGGGGGAAATTATCGCTAGCGTCAAACCATTATGAATGATGGTACTCACGTAACCTCTTATGATCGGGGATGTCGAGACCTTTCAAACGTCTGCCCATGAAGTCAGTGTTTGGTAGCTGGACAACCCCTCATGCACCGTCAGAATAGCATGGGGGTCGCACACACACTAGCATGTACTTTGTAAGCACCAACACAGTTTTTTTATATTTAATATATGATAATTACAAAAACACCCCTAAGCAACTTTCAAAATTGCAACAAAACAATGCAAAATGACCAAAACACCATTACAAGAGAGTTATATTTTTTTTTCCTCAAAAGAATAAAAGTAATTGCACTATTTCTGAAAAATAAAAGTACTTAAAAACCTTTGAGCTTAAAACATAAGAATTTTTAAATCCAAAGCTAAAGTAGTGATTTTACTTTGCATATAAAAAGAAAAATAAAAAATCTAACCCCTCATAATATTTTAAAAATAATTGTACCATGGTGAAAATACAATCTTACCCCGTTAACGAAGCCAATGGATTTTTCTTGCAAGGCTAGTTTTGTACTTGAACACTCATAAATGCAATTTTTTATAGTTAATTGGGCTCTTCGAAACTATTACCAGATTCTTGAGATAATTGGGCTCTGTGGATATCTTGAGAACTTGAAGCTTTTCTTCAGCCTTGAAAATTGCCAAGATGATTTACACTTGAAAATTGCTAAGATGCTTTCCACAGTCTCAATACAACTTCTGCCTATCATTTGGCCAACACCTCTCTTTTCGTCATTAAATTCCGAATTTTAACAGCATCATCCCATCAGCCAACCACTCTGTAGACATTAGTTAATTAAGTAACCTAGATAATTAGGTTTCAATTCCATTACTTTCTTTGCAATGCTCTCTGCAATAGGAGTGTGTATCTAAATCAGAACATTATTGATGAAGGGAAAATAATTACCACTATCAGATTTAACAATTTTACCGACAAAAATTTATATCAATATTTACACTCACAGTCCATCAGTAAGTGTTTAAAATGTCTAAATAAAAACTTGTAAAGGCTAAAAAAATTAGTAATTAAAAGAACATGTATTAAGTTTGATAGGAAAAAAAACAAAGGAATGTGAAATTGAAAAACAAAATCAATTTAAAAAAATGACTCAAACATAAAAATAGCACTCAACATAACGAGGATCAAATTTGAAAGATAAAAAAATTTAAGAAATGTGAAATTAAAAAGGCAAACCAATTTTATAGATTATTCAATAAAAAATCAAAATCAAAATAAAATAGATCAAATCTGAAAAACCAACAAATTAAAGGGTTATTCTTGAATTTTTAAGGGGTTGTCACAAAAATCTAGGTGGTGAGATAGAGAAAAAGGGGGGAAATTATCGCTAGCGTCAAACCATTATGAATGATGGTACTCACGTAACCTCTTATGATCGGGGATGTCGAGACCTTTCAAACGTCTGCCCATGAAGTCAGTGTTTGGTAGCTGGACAACCCCTCATGCACCGTCAGAATAGCATGGGGGTCGCACACACACTAGCATGTACTTTGTAAGCACCAACACAGTTTTTTATATTAATATATGATAATTACAAAAACACCCCTAAGCAACTTTCAAAATTGCAACAAAAATGCAAATGACCAAAACACCATTACAAGAGAGTTATATTTTTTTTTTCCTCAAAAAGAATAAAAGTAATTGCACTATTTCTGAAAAATAAAAGTACTTAAAAACCTTTGAGCTTAAAACATAAGAATTTTTAAATCCAAAGCTAAAGTAGTGATTTTACTTTGCATATAAAAAGAAAAATAAAAAATCTAACCCCTCATAATATTTTAAAAATAATTGTACCATGGTGAAAATACAATCTTACCCCGTTAACGAAGCCAATGGATTTTTTCTGCAAGGCTAGTTTTGTACTTGAACACTCATAAATGCAATTTTTTATAGTTAATTGGGCTCTTCGAAACTATTACCAGATTCTTGAGATAATTGGGCTCTGTGGATATCTTGAGAACTTGAAGCTTTTCTTCAGCCTTGAAAATTGCCAAGATGATTTACACTTGAAAATTGCTAAGATGCTTTCCACAGTCTCAATACAACTTCTGCCTATCATTTGGCCAACACCTCTCTTTTCGTCATTAAATTCCGAATTTTAACAGCATCATCCCATCAGCCAACCACTCTGTAGACATTAGTTAATTAAGTAACCTAGATAATTAGGTTTCAATTCCATTACTTTCTTTGCAATGCTCTCTGCAATAGGAGTGTGAACTGGCTATACAAGCACCAGGATGGGTCATCTCTATCAAATTTTCTGCTTCTTCTAGCAAACCAGCATGGCCTAATAGCATAATCAGGCTTGATCCCTTCTTTAATGGTCTCATCAAATAATTGAAAAGGTCTCCTCTTACAGCAGCACTCGGGATGTTGAATCATTATTTTCTCTAATAAACCAATTCACCATGCAATAAAAAGCTCCTCCCACAACAGCACTCGCGCGATGTTGAAGTCGAGAGGGAGGCAAAAACGGGTGGCTTTTAGATCTGGAGTGGAGAAATTGAGAGAGGAAGCAACGATTGAGGATAGAGGTTTTAAATCTGTGAGAGAAAGTAAAAGAGAAGAAGTTGGAGAGAATGGCTGCTTCCAAGAGTTGATGATGGGAGCATGCATGCTGTAATCTGTAGAACATGCTTGAACTTCGTAAAATTTATTGTCATATTCTTTCATTGTGTACACGTTCTGGGACTTTATATTATTATGAATTATAATAATAAAACACTATAAAGATGATATTAAAATAATATAAGATGCTCTTACAAAAAACGAACCATTTTATTGCAGATTAATTTATGTAATTAGCATGATTACATATGCTGGTTATTTGGTACAATCTTCATGATGAATCTTACACGTATATTTATCAGTATAGCTTAAACAACAAAATATTTCGTCTGCTCATCAACCAATTTGTGGAATATCTTTCACAATTCCATATTTATCAACCCAGACTCGGACCCTGTCGCAACGGAAATCCATGGTCACCATCATTCCTTCCTTCACAATCCCAGCACGAACCTTGGGATTCTCTCTTACGATGATTTTGGCCGCCACTTCTCCGTTTATTCCCACTAGCTCCGGCCACGAGCTCTTTCCCGCATCTAAGATTAACAAGAATTATAGTTAAATGTATCAAAAAGAATGGTTAAATTAAATGTATAACCATATATATATATATATAAACTCATTGGCATGGTTCTCATGCACTGTTGTATACATAAATAAGCACGTTACAATAATCAATCGCTTACCAGAGCAATCATCTGTCATCTTTCCTTTCTCTTGCGATGTGATGGATTAAGGGAAGGAGATGGAACTATATATAGGGGAGGCGAGGATAGTTTTCAGCTTTGAGAGCTTTTATCTATCCATTTCTCTGTTTGACAATGAAAATTCTCAATAGTCGACTTGTTGAATGCTAGCCAATTGCCAGCCATTATGTTTGAAAGTCTTTGCTTACACGTAAGGTCCACTGTTGAACTTATTTTTCAGAAATTAATTTAAGCAATCAATCGGAACCCTATAGAGTGATGTCTACAATGTTGGAATGAGTAGTTGATGATGACGACGACGACGACGAGGGCGGCCTATCCTTTAATATACAACAGTTAAAATGTGGACATAGTATATAAATGCTCCACCCCTCTAAAAAAAATTATAAAAAAAATATAAAAATGATATTATAATGATATACATTTGAGATGAGGAAGTAGTAGAACATTTCTTTTGCGTTGTCCTACAAGCATCAAGGTAGACCATGTGTAGCTAAAAACTTAATACAGTCCGTTAGGGAAAAATTTACATATTAATTTACTATAAATATGTACTATCAGGTTGTGATGGAATTAATATAATCAGGGCTATAATATTATTTTTAAATATAAGAAAAATCTAAAAAAATATTTAAAAAAATATATTTAAACAAATCTTAGAATTTAACTATATGTTTGAAAACAAGATATTTTTTTGTTTTTTAAAAAGGAAAATTAATTTAGAAGTCTTAAGATTTTTTTTTGAAAATTTTTAAAATTGTTTTAGAAATATTTTGAAGAAAACTAGGTATTTTAATACTAAATTTATATTTTATAGTATAAATAAACAATATGATATTACAGAATTTGTTTTTGTTTTTCTAATAATATATATTATTATTATATTATAATTAAATATATAGCTGGGCTGTCATCAGTCCAGCATATTTGGGCTATCTTTTTTAGGGTGGGCTGGCTGGCATGGGCTAAGCCCATCAAAAACTTAAACCTTGGATACTGCATGTAGAATTTATGCATGCAGTGGCCGGGGCGGGGTGCTTCGGTGAGAAAAAGATGTGGTTGTCTTGCCTGTACGGGGGAGAAGAAAGACTGGAGGCATTCCTGGTGTAAAATACATATTAACTTATAAAATCATAAAATTTTAACGGTCGACTCGTTATTTTAAAAATATTGCCCTCCACGTACAAAGTCAAGCTCGCCTACATATTGGACCATTCTAAATGCGATGCAAACGAGCCCACACAAGAGAAGCAAAAATGGAAAGAGCAAAAAAATATACACGTAGTCTTCCTTGAAGTTTCCAAGTCGGTAACTGAACGTTTTTCAGCATTCACTTGGGACAGTATCCATTTATATTTAAAAAAAAAAAAAAAGGTGCTAATAGCATTTACTTCTGTAGAAACTGAATTAATTAAGCCAGCCATTAAAGGAGATGAGCAACTAGAAATTCAAGGTAATCCAAATTGGAATTCATATTTTGATGTATATATGTTAATTTTTTAAAATAATCATAAGCATGTGATTCTTGATTATTTAAATATATGTAAATCTTGTTCCAACTCTAGCTGCTTGGCCTCCAGCATAAAAAAATTTTATTCATGGTAAAAGAGCTTCACCTGTGGCGCAAAATGTCATGGCTGCTTGTTCTCGTATGTTCATATTTGTCAATAATGGTTGGCAAGGAATAACTAATGATTTATCTGCATTTATGGATGCATTATCTTCATAAGGAAATAATTTTTCCATGCCAAGTGGTGCTAACTGCCAAGTGAACACACGCAACATTCAAATAATTAATTTTTGTATGTATGATGAGTAATAATGGCTATCATAATGTTCCTGGTGTATTGCATATTAGAGCTGATCGATTATTTATAAAATATAGTAGAGAAAGATTAAAATTTATAAATGAGGACAGTACTAATATGGTACAAGTATTTATATAGATACAATACAATTCCAAGGGGTATAGCCCACTGATCAGATCTTAGGTTTGTTCCCAAGAAATTACCGGTTCAAGTTATATAAATTTCAAGCTACTATAAACTTACATGGACGTTAACTTCATGGCCCGTGAAACTAATCAAAATATATTTAAGTAGATCCAGACATATATGATAATAAAAAAAAAATATTCAAACAAATTAATTTGATCAAAAATGTCATTGCAGATTAACTGTGGAATGATTATAACAATCATTAAGAATATTAATTAATATTGTTCATGAGTGTAAAACTTTATTATTAATACACTCTAATAGTGAAAAGTATTATAGTGTTATGTTTATTTTTATATCTCATTCAATTTAAGTAGGTGAAATATTTATAATGATAAATGACGATAAAAAAAGTATTTGTGTATTTAAAAACGTTAAGAATGTCATATTTTTTCTCAAATGAAAAACAATATAACATGAACACATTTTTCTAGTTTTATGGGTTAGGAAAATATTCTGAAATTTTCAGAAATCAATATTTTGTCTTGTTAGTCGTCGTATTCAAGAAGCGGATAGTGGCGCCGAGTCCCAAGCTCATTGGCTATATTCGGATAACTTTGTTTAAAGACGTGAGCTTTGACCACAGGATTTCTTAGTTGTTAGTATTTGACCAGAAGTCAAGCGGCATCTATCATTCAATGTTTCTAGTTCCTGCCATGTTCAAAGCCATCATGCGATTTACATTTTTTTATTTTGCATAAAGCAGGCTTCACTCACTTGAATCATAATCAAGAGTACTTTTCGCACTGTCAAATGCTTAACTTTTGCCAGCTATGTAATATTAAAAAAGTATTCGGTGCTGTATTTACATTGTATATAATACTATTTCTTAAAATGTATTTGAAATAATAAAACAAATTGTCCAAATTGGTGATTTTTTTTAAAGTGATTTAGAAAGATTTTCATCTGTTGATGTGAAAATAACAAAAATTATATTTGACATTTTTTCAATTTAAATGTGTTTTTATTACTAGCACAATCTTTAGATTTATGGACGAAATTTTTTGTTGGTATTTGTACTATCATTCCGTTGGTAATTAATTTACCAACAAAAATACTCTGTCGGTGAATTTTTTTCTATAATTTTTTTTTCGTCGGTAAGTCTGTTGGTAAAAAAAAATATTATTACCGATGGATTTATTGACGGAAAAGACACGTAAAAAAATTATTTACTTCATTCCGTCGGTATTTCCCTCGGAAAAATACCCTTTATCCGCTTCATTCCGTCGGTAATTATTTAATAATATTTTTAAAAAATCCATTTTATGAAACTATAAAATAATTGAATTAATATAAATCAACACTCTATAATACTCAAAACGCTTGGAAAAAAAATCATATGGAAAAAAAAACTCCTACAACAATATTCGTACAATTATTAAGAACAAAAAAAATAAAAAACAAATAAAAAACAAATATAGTGAATAAAAAACATGAAAAAAGAAGGAAAAAAAATCCTACCTTAATGCGGTTGCAAGTGAAGCTAAGAAGAGAAAAAAAAATTCATAAAGTATATTAATTAAAAAAAAACTGAAAAGAAAAAAGGAGAAAGGAGAAGAATACATACTTGAGCATGGAGGAGAAGAGAAGGAGTGGAAGAGAGAAGAGAAGAGAAAAAAATAGTTATTGATGTTTTTTACATATGGGGAGGAAGAAGAAGAAGAGGAAGAAAGGAGCTTCGTCTGTTATGAAATTATAGATTCTAAGCTTTTTATTTGGGCATTTTATCGACATATAATTAAATATTAATATTTTTAATTAATCCGTTGGTGATTTCGTTTGTAATATTTAATTTAAAATTTTAATTTAATCAAAAAATTTCAGAAATTGTCAAATATTACCGACGACTTTTCAATCCATCAGTGATTCCGTCTGTAATATTTAATTTAAAATTTTAATTTAATTGAAAATTTTTAGAAAACTGTCAAATAACATCGACGACTTTTCAATTCTTTGGTGATTTTGTCAAAAAAACTATAATTAACAGTGCAATTGGAAAGTGAATAGTTTCAGAGCTCTCAGAAAAATATCGACGGAATTTTTATTAGTAATTCCCTTTGTAATTGACATGATAAATAGTTATTACAGTTTACCAACGAATTTACCAATAGATTTTACCGACAGAATTAATTTCATTGGTAAAAATGGCACGTCATTGGTTTTTTTTTTTTTGCTTTGTTTTAAATTTTTTTCACTGTAATTTTCTTGGTAAATACCGAGAGAATATTTTTATCGGTAAAATCCGTTGGCAATTTACCAACGAAAATATTCCCTCAATATTTTCATTTGTATTTATCGATTTTCTGGCAGTGTATAAAATCTTTTACACTCTGTTACTAAATTTGCTCATTTATTCAAAATCAGCACCAAATGTTAAAAATGGTATCATGTAGATCAATTTGTAGAGAACATATGGTAATATTTCCACATAGCATGGCTACGAAATTAAAAGGAAAACAAAATTATCAAGAGAAAAAAAAAGAAAATAGAAAAGGAAAGAAAAAAAGAAGAAGCCACCCCACCATTATCACAGATCAAGGAAAATAATGGGCAACAGCCCATCAAGCTTCCATCCCCATTATCCTCTCTTTTCTTGAACAGCAAAGCGCCCACCAAGAAGAATCTTTGATTTAATTATAGAAAATGGAGAGTTTTCAAGTACAAAAAATGCCATCCTAAACAGCTTATAAAAGGTGACCAGTCTCCGCCTTGGTTTCATATCAAAGCCACCTAAATCAAGCAAGCAACCAGAAAGAAGTGTCCTCCAGTCCAATGGAGCTGCCATTGTTCTCTCTTTGTTTTCTCTTCTCAATATCCTTCATTGCCCATGCCTCTGTTCCTCCTTCTTCAACATTCAAGTACGTCAATGAAGGAGAGTTTGGGGAATACATTTCCGAGTATGGTCCAGATTATCGTCCACTGCCCTTAGGTACTTCCCCTTTCCAACTAATGTTTTATAACACCACCCCAAATGCATACACCCTTGCTCTGCGTATGGGTACTGTGAGGTCAGAATCATTAATGCGCTGGGTTTGGGAAGCCAACCGAGGCAACTCAGTTCGCGAAAATGCCACTCTCTCCTTAGGGGAGGACGGAAATCTTGTCTTGGCAGATGCTGATGGCAGGGTCGCTTGGCAAACCAACACAGCCAATAAAGGTGTTGTTGGCTTGCAATTGCTGGCTAATGGCAACATGGTGCTTCATGATTCCAAGGGTAACTTTATCTGGCAAAGCTTCGACTCTCCTACTGATACTCTCTTGGTGGGTCAATCTCTTCGGGTCGGAGGTGCGACTAGGCTTGTGAGCCGAGCCTCACAGAAGGAGAACTCCGATGGCGCCTATAGCCTGGTCATGGAATCCAAAAGACTGGTCATGTACTATAAGAGTCCGAATTCCCCTAAACCATATATCTACTACGCTTTCGATTTAGGGGACAACGGTCGTCTACAGAATGCGACTCTAAATTGCGCTCCAAACGGCTACGACGATGTTGCTAGTGACCTGACTTTGGATCTCTCTACCGGGAACAGAATGATACTCGCTAGACCCAAATACAACAGCACGTTGTCGTTTCTTAGAATTGGGATAGATGGGAGCCTTAAGATGTACACTTACAACAATAAAGTGGACTATCAAGCATGGGAAGTGACCTACACTCTCTTTTCCAGAGATGGTTTTCCGGAGGGAGAGTGCCAATTACCCGAGAGATGTGGTAAGTTTGGGCTTTGTGAAGACAGCCAATGTGTTGCGTGCCCATTGCCAAGTGGACTCATGGGCTGGAGCAAGTTCTGTGAGCCAGTGAAGCCTCCAGCCTGTGGTTCGAAGAATTTTTACTACTATAAACTAGAAGGTGTTGATCATTCCATGAGCAAGTATGCAAGCGGAAGCGGAGCAATGAAGGAAGACGACTGTGGAAAGAAATGTTCAAGTGATTGCAAGTGTTTGGGTTATTTTTACAACAAAGACACATCCAAGTGTTGGATTGCTTATGATCTTCAAACCCTCACGAAGGTTGCAAACTCTACGCATGTGGGTTACATAAAGGCACCAAAGCAGTAAGGAAAGCTCGACCTCCTTGTATCTTTGAACTCCAAACTTCCAAGTTTTCTCGTTAATGGTGGTGATTTCTTACAATTATGCTTTCTTGTTCTTATTTCCGAGTGGAAGAGTGAAAACTGTACTCTGCTGAATAGTGGTAATAAAAGACGACTGTATACTTTAGTTCTCCACCAAAAAGAATGTCCCTTTTAAAGTGCTGCTCGATGCCTTTCATACTCTCCATAATTATATTATATATTATATTGACGATTTTTATTAATATATGTCACGCAATACCCAAGTATTTATTGAAATCAGTCATTACTATATTACTATTTATTGAAAATTAAGAAAGGAGAGAGAAAATAATTTTCTAAATCCAGTCGCTACACCAATTCAAAACACCATTAAACTAAAGAAAAAAGCTTATTTAAAATAATTCATAGATATAAATTAAATAATTTTATCGCCAAAATTAAGAGTTATTAGCATTTGAAAGTTTTCATCATAAAAGTATAAAATTGAAATTTTGAGTTAAATAGTTGTTCCAAAATGCTTTCCAAGTTAGATAATTTGTGTTTAGAAGATGCTAGATTTTGAGAATTTTTTTATATGTTAAAAACAAATGCTCCATGGATGCAATCATGTTTAAAATAAATAAATGGACCCTACTAAGTAGAAAAAAAAAACTAGTATAATTTAATTAGATAACAAAAAAACCAGATAATGATAGTAAATGAACCAATTTAAACAAAACATATCATGAAAATCTGGAGAGAAAAAAAAGTTGTCGAAACAAAAAGGCATTAAAGCTAAGATTCCAACAAATCAAATGGAAAAAAAAAAAAAAATAAAAAAAAAGCTGACATGAGTCGATCAAATTAGCATGCCAAATATGCAAGTCAGGTAATAAAACTAGAATAAGTCAACATAGAGCACAAAAAAAAAAAAAAAAAAACTGAAGTACAACTCCAAACAAGTCCAACTTGAAATAATAGAATTGAAAAACAATCAATTACAAAAAATTAGAAAACAAGGTAAGTCGACCAAACTCTGCAACCTAGATCCTTTTTTTTTTCCTGAAAATGTAGGGTATACTGACTAGCTTTCATACACTAGACTAAGTCCCTACAACCCAAAACTAGCCTTTACACTAGGTGCCTTTCACCCTGCGTCCCATAGTCCTAAGAGTTTTTATTGGTAGGAGGATTCGACTTGAGACCTATAAGGAGCAAACCCCTAACTAATATTCATTAGACCAACCTCTTGAAGTTGTGATCTAGATCATATAAATGAAATAACTCAGTAGAAAGCAAGTCAGAAAATATTATAAATTTTAATTCTAAAACAACTTAATGTTGAAGGATGAAACGTAAAAAATATTAAATTAAAAAAAATAATCTTAAAAACAACATAAGCCAACTCAGCTAACCTATGAAACTCGTAGTCTAAGCGATGAGATTGGGATAAACAAATAAAAAAATTAAAGAAAATCATGAAGCCCAATATTGAAAAACTCCAACCATAAATGATGGAATTTGAAAAAATTAATTCTCAACCAATATAATATTGAAAAATAAAATAAAAAAATCAATTCAAGAAATTTATCAAAGTAAATTCAACAAAGAATGATAAATAAATAAAAAATAGATAACCCGGGTTATTTCAAAAACCAATAAATGTTTTATAGAAAGCAAATAAATAAAATAACGGATCCGAATCTCAAATCAAATAAATACCAAAGGATTAAATAAATAAAAAATGAGTTTAAGAATTGAAGCAAACCCAGGTGAAACTTTTGAACCTAGGTTGATCTAAAAAACTCACAACCCGTAAGATCTTAAACTGAAGCTTCATTATGAAACTCAATTCTCAACTAATTTAAAATTGAAGGATTAAATAAAAAAATTAATTTAAGAATTTTTTTTTTTAAAAAATAACAATCAAAATAATAGATATTAAATTTGATAGCAAGAAAACACTCGAGGATCAAATTGTAACCCGTGAAATCCTAGATATAGGTTCAATCAAGAAGCTCAGTTTCAAACCAATTTAATGTTTAAAGATAAAATTAATATATATATATATATATTAAAAAAATAAGAATCAAATCTGATTGGAAAAAAAATTAAAAGAGAATTAAATAAAAAACAATCAATTTTAAAATCCATCTCAAATAAAACAAACTTGCCTTGAGACAATAACAAATAAATCAAATAAAACAAACTTGGGTTGAGTCAACATGGGTGAAGCCACAAAACATGTGACACAACATATAAGATTAGGATAACCCCATTAAAGGATGAAATAAAAAAAATTCATTGTAAAACAAGATCTAAAAATATGACTAGATTAACCTGAACTAACCTTTTAATCTCACGACTCAAGTCTTCAGCCTAAAATTATCCTATAAAAGGAAAAAATTTTAAAAATCATCAAGCCAAATTCATAATCAACAAAATATCGAGGGATAAAATTGAAAAACACATTCAATAAAAATAGATCTAAAACAAAACAAATAATAATAAAAAGAATGAGGATTAAATTTGAAATAAAAATAAAAAGAAATCAAATGTTAAAAGATGCTACAGAAAAACAAATTCAATTAACAAAATGACCAAAACAAAACAAAAAAAGTAGCAAGAAGAAAAATAAGCACTAAAAATGATAGATAAAAAAATCAAAGGAGGATAAAATTAAAGGAAAATTCCAATTCCATGAATCATTTAAAATAAAACAAATAGTAAAAAAAAAATAAGGGCCAAATGTAGAAAAAATAATTGACAGCTGCTTTGAAACTTTGTAGGGCCAGACATGGAAATCATCGGAGGAGTGAAAAAAACAAAAAGAAAAAAAAAGGTTGTTAAGACCAAACCAAAGAAAATTCGATCACGTGCACCACCTAGTGATGGAGAGATTGTTATGAAGATTCAAACAACACCATTAAAGCTAGTGTTGGTCACCAGATGACACCGCTCACATGGTCTAAAGAGAGTGGAAGCAACCATGTGTGCCCGCTTGAACAACATGCATCATCAACTTCTTAATATTAAGTAATATTTTATCTTTTCTAAAATATCAAATTGCCCTTGATCCAACTTGAAAAAAAACAAGAAAAAAATCCATAGTGAAAAGACCAAAGAATCCCTAGATGTAAGCTTAAAAACAATTTATTTTCAAAAGGATTGTAGTCATTTTATTGTGCTACTGAAAGGGAAAACTCAAAACAACCCCTGCACTACACTTCATTTATTTTTTTGAATGCAATTTTAGTCATTTCAGTACATAAAAAATAAAACTACTTTACTACCCCCACTAGATATTATGTAATTCACTAAAAATCAAAAAGAAATTTTGATTACAAGCTACTTGAAAACCATATAAATAATAAGAAAACACACATTGAAAAAAATTATAGTTTTTATACAATGTTTAATTTTATAAGAAAACAACCCTAATCTAAATAGGGATAATAGTCTTTAATTTCAAATCAACAAAAAATTTAAAATTATTGAGCTTTTGTAGGTACGCCAAGTTTACTCACCTACTATTTTTTTTTTAAAGAAGTTTTCAATCCTTTAATCTAGCTATATTATTAGCTGATGATTCTTTTTTTCCAAGTGTGTTTGATGTTAAGAAAGGCAACAAGTGCCGACGAAGGATTTGGGTTTAGTATATAATGTTTGATATTTGGATTAGGTTAAGATTAGTTACGGTTAGGTTTTTTTTGTTAAGGATTTGATGTTATGGGTTTGGGCTAGGGTTAGTTTGTGGTTAAAGGGTTAGAGATTAGTTAGGTTAGGGTTTGGAGTTTGAATTATGGTTAGTGTTTATGATTGTAACTAGTATTAGTTTTTAATGATTAAGAAACTTTCATGTTATGATGGTGTTAGGGTTAGGGTTTCAGATATGAGGTTTGGATTATGGTTAAAGTGTGTTTAGGGTTTGGATTAAGGTTATTAATTTTTTTTCATTTTCATGTTAATGGTAAGGTTTAGGTTTTAAGGGTTAGAAATTAAATAGTGTTTGATGAACAATTTGGGTATTGTTTAGGGTTTAGAGGTAAATTTATGGTTTGATAGATGTCTCAGTTTCAAAACACGATATTTATCGAATATTTGATTTTCCAAACACAACTTCTTAAAATATTGTGTTTTAGAATCACAACAAATATAAAATGTGTTATTCTGCTAATTCTTTTTACATCTATATTATTTTATCAAAATTTTAGATTTGTGGTTCTAATAAGCGAAAAATACCCTTTTTTTGAAGGGTAAGTGTCTTGATTTTAGTATATCTATCAAAAATATAGAAGACGTGGGATATCTATTGTAGCACTAGAGAGAATATACTATGAATTGTAATAGTAAAATGATTTTTTTGCCCTTTCTTAAATTAGGTCAGAAGACTAAGTTTATGGGTAAAATAATCTTTTTCATGTGACTTATTTGTCATTCTCATTTTTAGTGGGGATACAAACGTATTTTCATCTTTTTTTTAATAGTGAAAACCTTCATTGTCATTAAAAGAAACACTCACATATTTGGTGTCCATGGGTTTTTTGATATTTCATGTTTTTTTTTTTTTGCACAATTTAGTTACTACCTTACATTTTATGTCAGAACTAATTAAGCCTTGCTTTGGGGGCATTTGCATATTTTTATTATTCTTAGCATAGTGAAATCATGAAATTAACTTTTACCTCATAATTTATTTAGGCTTGATGTAGGGGCATTTTTGTATTTTCAAGTGGGTTTTTTAGTTATAAACAAGTTAATTAGGCACATAAAAGAGGTCATCAAACTTGAGCGGCACGCGTGCCTTCATACTATGGCTGAAAAATTTCTTCAATCGTGTCATTGGATTCCTCATGACATCCTTTTCCATCATAGATGGTGTGTGCTTTTTTTTTTTTTGAACAAATTTGTAACTACATATGCTTTCTTTTTTTATATTCTCTCTCCTCCCTCAAGATTTGCACCTAGCATTTAATATTTCATGGTAGTCCCTTTCGTTGGGTATATTTATGCATCGATCATCATTCTTTTGATTTGATAATTTTTATACTCAATCTTTATGTAAGTTTTTTTATTATTATTTTTCAAATGCATCCTTCAATCTAGAATTTTTATTTTTCAAATTTGATCCTATTTCTTTTTTTTCCTTGCTTTTTTTTATGTAAACTTTCAATTGTTTTCAATTTTATATTTCAATCAAGATTTATAATTTGTTAATTTTTTTAGATTTGGTCCTCATTCGTTTGGTAGTTTTTCCTTTTAATTGTTTTGTGGAATATATATTTTTTTTAATTTAGCCCTTCAATCCAAAATTGCCCACCATCTCTTTGTTTTTTCAAGGAAAAAAAAACAATTTATCCTCATTCTTTTAATTTCTAGTTTTTAATGCTTTTTATGATTATCTTTTCTTTCAATTTAATCATTTAACATTTGAAATTTTTTATTATTTGGGAATTGTGGTTTTTTTAGATTTGATGCCTCCAATCAAATGGCTTGGTCACGGGTTTTATAAACTGGAATGGGTTCCCATATATTTTTTTTCTTTTTTAATCTCATTACTCGGTGTTGGTTTTTTTAAAAAATAGGCTTCATGGTTTTCTTTGTTTTTCTTTTTATAGAGTCAACCCAATCTCTAGACATTATTGTGGAAGGTTTAACGGGTTAACCTAGGTAGTTCACATTTTTTTTCCTTTTAATAACTTTTCTTTTATTTTGAACCGTTTTGTGTTAATGATTTTGTTTTAATTTCATCTTTTAATATTTAATTTATTAAGAATTTATTTTCATATTGTTTTCATATATGATGTTTTTGATCAAATGACTCGTGCACGGGTTTTATAAACTAACAAGGGTTAACATAAAAAAAAAAATTTGACTTACTTTTGTCCCAAATCATAATTCAACATTGGTGTTTTAAAAAAAAAATAGGTTTTTTGATTTTCTTTGTTATCCTTTTGCTGTAGGGTTATTCCGATCTTATGATCTGACTAGTGGGTTTGGCAAGTTGACCTGAGTGAGCTTAAGCCTTTTTTCACTTGTAGTTGCTATTTTTCTAATCCCTTTCTTCTAATGATTCAACATTCAACATTGGTTTTTTAAAAAATACATTTTATTATTTTTTATCAGATTATCCGGGTTTTATAACCTGACCCGTAGGTGATGTTTGTTGGCCCGAGCATCCTTAAGTCTTTTTTTAACTTACAATTGTTATTTTTTTTCTTTTGTATGTTTGATTTTTTTTTTCATTTAATCCTTCAATATTTGGTTAGTTAAAAATTAAACTTTAAGGTTTTTTTAAGTTTATCGTTTTTAGTTAAATGACTTGAGTCATGCATTTAATATGTTATTATAAATTGACTCTTTTTTTTTTTGCTTTTTTGTTTTCATCATACGACATTTTTTTTTTTAATCTGCTTTTGTCAGCTGTACATCTTTTTTTTTTCTTCAAATTTTGTTTTTATTCAATCTGCAGCGGAATATGAGTTCAGTAGCTAGTAGAACATATGAACTGTAAGGGACAAATAATTAGTAAAAGTTATTTAACTTTTATTCTTATTTTGAACAATACTGGCAGCTCATTCTGATCGCTTCAATTATAAAACTTCAATCCAAATTACAGAGGGTGACTGTATATTTTTAAATAGTAAATATTTCATCCGTTTAGATGAGATGACTTGAGAGCGTTTAAAAATGTGGTTGTATCATATTTTCAAAAAATTTAAAATTTTTATTTTTTTGTTAAAAATTAATTATTATTTTTATGTTTTGAATCGTTTTAATGCGTTAATTTTTAAAAAATAAAAAAAATATATTATTTTAATATATTTTAACATAAAAAATAACCTCAATTACACTATTAAACAGGAAAAAAAAAAAAAAGCGCTGAGGTTGATTAATTTCAGCAAAGTTCACATAGAGAAGTGTGGCTGTGAATGGCTGAGCCGAGCCAAGCAAAGTATTAGTAGACTGAAATAACTTCTGGATTAGTTTCAGTTTGATTGGTTGTATAGTGATACTTAAAAGGTATTTGAAGGCAATAGTCTTCATTTATAAAAAAATAATTGGATTCTGATGATAAACAATGAATATTTTGTTTTGTTATATACCATGCATCATATAAAATGTATAAAAAAATATCAAATTAATTAAAAATATATAATAAATTTTAATCTTCTAATCATTCCATTATAAAATTTTAACTCAATTTAAAATAGAATCTTTAAAATCTCTTAATAACCATATTTAAATTAAAAATTTTAAAATATTTAATTAAATTTTAACTCAGTCTAACGATCAATCTATAATTTACACTTATTAATATAAAATTATATATTACAATAAATATCTAAGCATAGTAAAGATAGTACAAAAAGTACGCTATTATTAAAGTTCTAAAGGCATCAAGACTTGAGTATCGTGAGTTGTCTTCATCAAACAAGAGTGGCGTGATGGCTTTGGAGTCTGAAACAGCTGAATATAGCCGTAGGTAATTGGCTGAAATTTAAGCGAATAACCAAACATAAAAAAAGCGATATGGGATTTGGACCTGTTCTTTGGATTACTAAGTAACACTGAAATCAGTAATTTTTATGAGAGAAGAATACAAATCATGAATTTTTATTTAATAATTTAAATTTTTAAGTTAAGATGATTCTTTAATATTTTTTATTTGCATAATAATTTAAGCTTTTGGGTTAAATTGTTTCTTTGATATGGTATCAGAATCTTGATGACCAAACAGTCACGAGTTCGAATCTCATCATTTTTATTTATTTAATAAAAATTAAGCACAAGATAAGTGGATTTGTGCAAGTTTCAAACTCAAAGGGCTTTCACGTAATGAGATATGTTAAAGAATAATATAAATCATATCCTAGGACCTCATCTAACGGTTTAAGCTATTAGGTTGAGATGATTATTTGATATAATATCAGAGCCTTGATGATCAAGTGATCACGAGTTTGAATCTTACCATTCTTATTTATTTGATAAAAATTAAGCACAAATTAATGTGGGCATGTGAAAGTTTCAAGCGCAAAGGGTTTTTACTTAAAGAGATGTATTAGAAAATAATATAAATCATATCTTGGGGCCTCGCCTAATAGTTTAAGTTTTTAGGTTGAGATGGTTATTTGATATTTTTTTTTACAAGATAATATAGGCCTATGCAAGTTTCAAGTTCAAAATGCTTTCACTTGAAGGGTATTAGAAAATAATATAAATCATATATTAGAACCTCACCAAACAACTGAAACTATTAGGCTGATATGATTCTTTGACATGGTATCAGAGCTTTGATGACTAAGCGATCACGAGTTCTAATTTTATTATCCTCATTCATTCAATAAAAATTAAACACAATATAATATGAATTTATGTAAGTTTTAAGCCCAAACAGCTTAAACTATTTATCTTGTGCTTAATTTGATAAAATTATTTTAATTAAATAATTTAAAAAAATTAAAAAATATTATTTAAATATATTTTTAAATAAAAAATACTTTAAAAATAATTATTAACCAGTCAAACACCCCTACAATCCACAGATTACATGTCTACGTGATAAAACCTTGTGCCTTTAATATTAACGACCGAACAACTTGACCAAGCTCAAGTACATTGATTTTTTCAAAGACATCATTATAGACCAATCCTGATTCATCCATGCGAAAGCCAAGGGATAGCTTGCCTGCATCCTTACAACTGGATTGGCATTCACAAACTTTACTCTCAATTATAAATTAGGCACCCTGTTTTTTTGGTTCCCCCTTTAGGGGCACCCGGTTTACTTGTTTTTTACTTTTCCGCACTATACCGACTTATCTACCTATTTTTTGAAAATTTTATAATATTTTGTTGAATAGTCTTAGCTTTTCAATGCCAAAACCATATGACTATTCTCATTTATATACAATTACTAAAGAAGTTTTGAAATGCAAAAATATATGATTATAGGAATTCAAATACAGTCAAGAGCTATCTCCTAGAATAGATTAATATTTATATATAGCGTTCAATCATGGCTATTTGATGGTTAAGATAAAGAGAATCCAAGAGAGTCTCGGAGGAGATATTTTAATTCATTGTGTTAATCAACAATGAATTGTCTCACATGTCACAATAAAACATAGATCAATTCTAGTGTTTTACTAGATTGCTTGTCCAAGCTTCGTTGTTGCTCAGGATAATCTCTCAAGGCTGCAAACCATTAAATTCCAAACTTAAGCTCAACTAAAAAGTTTAATATAAAACAAATTCAACGCTGAAGGGTGAGATAAATTAATTTAATTACAAAAAAAAAAAGAGCAAGATCTAACAAAGAGCACACAAAAAAACGAGGCAATAATAAGTCAATTTAATGTTAAAAAATGAAATAAATTAATTTAATCTAATTAAAAAAGATTCTTTATAAAAGATGTAGATTTAACAAGGATAAACAAAAAATAAATAGATAACTTGAGGCAACTCGTGTTACTCTCAAAAAGTCAGAATAGCCCATCTAAAATGAGAAAAAAAAAATTGGATTATGAAACAAAAAAAAAAAACCAAGTTAACCCAGCTTAACTTCAATAACCTGCAACCCGAGATATGAGAGAGGGATAATATCACAAAAAAAAAGAAGTAGAATAAATCACAAAGCTCAAGGCCTAATAAGTCAATGTCAAATTATGTAAGTGAAAAAAAAAAGAATTTTAAAAAAGAATTTTAAAAAAAATACCAAGCTTAAACAAGGTTAATCATCAAAACTAGTGGATCAGATCATGATAATAGAAGACAAATATAGAAAAATAATGAAGTCAAATTCTCAATAATAAAAAATATTGAAAGAAATAATAAATAATAATAATAAGGACTAAATCTTGCATAAAATATAATTGAAATTAAATAATTAGGGATTAAAATGAAATAAAAAATAAATAAAGAAAATGATTAAAAAAATTTGAGCAATAAAAAAATGAGGACATAAATTGGAAACAAAATTAAATTAAATTAAATTCTAAATTACAAAATAAAAAAAAATACAAATAATAAAAAATAGCAATCAAAAGAATGAGAACCAAGTTGGATACAAAAATTAAATGAAAAAAATGCAAAGGGATGAAATTGAAGAGAAAAAATTCAAGAAACACTAAAATCAAAACAAATATAAATCAAAATAATAAGGACCAACTTTAAAACAAATACAAACTGGAGGACACAACTAACTTTTTGAAGGCTTGACATAAATACCAAGGCACTAGAGAGAGAATAAAGAGAGGAGGAAAAACTTTTATTAGCAACACCAACCAAACCAAACACGTCACTCTAATAGTTGCGTTACCACCTGATACGTCGGATGAAATGACGGTCAATAGATTATGACCATCAAAATACACCCCATGTGCCTCTATTTTGGCACGAGGGATGATAAGGTGCACGTGCTAGCTTTTTATATTGATTTATTAATATTTTAATAATTCAAATTACTAAAAAGCTCATGAGGACATCTTAATATTATAAAAGAACCATGCAACAAAGATGAGAACGCCCTCCCAAGCTAGGCTTAGATTTTTTTTAAGTTAAAGGTTAAACTTGTCATTTAACTGTACAAAAAATATGTAAAGATAAAAAAACTCTTCTTTGCATGGTCAAATCTTTTAAGCTTTTAAGACTATCATTATTGATTAACTGTTCAAATAAAATTGAAAGTATACAAAAGCTCTTGGATAAAAGAATTATTTTTTTATCTTTTAAAGACGACAAAGTAATTTTATTATATATAAATAAACATTAAATGACTAAATTGTGCCTGGTCAATTGATAAATGATATTTTAATTTTTGGAAAAGATGATTTTACCTCATTAACAAGGCAGTTATTTAATGCAGTGAAAGAAAAAATAGTTATTATTAATGTTTTCTTTACTTGCTACAGAAAATTAATGAGCTAATCAATTTTAGTTTTATACTAGTGTATTGGACCACGCTCCTCAATTGGTTGATAATAAATTTTTTAAATATAAAAAAATATTTTACATTTGAAAAATATTTTTAAAAGAAACTTAGGTCTGGCATCAATGTCATACCCAATAGCCTTAAGTATAACATTTTAGACCAAAATAACTTGGATCTGGTGTTCTCTCAAACCCAAGTTTCTAGATCTAGCTCTCCTAATAAAAATAAAATAATAATATTTATAATATTAATAACACTATTAAACTTGTCTCCCCCAGGTTCTTATAATTTTTAATCCATTCAAATCAAATTTATGGTTTTTATTCAATAGTAATAATATTTGTTTTTCAAATTTATTGATGATGATGATTAATTTTACCCTTCAAATCAAATTTATGGTTTTTCTTTAATAGTAATATTTTTTTTCAAATTTAATAATAATATTAATAAATTTTACCCTTCAAATCAAATATATGGTTTTTCTTCAATAGTAATAATATTTTAAAAAAAACTTTAATAATAATAATAATTTTTAATTTTACCCTTCAAATCAAATCTATGGGTTTTTTTCATTAGTAATAATATTTTTTAAAAAATTTAATAATAAAAAAAAAATATTAATAATAAAAATAAAAATGTTTGACTCAAGTACTTATAGTTTTCAATAATAATAATATTTTTTTTTTAATTTATTGTTGTTGTTGTTGTTGTTGTAATTTTACCCTTCAAGAGGCTTGGGTCAAGCAGGTATGGCAGACTCGAGATAAAAAAAAATTAATTTTTTTCTACACTTTAAATTATTTTTTATATATTTTCAAATTATTTTAATGTATTAATATTAAAAATAAATATAAAAAATATTTTTTTAATATATTTTTAAATAAAAAAAATACTTTTAAACAAAAACTATATTGGTAACAAACATAAAATGGAATTTCTATTGAAGGAATAACAAATTCATAAACATAAAAAAATAAATTATTTCAATAGAAAAATATGATTTGAATTTTTAGATCCAAAACATTAAATTAGATGTGTAATTTCATTCTCTAACACAGACTCTATAAAACCTGAATGAACCATTTTGTCCCCAATTATTATTTTAATATCAAATGTATTCGATGAAAAAGACAAGTCCACCTTAACTGCATGTCTAATATATATATATAACAACCACATCTGATTCAATTCATCATGCTGTGTATTTTGATGAACAATAAAAGAACAAACCGTGAAACATTAAGCAATGTCTGTGTATTCAAACTAATATTATTCTGAAAAATTCCCCTCTCTCTCTCTCTCTCTCTCTCTCTAGATTTAATCGCAGTAAGCCGAGCCACATTAAAACAGCAATACATGCTTACTTGAGATGCTTTGTACGCAAAGATGTACGAATAGTCAAAGAAGTTCGACCTTGAAATTACTAAACGCGCCACCCTCATCTGCTATAAGAAGGCGTTGCCTGCCTGTCTGGTTTTACACCAAAGCCACTCAAATTCTAGATAGACAAGCAGAAGTTAATTTCTTCCATTCCTATGGAACGGTCATGGTTCTTCTCTCTTTTATTGCTCTTCTCCATATACAACCTTGCCCAGTCCACTGTCCCTCCTTCTTCCAGATTTAAGGAAGTTAATACTGGAGACTTTGCGGAAGCCCTTTCAGAGTATAGTTCAGATTTTCGCGGCCTGGACCTCTCTGTTTCCATTTTCCAACTTTGCTTCTATAACACCACCCCTAATGCATTCACTCTCGCTATACGTATGGGTACCAGAAGGTCACCTGCAATGAGGCGTTTTGTTTGGGAAGCCAACCGAGGCAACCCAGTCGGAGAAGATGCCACTCTCACTTTTGGTGAGGATGGTAACCTCATCTTGGCAGATGCTGATGGCAGGGTCGCTTGGCAAACCAACACTGCCAACAAAGGTGTTGTAGGCTTGCAAATGCTAACAAATGGTAACATGGTGCTTCATGATTCTAAAGGCAATTTCATCTGGCAAAGTTTTGACTATCCTACAGATACTCTTTTGGTTGGTCAACCTCTTCGTGTTGGAGGCGTCACCAGGCTTGTGAGTCGAGCATCTGACAAACAGAACACAAATGGAGCCTATAGCCTGGTCTTAGAACCCGAAAGATTAGCCATGTTTTACAAGAGCCCAAACTCCCCCAAACCATATGTCTACTACACATTTAGTAAACAGAAAGGGCGTCTGCAATATGTGAGGCTAAGTAAAACCCCAAATTCGCAAGACCTGAGCCTTGAGTTCTCTACAGGCGCTAGAACCTTGCTCTCTAGGCCCAAATTCAACAGCACAATGTCATTTCTTCGACTCGGGGTTGATGGGAATCTTAGAGTCTACACTTTCAATGACAAGTTAACTTCTGCTTCTTGGGAAGTGACTTTCACTCTTTTCTCTAGAGACGCACGTATTTGGGAAAGTGAGTGCCAATTGCCACAGAAATGTGGCAAGTTTGGGCTTTGTGAAGACGGTCGGTGCGTTAGTTGCCCGTTACCAACCGGGTTTAGGAAATGGACCCAGAAATGTGAACCAGTGAAGTCATCTGTGTGTAACAAGAATTTCTATTACTATAAACTGGAAGGGGTTGATCATTCGATGAGCAAGTACGGAGATGGAAGTGGACCGATGAAGAAGACTGATTGTGAGAAGAAATGCTCCGGTGACTGCAAGTGCTCAGGCTACTTTTACAACACAAAGACATCGATGTGTTGGATTGCTTATGACCTACAAACGCTGACCAAGGTTGCCAATCCTACACATGTGGGTTACGTAAAAGTACCGAACCACCAGTGAGAGCTGGCCTGCTTGCTTCACCAATGCAAGTAGTAAAAAAAAAAGAGATCTTATTATAGTTTTCTTATATGTACTGTATGTGTTTACCTTGGCGCCCCTAGTTTATTGCTTGCTGACATTTTGTGGAGCAGTGTTTGCTCCTCGCAATTTACTTTACTGTTTCTTTCAGTAACAAAAAATAAAAATAAAACAGTTGGGCGTTTCAAGGCACCTCTTATTTTTCCCTTTTCACATTCGATTATAGCATTCTTTATATATATAACTCCAAAATGCATTAAATATTTCATAACTCAATTTTGGATCCCTAAAAAAATTTAAAAGTTTGAAGGCTTATTGAGGAGTAAATTGAAGAACCTTAAAATCAAGGATCAAAAAGAAAGAGAAGCGTACATTCAGGGACTAAAGTTGATTAAAATCAAGGATAAATTTAAAGAAATTGAAAGTTTGAAATTTAATTGAGGATGAAATTGAAGACATCCAATCCTGAGGGTCAAAATTTACATAACCAAGACTTAATCGAAAGAAATCTTGAGAAATCAACCTAAATTGCCCGAATTCAACGAAGTTGACAGATCAAGGCCCCTTTATAAAATGAACAAAACAGTGCTATTTTAGCACCATTATCCATTTTCTTCTTCATACTCCCGTGAGGGAGCTAGCTGGGATTCCTTCTTTGCAGAGCATTTAATTTCTTCTTCGTTTCTCCAGAATTATTGAATCCAACCAAAACCAGCAGGGACTCTCCCCTGTTCCAGTTGAGAATACCTCTATCTCACTGTATAGTCAAGAATTCCAGATCTCTATCCCTTTACCCAGCCCAGAACGCTGCATAGAAACGCCTATTCCAACAGTTTCTTCTTCTTCGTCGCACAAAAGGAAGCCTTCACAAACCCCCATTCATTTGCTTTAACCTTTGTTAGTTCAATAAACAGAGTCTGTTTTCTTTGGCAAAACATAGGTTGCCGATGTTGAAAGAACGAAAAGGCGTGTCCTGCTATTGGGAATATATCACCATGTTTGGCTTGACAAATATGGTTATTAAAGCGAGAATTTATATATATATAAATCTGTTGGCCTGAGATGCATGCTCTTGGGTTTACATGTTTTTGGGTTTAAAATTTAAATATGAACATCAGATGAACATTACAGAGGGGTTGTGATAATTGTTATTGTTAAATTATCCGTGCAGATCGTTTGCCATGTTTAAGACCATGTTTGGCTTGACAAATATGGTTATTAAAGCGAGAATTTAGTTTTATATATATATATAAAAGAAAAAAAAAACAAAATTAAAAGAGCTAAGCAATGAATGAGTATTTATTTTTATGTTATAACTTGCTTTTTAGAATGCTTTTTAAATTATTATTTTTGTTTAAAAATGAATTGAATTGATATTTATTTATTTAATTTTGGATGATTTTAATGTACCATATCAAAACTAAAAACAAATCTGAAAAAATATATTTTTAAAATATTTTTAATTGAGAAATACTATACATTATAATATCAAATACATATTACTAGCTTGAACCCTACACGCAACAGTATTTTATATTTTTTATATCTAGATATCAACTCTACTATATATTTCTGTTAAATGACACAAGTCAGTTGTTCACAGCATGGATAAAGCAGTAACATACATTTTGGTCTCTGAGGTTTTCCAAAAATATTATTTTGGGCCATGTATTTTATCTCTCTTGTGAATAAGTACTTATTTAGTTGTTGTTTCTAGCTCTCTTGTTTTAAAATAAATGCAATTTAGTCCCTAAATGATTTTTTTTTTCAATTAAATACCTAAAGTTTAGCCTGGTAGCATTTTTTGACCAAGTTTAAGATTTGAAATGTAGGGACTTAACTGAAAAAAATCATTCCAAGGCTAAATTGCATTTATCTTCAAATAAGAGGACAAAAACTTCAATCAAGGACTTACTCTTAAGAAAAACAAAATAAATGAACCAAAATAAAAAAATATAATGTCCAAGATTGAGATTAAGATAAAAAAAAAATATAGTTGAAAGATGTTTTAAATATTGTTTATTTTATTAATACTATTTTTTGATCTTTTTAGATCATTTTGATGCATTGATGTCACAAATAATTTTTAAAAAATAAAAAAATATTATTTTAATAGATTTTCAAGTGAAAAATATTTTAAAAAATAACCGCAATAGCTTTTCCTGAATGCATTAAACAGGCACAATTACATATCAATCGCAATAAACCCATACCTGATTTTGGAGCAAAGTCATGATCGAGGAGTAATCGTTTAGCTCATGACGGTTTTCCAGCTTGGGGCAATGCTGATTCAGCTTTGTGCTGGGAAATTGTGGATTCTGACGAGAACATATTTGCCTCAACCTGCCATGAATGATCAAGATTTAATAAGTCTAGGAATAAAAAATAAATTGGGATATCTTCTGTAATAAAAAACACAGAAGTGCTTACAAATAAATTCAGAAAAAATTTTATTTTTTCCACTCATCGCCACAATAATCTTGATTTAAAAAAATAATAAATATGAGATTATTAGTTCGAGTCCTATAAATCTTAAGGTTATTATAGATTTATATGGTCGTTAACTTTAAAGTCTATGAAATTAATCAAGATACATGTATATTGACTCGTATATCAATATTAATAAATAAATAAATAATGACAAATATAATACAGATTTCCAACTCTCTTTTTAATTTCCCATGCAGGTAAAAATTAAATCTCTACCACAATAAACACGGTAGACATGACTTATGTCTGATCCCAGATAGAACTGACAAATGAGAAATAATTAGGCCATGTTTGTTTTCCGGAAAGTAGTTTTCGGGAAATTATTTTCCAAACTTTCATGTGTTTGTTTGTCATTAGGAAAGTTGGTCAACGAAAAACACTTTCCTGTCAACGAAAAATATTTTCCGGTCAATTTCAGTCAAAGAAAAATTTGACTTGGTTTTCAGGAAAGTGTTTTCCTTTTAGCTGTGTTTGTTTTTCGGAAAGTGATTTCCAGGAAATCACTTTTCAAACTTCTTGTATTTGTTTGCCAGTAGGAAAGTTGGTCAATGGAAAACACTTTCCAGTAAAAGGAAAATTTGGCTTGGTTTTCAGGAAAGTGTTTTCCTGAAAAATTTGGGGGGGACACTTTCTGGAAGCTATGAAAAATTTAGAAATGTCATTATTTGCTGATTATATCAAATTTGATCCTCAAACTTTTGATTGTTATATATATTTTGTTTTGAATATTTATTTTTCAATTTCATCTCTTAAAATTTTATTTTTATATTAACTTTGGTCTTTATTTTTATAATTGCTATTTGCTTTTTCCTTATCATATTTTTATTGAATTTTTTTATCTATCAAATTTGGTCCTCATTCTTTTGATTGTTACTTATTTTATTTGAAATAATTTATAAAATGTTGATTATTATTATTTTAATTTCTTCATCTTTCATTTTTTTTTAATTTTTTAGATTTGATCTCTATTATTTTGATTATTATTTATTTTATTTGAGATAATTTATGAAATTATATTTTTTTTTCAATTTCATTCTCATTCAACTTTTTAATTTGTAAGATTTGTTCCTCATTATTTTAATAAACTTGAAAAAAATAAAATATTAATAAGTTATTTTTCAGCTAATTTTCAATGACATAACCAAACACTGGAAAGTGTTTTCCGACTCATTTTACATTACACTACCAAACATCAGAAAATACTTTCTTGGAATTCACTTTCCCCGGAATTCACTTTCCAAAAAAAAACTACTTTCCAGTAAACAAACGGAGCCTAAGAAAGACTTGCATCATTAAAGCATCTTGGCAAAGAAATCATAAGAATAAAAAAAATGTGACTTTCATTGGCTGGAAATCTTCTTCACAAACAGATTGAATTAACCATTAAACCAAAATGCGAAAACAAGCTTTAAGCTAGAACAGCAAATGAACCAAATCATGATCATGGTTTTTTTTAAAAAAAAAAATCAAAGTGAACTGGTTCTTCACTGCGAACAAAGTTGATCTATACAAACCATTTATGATTGAGCAAGTTCGTATATCCATTAAATGTATTCTTAATAAAATCAATATCACAATATCACAATATCAAGGGGTGTAACTCAACTAGTCAGGCCTTGAATTTACTCCCTAAAGGTCAGCAGTTCGAGTCCCACAAACCCCAGAATCACTGGAGGCTTACATGGTCATTAACTTTAAGGCCCGTGAGATTAGTCAAGGTGCGTGCAAGCTGACTCGGATATCTACGTTAATCAAAATAAATAAATAAAATCAATATCACAATTATGAGGGTGTAGCTTAACTGGTCAAACCCTAAGTTTACTTCCTAGATGTCACCGGTTCAAATACTACAAACTTCGGGGCCACTAGCTAGAGGCTTACATAGTCGTTAACTTTAGGGCTTCGAGGGATTAGTTGGGGTGATATTGATTTTATTTTATTTAGGCTTACATAGTCATTAACTTCAGGGTCTCGGAGATTAGTCAAGGTGCGCATAAGCTGGCGGAACACCCATGTTTAACAAAATAAATAAATAAATAAAATCAATATCACCCCCAGGGAATAATAGATTATAGGTAAAAGAAAGCACCCATTTGATTCAGAAAACCTACGACGAACATCAAAACCTTCCCTTCCATCAGGAAAGGATACAGAACAGAAAGCAAAAAATGAAACACACATTGCATTAGCTGTCTCACTGTCAATATTGCAATCAAAAACAGAAAACTCAAAGCACATATCCATAATAATGCTATCACCAAATTAAGAACCAAATTTAGAAAAGGGAAGACGCGGATCTATTTGCATATATTATCAGCACAAAAGGAAGTAATCTTTCGAAGGCAAAGCATTACGTGTCTGTCATGTTACCTCTATTGGCAGAACAGTCTGGTTCAGCTTTCCAGTTAAAAAAATCAATTCTCATGTTTGGTAACAAAACATAAAAAGCTCTTGATCGAGGCTGCATGAAGTCGAATATGTGCCGTATAAAATATGACATGTAGAGTCCAGATGTAGCTCAAATTACAATTAAACAAAACCGATTAAATCGAGAAAATTAAAAAAAAAATCAAACCGTAAAAAAAAACCGATTAAACTGATTAAATTTTAAAAAAACTGACCGGTTCGGTTTTATAAGCCTGAAAACGAAAAAAAAAAAAAAACAAACCGAACCGGAAAAAAACTGAGCCAAACCGAAAAAACCGAGCAAAACTGGTTTGAGCCGGTTTTTGTGTTAAAAAACTGAACCAAAACCGATCAGTTTGAACCGGTTTCGGTTTTTCAAAAAACAAATTCAATTTAATTATTTTTTTTATAAAAATCAAATCAAACTGAAAATAAACACTTCGGCAACTATGGACGCTTTCATGAGGGCAGAATGACAACTGGGAAACCCTATTAATCAAGTTTCCTTCGCTTTCTTTCATTTCCCAGACATGTAACAATCTCTACCAAAATAAACCTTTTTTTGCAATATTGAGTCTATAAAGTCTATAAGGGCACTTGTAAATCTTCTTCTAATAAAGTCTATAAGGTGACTCTTACAAAATTTTATGTGAAATTGAACTTATAATGGTTATTGCAAATCTTTCTTATATACAGTGTCTTTAAGAACCCTTGTAAATCTTTTGGTGATATTGAGTCAATGAGAGCTCTCACAAATATTTTTTATTTTTAAGTATGCTCTTGCAAATCTTCTTTTGAACTTTTAAGATTTAGAGAACTTTTGCAAAACTTTTTGTGATATTGATTTTAGGAGAGCTCTCCTAAAAATCTTTACTTTTGAGTCCCTAGCTCGTTTGGCTACGCGTTTGCGTTTCTTCAAAAACACATGACAATATTGTTTGGTTATAAATCGTTAAACAATTAAAACACTTGGGTCCCACCATTTACATGCGGCTGGAACATGATTTTTTAAAAGCAGCAAGATACTGCTTTTTTACGAGTTTCAACAATATTCACCAGTGAATTGCACTGTTCACGTGAACAGTGCAATTCACTTGCACTGTTCATGTGCCTTTTTAAAAAAAAACAAAATTAACAGCTTTTTTTTCATAATTTTTAAAAAAAAAAAATAGCTTAGAATAAATTAAATTTACTTACATTGTGATGTGAGCAATATTGTTTTTTCCTGAAAAACTAGTATAAAATGAATTAAATTCACTCAATTTTATACATGATAATATTTTATCTAATTTTATTACACGCTCATAAAATTATAAAAACTGGAGTTTTTATTAGCTGAATTTTGTACATATTGGAATTATAAATAATTTAATAGAATAATAAAAAATATTTTATATAAAGTATTATTTATTTCATAATATAATAGGAGTAGTTAATTCTATAATATTTAAATTTAAAACCATCAATATTAATATATATTTTTTAAAATTATTTGATAACCTCAATTTCAAAAGCATTATTAACCAAAAACATTAAACTACTTTTTTAATTTCAATCACAGTTTTAACCAAATATCTATTTTTTCAAACCAATCTCAATTAAAAATCTTTTTTATAAAATAATTTTTTTCAAATCACAACCACAACAGCTATCACAATAACAAACATATTCTAAGCCTACGAGGATGTAAACCCCGTTGGCCATTGGCAGGAACTAGAAACATTGAATGATGGTTGCCGCTTGACTTCTGGTCCAACAGTAACAGCTAAGAAATCCTGTGGTCATAGCTGACGTCTTTAAACAAAGTTATCCGTATATAGCCAATGAGCTTGGGACACGGCGCCATTATCTCCTTCTTTAATACGATGACTAACAAGACAAAATGTTCGGTACTGTTAATTAATGCAAAACAATTTTTCTTTCTTCTTTTTCAGTTTCTTTTCTTTTCTTCTTCAGTAAAAAAAAAAAATGTTCATTTCTTAAAATATCAGAATATTTTCCTATCCCATAAAACTAGAAAGAGTGTTCCTGTTATATTGTTTTTCATTTGAGAAAAAAATATGGTATTGTTATCATTTTAAAATACACAAATATTTTTTTTATCATCATTTATCATTATAAGTATTTCACCTAATTAAATTGAAAGAGATATAAGAATAAACATGACACTATAATACTTTTCACTATTAGAGTGTATTAATAATAAAATTTTACACTCATGAACAATATTAATTAAAATTCTTAATGATTGTTATAATTATTCCACAATTAATCTAGCTGTAATGGCTTTCCGATCAAATTAATTTATTGTTGAGGAGGCGTATATATTTGAATACTTGTACCTCATTAATTTAAAAAATTTAATCTTTCTCTACTATATTTTATAAATAATCGATCAACTCTAATCTGCAATGCACCAGGAACATTATGATAGCCATTGTTAGTCATAATACAAAAATTAATTGTTTTACCATGGTATATACTCTAAACCTCTGGTAGAATTTTACTATTCTAGTAAGATATCAAAAATTAAATTTAAGGAAGCCTATTGTAACTTGATTAGTCATTTTCAGTATATAAGACTAATGATATCAATGATGTTCATTGTATCAACATGAACATGAAAAGAATATATTGAAATGAACTTAATTAGCCAATCCTAAAAAATAAGGAAGCTTGTGATGTTAGTGTATATTAGCATTGACATGTACTTGAAAACTTGATTAGTTATCCAATAGAATGAAAACTAATGATACAAAGTGGATTGATATTGGTATACCTTTGATTAACCATACTCGAGGTGATAGTGAATGATATTAAATTGGAATTGATATCAAAATTGATTAGTTGACCCGAGTTATAGGTGATTAATAGCATTATGATATTAATATCTGCAACAATGATAAGAAAGATAATGAAATGATAAGGAATCCATGATAAAATGCCTTACTCTCCAATTGGAAATGATAATAAAAAGGGAATTTGATTATATTTTTTGGTGTAATAATTATTTATTAACTTTTCCACTAGTTTATGTATTGTTTGTTGCACTTTTCAGGGCCATCAAACTAACATCAGAAATAGATTTATCTTATCTCTTTTGTTCACATAGATTAGATATATTATGTTAATTTTTTGGTTGTAATGCATTTTGTTTTAAGCATGTAAATATAATTAATGCTTCACTTTTGTTTGTAGACACATAAATCATAACTTATCCATCTTATTATGCATGTTAGATTCAATATGAAATGTGATATAATTAATTGGATGTTATATTGGATGAATTGAAATTCCTAGTAATTGATTGATGTTGATTATGTTTCAGGATGATTGGATCAAGGAATTGAAAACATGTATAGAAATGAAATAGATTTAAGTCAATAACTTTTAGTATAAAGGAAACTCTATCGGAATTTTAATAAAAACTACGGTAGGGCAAATAAAAAAAAGTATTTCAGGATGATTGGTCATGACTACCTCTTTATTTAAAAGTTTTAGTCATGATTATCCCTCCATCACACCTAGATTTACTAAAATATAGTGTATTTGATAATATGATAACGGTTACGGTTTAAAGTTTTTTTTTTAGAAATACATTAAGATAAAAAAAATTTATTTTTTATTAATACATCAAAAGAATTTTAAAACATAAAAAAATGTTAATTTTAAATAAAAAAAATCAAAATTTAATTAAAGAAAGATGATTTGCACTACGTTTCAAACATGCTTATAAATGCTTATAAAAATGGATTCCTAATATCAATAAGTTATAGTTAAATAATCAATTTAGGTAAAAAAATAAAAAATAAAGAAAAATATCCAAAATGGAATTTCAGTAAAAAAAATAGCATGGAGTGATTCCAAGGTATAGCTTTATAAGAACAAATTACCAGGGACAAGTCACAATTTTTCTAATAATTCCAACTCCCTCCCACCTATAATAGTTTCCCAACTGATCGTTTGACTTATAGCTTCTCTTGGAAAAATTGTAAATCGCCCTCTCAAGGCACCATCGAGTCACCGCATTGCACTTTCTAGCTCGAAATTTCTAGCACTATAGACTATGTAGGCACATCTTTTTGGATATGCTCAGCATTAGGGATGACATGATACCCCAGTATCTTACCAAACATGGTCACAACCTTATCTTATAGTCACAACCTTATCTTATATAGTCACAACCTTATCTTTTGAAAAAGAACTTGAAAGCTCCTAGAAAAAACTAAAAAACATATTAAAATTTTGATTAAAAAAACTAAAAATATAAAACTAACATGTGAAATCTAAAATGTTGTCAAGGACTCTTGGATTAAAAGGGGTTTAAAAAAAATTATATAGAACGAGACTAATTATCTTGATAAAAAAAATAACAATCTTCTAAAAGCGTCATACACATACACATGGTAGAATCCTGCAGTTGCTTCTAACAAAAAAAGAATTAATTAAACAAATTATGGTTATTTTCTTAGTTCTCTAAAACTATCGGTATCATAATAGAAATTTAATTTAAAATGATAAATAATTGATATTAGACTTGATCCCGTTGTAAATTATGAAAATGATACGAATCATCGAGACACCACTCACTCTAATTGACCTTATAAGGGATCCATTGGATCTTCCTTAATTAGTTCCCTTTATAAAACATGAAATATGAGATAATAAAAGAAACATGCCTCATATATGTTTTTCAAATAAATACAAAAATTAGTTAGTATTTTAAAAAGATCATATATATATTCTAGACAGAATTACAATTTTATTTGAAGTAATTTGCCTTATCGCTTCATATTACTTATAAAGATTGTTTTATTTTTTTCTTTTTAACGAATTTGGATAGATCATATGTTGAAAATATGATCTATAAGAACAAGAAGACACGTGAGCTCAATTGGTTATAGGGAATAATGCCACTTTATTATTATACTGGACGGCTTAATAGTATTGGAAGTGTCAACAAAGGCTTAACGTTTTGGTGCCTTTATGTAACCTACATGTGTGGAATTTGAAACCTTGGTTAGGGTTTGGAGATCATAAGCAATCGTACACTTGGATGTCTCCTTGTTGTAGAAGTAACCCATACACTTACAGTCACTTGAACACTTTTTTCCACAGTCATCCTCCTTCACTACGCTCCCACTTGCATACTTGCTCATGGAATGATCAACGCCTTCTAATTTATAGTAGTAAAAATCCTTAGAACCACAGGCGGGTGGCTTTACAGGTTCGCAATTCTTGCTCCAGCCCATAAGACCACTTGGTAGAGGGCAAGCAACACATTGGCTGTCTTCACACAACCCAAACTTACCACATCTCTCTGGTAACTGGCACTCACTCTCTGGAAAACCATCCCTGGAGAAGAGATTGAAGCTCACATCCCATGCCATGTAGTCCACCTTATTGTTGTAAGAGTAGATCCTAAGGTTCCCATCTATCCCGATTCTAAGAAACGACAACGTAGCATTGAATTTAGGTCTGGCGTACGCTCCAACCCCAGAAGATAAATCCAAAGTCACCTCACTGGCCGAATTGTCATAAGGATCTGGGTTACAATTTAGAGTCGCATTTTGTAGACGATCTTGGCGTGTATCGAACGTGTAATATAAATATGGTTTAGGGGAATTCGGACTCTTATAGTACATCACCAATCTTTTGGATTCCATGACCAGGCTATAGGCGCCATCAGAGTTCTCCTTCTGTGAGGCTCGGCTCACAAGCCTAGTCGCACCTCCGACCCGAAGAGATTGACCCACCAAGAGAGTATCAGTAGGAGAGTCGAAGCTTTGCCAGATAAAGTTACCCTTGGAATCATGAAGCACCATGTTGCCATTAGACAGCAATTGCAAGCCAACAACACCTTTATTGGCAGTGTTGGTTTGCCAAGCAACCCTGCCATCAGCATCGGCTAAGACAAGGTTTCCATCCTTTCCAAAGGTAAGAGTGGCATTTTCGCGAACCGGGTTGCCTCGGTTGGCTTCCCAAACCCAGCGCCTTAAAGATTCTGACCTCCTAGTACCCATAAGTAGAGCTAGAGTGTATGCATTAGGGGTGGTGTTATAAAACATAAGTTGGAATGGGGAAGTGAATAGGCTAAGTGGACGATAATCTGGAAAATACTCCGAAATGTATTGCCCAAACTCTCCTTCATTGACGTACTTGAATGTTGAAGAAGGAGGAACAGTAGAGTGGGCAATGAAGAATATTGATAGGAGCAGACATAGAGAAAACAATTTTGACATGCTTAAATCTCGGCTTGCTGGGTAGCTGTAGATAGCGTGGATATTTATCAGGGCAGAAGGATCCCTTTTATAAGCAGATAAGGATAGCATTAGCTCCATGTGACAGAGATACTTATTACCTCTCTTTCCAAAAGTATATTATATAAATTCAAGACAATTTATGTCTTTGTATTTTAGATTAGCTTATAGCCAAATTTCCACGACAAGTACTTTTCGGTTGAAATCGCTTTTTCTAAACAGGAAAAAAAACAAAAACAGAGCTAGAAAAAGGAAATTATGGAAGTACTCCATTTTTATCATGAATTTACCTGTTTTATGAGAGGTTGAGGCTTTGTGCCTATGGTTGATCGCCTTCTAATGGAAATTCGGCTGTTCAAAGAAAATAAAAGAGAAGATGTGAGATTGCTTGCAAGCTGGAAGAGATCCGAAACATTAATCTCAAGGATGGATTCAAATTGAATTTGGTCAAATGTGACAGCTAACTTTTGGTCCACATATATAGATCGCCTTCAAAATATCTTGGATTCCAGCGCATGTAAAGGAATAAAAAAAATAAAACAAAACAAGAAAAGAGTATGCGTCTTTGATCAAGTTGTTTGGCCATTCACGACCAAGAAATCAAGGAATAGTGTGTGTATGTGTATTAGGTAAAGTGCAATATTTTTTTAATTAAAATTTTATTAAATTAATCAAGATACACGTGTCCACACACCTATATTAATAAAAAAAAATTTAATCTTCAACAAGAAAAAAAGAGATGGAACACTGTCAATGAAAATTGCAAAGAAGAGTTTTTATTGACAATTTCTGAAAGAAATAACAACAAATTATATTAATTTTACCAGTACGTAATTATTGAAGGAATTTTTGACATAGTAAAAAAATAAAAATAAAATGAATATAACTTTTAAATAATTCAACATTTTAAATTTAGGTCTCAAATTATTTTTTATATCTCATTAAAATAATTTAAAAATATTAAAAAAATTTAATTTAAAATAAAATTTTAAATTTTTTAAAATGCAAAAAACAAATAGGGTTTAAAAAATCACTAACAGGGTACTTCTTGAGTTTCCTTTGCTGCTGGAGAAGGACATCATCATTGCTATTGCATCCTCTAATCACTTTTGGTCCATATGGATCGCCTTCAAAATATCTTGGATTCCAGCGCCTGTAAAGGAATAAAAAAAATAAAACAAAACAAGAAAAGAGTGCGTCTTTGATCAAGTTGTTTGGCCATTCACGACCAAGAAATCAAGGAATAGTGTGTATGTGTATTTGGTAACGAGTAATATTTTTTAAAAAATATATATGTTTTTATTAAAAATTTATTAAATTAATTGAGGTATATACAAATTAGCTTGAACACCTATATTAATAATAAAAAAAATTAAAGAGATGAAACACTATCATAAAATATTAACAAAAATACTGATAAAAAATATTTCATCGCTAATTTTTAATGAAAATCGCGATGAAGAGTTTTCACTGATAATTTCTGATAGAAATAACAACAAATTATATTTTGACAATAATTATTGATGGAATTTTCGATATAGTAAAAAAAATTTAAAACAATGAATATAACTTTTAATAGATTTATACTTATCATTTGTTCACCGTACTATTGATTTTAAAAGTGATTATTGAGTCTTGTCATTAGCTCTACATCCTAAATCATTGTCTAAGATAATTATAGCTTTTATTATTAATAAAAAGCACACATATTTCAGTCTAGGTAAACTCTAGACATATAACTACACAAGGCACATTTATTTTTAAAAATAAATAATAATATAACTTATCTTAGATAAAATGTATATAGTAATGATTATTTTTCTATTATATAACCAAATATTTATCTATAACTTCTAAGGACAAGCTAGAATTCTCAATTATTATAAAATTATGTGACGATTTCTTTTTCTATTTTTATTTTTTTACATGTAGTTTGCCTCAATATATCTATGATACAATTAATTTAACATGTGAAATTTTGATCTACATTCGAGTTGTTTTTTAGTATTAAATAAATCGGTTTCCTTCCACAAAAATCTTTCTTTCAAAAATAAAATTTTAATTTTGCATGCATAATTCAGCATACTAAAAAATCATAAAAATAATCTTTTTATTTTGCATATATATTAGATTTAATAACTAGTTTACTTTTAAGTCTTAGATGACTTGTGCAAACTTAATTCCAAAGCATCACTCTCGCATATTTGAATCTCAAATAATTCTTTTATATTTTCTTTCTTAAGCTGGTTACCTTTTGATTTGATCACTTTTCAAAAACAAATTCATATGTGCTATCTTTTCTTTACAAGTTTGCTAAAAATACCTAAGAAAAAATATTATTCGTGGAACCGTAACTATTGTAAAGAGATAGCAACTTTCATAACGCAATTTTTAACCCCTCTCAAATAGTAAAAAAAAAAAAAAAAAAACAAAAGGTATTTCAATACAAAAAAGTGAAAAAAATACATTTTAAAAAGTTTAAAAAATATGGGTCAAAGAATATAAAAAGTTTACGGTCATGGTAAAGAGTTGAGATTGATCTAAAAAAACTAATGGCCACGATCATTTCACCAAGAAAGCTTTTAGGAGCCTCATCTTTGTCTATGAATAAGGGGAATGTAAGAAACAAGTGCTCCTATGTTAGAGAGAATAAACACAAAATGAGAGAGAGAGAGAGAGAGAGAGTTTTAAGCTACGAATGTGAGTTGTATGAGCTACAAAGTAGTAAAGAAGAGAAAAGAATAAGAGAGAAAGAAAAGAGAAAAGAATAAACTTTAAATAGAAAAAAAAAAATCAAGAACACCACTCAAATCCAAACCAGCCCGCAACACTAGCTCTTTTCCTTCTTTTCTTATTTTTATCTTAGGTTTTTGCATGAAAATTACTATCCATTCAATTATTTTTATTATTATTTTTATTGGCTTTGCAATAGCATTATCTTCATTTCATAAAACTATGCATTTACCTTTTCTACGTATGCATGTGGGTAAAGAAATTCATTTATAAAAATTGATAACTTTTCACTCATTTTTTTATTATTATTTTATTTTATTTTTACTAGATTTGCAACAGAGTTAGCTAGATTTTGTAAAATCATATTGTCACATTTTTATGTATGCATGTATGTGAGAGAGATCTATTTTTGAAAATTTGCAACTTTTCACTCATGCATTTTTTTATTATTATTATTTCTAGCTTTGCAATGAAATTATTATCACTTTGTAAAGAATTTTCATCACCTTTTTATGTATGTGTGTGTGTAAATATTTATTTTTCAAACAAGAACACAAATTACATCAATAAATTTTTCAAGTTTGCGTCATATTTTAATCAAAGCTTGGGTTTTAAATAGTTAATTCAAAGTGTCTTCTAGTTTTTAAAAACCGATGTAAATCTAGCATGATATTTTTAATTTTAAAAAGTGTTTAAAAATGTTAAGAGTTTTTATCAAGTTAATGATATGCTTAGTTTAAACTTGAATTTTAATGGTTAAATAAGTCTCTTAGTTCTGAGGTTCAACATGGCCTAGCATTACTTTTTACTTACTAAAAACAAATAAAAAACAAAAAAATATTGCTAGAGTTGTGAAATTCTTGATTTAGGGTTGATTTATGGTCCGATGCTAATTTAATAAACATCCACTAATAATAAATAACTTGTGAATAAGTTTAAAAAATAAATAGACAGTTAATGACATATAAAAAATAAATAGCTAAGATAATATCTTCTAAAAAAGAATACGGTAGGACAATGTTATCCTGAGAAAAATTGAATGGTAATTTTATGTTTATATGCTAAAACACAACACCTAGATAATTTTATGTTCAAGTTAAATCATAGGATATTACGCTAAACTTTAGAAATTTTAACCAACACTTAGTTAACATTTCACATAAAAGCTAAACATTGAATATAGAAAACCACCTTTTATTATTTTTTTTAAATATGTTTTAGCTTTTAAAATCATCTCCAAAGATCATAAGTTCCTAATAAATACGGGCAACGAGAGAGATGCTTGCAGAGGTTCAAATTAAAGAGCAATCGCATGGCTTCTTGTGCCTTTTATTTGATCTCCCTCTTCTATTTTTATCCTTGTTGAAGACCCAATTCCAAATTTCCAAAAAAAAAGTCCAAGGCCAATCTTTATCTGGGCTCGTGAATAGCTCGTAAGATGGACTAGCAAGGCCCATTTAAAATGGGCCAGTCAATCTCTACGTTACAGTCCATTGAAAATGCATTTTTAGGCAATCCCACACAAAGAAAAACTGGAATCTTTGTTGAGCCGAGGCTTAAGATATAATTGCAAAGGTACTATTTGAGTGTGATTTTTTTTTTAATATTTTTGTTAATCATGTACATGTCAATTTATGCATATCTCGATTAATTTTTAAGTCTTTAAAATTAACAACCATATAAGTTTCTAATGATTCTAAGATTTATGGTACTCATATTTTAAAAAAAAATCTAGAATCAAATTAGTTAAATTACATCTCTTGTTATTAAATAACCAGTGTGTGATTTCTATGAGAAACCAGTGGTGTTTTGTAAATTAGACTCTCTGAAATTTCTTCCCCAAGCAGCATGCTTGGGTCCATATGCTTCTTTTCTATTGCAAGAAGAGCGGGGGACCTTCCAGGATTCGTGGGCAAACGAATTTCACGAAAAGGAATGGTGGAGATTTGAAGGTTATGCTTTTCATGATTGCTGGAGAAAGCAAAGGTAGCGGGAAATCTCGTGATTGAGAAACCTTACCATTATTTTTAAAAATATTTTTTATTTAAAAAATATTAAGATAATAATTTTTTATTTTTTAAAAATTATTTATAATATTAATACATCAAAATAATCTAAAAATACTTAAAAAATATTAATTTTAAAAAAATAAAAACAATTAATTTTTTTCAAAAATATTTTTTAAACACAAAAACAAACCTATCAAAAACTACAAACAAATTAATATCTCATGCTAACCAATATTACTTCTTTTTTATTTCAAAATGAATGAACACATGAATAGTAAGATAAAAATTGTTTTTTTTAATATTTTTTATTTAAAAATGTAATGTAATATTAAAATGATTTAAAAATATTTAAAAATTAATTTAAAATTAAAAAATTAAAATTTAATAAAAAACCGGTTGGACCAAATCAGTCGCATGATCCTGCCATCCCAGATAGATATGTGAACAAGGATAGAAAAAAGTGCAGAAGAAAACAAAAAAAAAAAGGATATGGTGCAGCTGGCTATTCCGTACACCCACGAGAACCTCTGGTGCTATCAACTGTCGTTTCACTTTCCGTGAACTTTGTTTTATTATTATTTCAGTCCTTGACTTGTAGGTATTTTGATATTCATCTCTTTGCTTACTTTCTGAATATTAAAACCATTTTAACTGGAGCCACACGTGTTGTTCGGTTACAGAACCATCTAAAATCTACAAGGGTGTTTTCCATTGATTTTCAACTTGTTTTTTAAAAAACAATTAATTTTTTTATTTTAAATTATTTTTTTTATTTTGAATTGTTTTGATATGTTATTTTAAAAATAATTTTTTAAAAAAAATAAAAATACTATTTTAATATATTTTCAAATAAAAAATATCATATAATATCTGGAATGTTATCTTGAATGTTTACCTCAGCCTTTAAAAAGTAGTTTTAACAAAAATCATAAAAATCAAGAAATTTATATTTGATAAGTTTTATCTATGATTTTATGTTGGTAATGATTTAAGACTTTTAGTAGTGAAATAATGGGCTTCCATATGGAATTCAATGAAGATTAGTACCTCAGTCAGAGTATACCATAAAGTTTAAGTATTGAAATAGGAAAAACAAAATTAAAGGGTGTGAATAAATAATACCTATAATTCAGGGTATTCTGCACGGATTGCCCATGCAGGTTGTACTAGGCTACTGGCCTTTTTTTTCTTTTAATGTGTGCAAATAACTGTTCACATAGAAAGTTCATCACAAACATTATATGAAGAACAAATCATTCGCATGATAATTTTGGTACCGTTTTGCATTGTGTTTGTAATTGTATTTCATTAAATTTTAAATTTTTTTTGTTTTTATTAAAATTGAATGCGGTTTGTACTTTTTAGATCGTTTTGATGTGCTGATATCAAAAATGATTTTTAAAAAATAAAAAAATATCATTAGCATGTATTTCGGCACGAAAAGTTATTTGAAAATCAACCGCTACCACACTGCCAAACACTAAAAATAAATGTCGACGTGTCTATGACATTAAAAAGATCTTTATATATATATATATATATAAACATATCTTTTTTACTCGTAGCATAGTTTTTTTAACGAAATTTATCTTGGTTTGAAAAACATGTTTTAATAAAAAAAATATCAGTTTCAATTATTTTTATTTGTATGTATGCAAAAATAAAGGAATAATTAATTTGAGCAAATTGTATAAAAGATTCACAATTTTAAAAAAAAAATTAAAATTTTATTCTTATTAAATATTTATGAGAAATATAATTAGTTATAACGTAATTAATAACATTATCATAAAAAGTTATGATTTTATTTGAAAAATATAGAATAATATTATTATTTTTTAAATATTATTGTAATTATTTTATTTAATAGGTGATACAAGCTTAGGCTTGCAAGGTTAGGTTCGTTTGGTCGGTTTTTAAAAAACAGTGCATTTGTGTTTGGACGTCTAAGGCACTGGTTTTTTTAGAAGGAAAAAAAAACGACCGAATAATTTATCATCCATTATAAATTTCAACTATTTTTAGTTGCTGAAAAATTAGGATCCCATTTTTTTTTACCTTAAAACTCAAACTTTAACTTATTTTTATATATTAACACTAAAAAATATACCATAAAACCCTTTATAATTATATTTCCAATCCCAAAATATATTATAATTATTTTAAAAACTCAAAATCAGGTCAAAACACACCTTTTAAATTTCATTTTACTTTTTTCATCATTGTATAAGATACAAAAACTATATTTACAAGATAAACTCGTGATACCAAGAACTATGTTTTTATTATTAAAATATGGTTAACCGAAAGCTTTTTTTTTTCATTTTGAATGTCTTTTTTTTTTTCAATTATAAGTGATTAAAAATATAACATAAATAAATTTTTATGATCAAAATTTAATATTTTAAAACTATAAAGATTAAAGTATATAAAAAATACCTCCTGAACAGTTTCAATGAATAGCACAATGAAAAAATATCTATAAAGCATGTACATGGTATTTAAAAAAAAAAACAAATCTTTTAATTTAGGGTGTTGATTAAAACATATGATATTTTTTAATGTTTGAGATTTTTTAGGTCATCAAATACAATAATATTTATCTCAAATTTATTTGTTGATTGTTTGAATGCGATAAATCCCCTAAAATCTTATATCGGGTTGGCCCAAGATAGCGTATTATTATTATTATTATTTTGCTGTCCTTGTGAATCGTCAGCCTCGAACCCCTAACAGAATGGTTTTGGTACAAAGACCAATTCCAACAAACTAACGGTGATGCTTCAAAACAGATGTCATGTCATGTCAGATTCAATGCACAGACAACTTTACTATTTAATATATTTCGTCGCGCATTTGTTACAGCGGTAAAATCGTGGTTCTTATTTTTTTAATTTAAAATTAATATTTTATTTATATTTTTAAATTGTTTTAATGTATTATTAATATACAAATAAATTTTAAAAAATATAATATATTTTCGATTGCAAAATACTTTATAAATTAGTGCCCATTTTGAATTGAGATTGAAGTTTCCTTTCATTAAAAAAATTTAAAAATTAATTTTTTGTATTGCTTTAATATAATGATATAAAAAATAAATTTTTAAAAATAAAAAATATTATTTTAATATATTTTTAAATAAAATAATATTTTATAATACCTGTCACCCCTATTCTCATACTTTGTGAAGCCGTATCAATTTTATATTGAAATCAAACGAGGAGTTCTTGTTAAGGATGAGAATTTGACAGTGACAATTAAAATAAGCTATTGACTCTCAATAATTGGATCAACTAATCATATAAGCCAATCAATAATGCCCAATAAAAGAGCTTATTGAGTTATTCTTTTATTGTCTTTTTCTTTTTATTTTTTCTCCATCGAGCAGCCACTTCAAGATTTTCTATTCCATATAAGTCATCTTAATGGAAATTTTAAGCATAATATGTATTGTTATCAAGAAATGTTTCTTTCCTCAGTTACTATAGTTAGCGGTATTAATTATTAAAAGATTATTTTTTTCATGTGTTTTTTATTTAAAAATATATTAAAATGTTATTTTTTAAAAAAAATATAACAGAACATTAAAACTATTAAAAAATGTAAAAAATTAATTTTTTAAAAAAATTAATTTTAATAAATCCCGTTTAGAACACAGTACCAAACCCAAGGGTAAGGTATAAATTAATGCCTTGCCATCAACTTCATTGAAGCATTAATTCATTAGATTCAATGAATATGGACGTGACAAGTCTATGTCATAGTGGCAACTTGTAATTTCTTCCAAAGGAAACCTGTTGTCCAGTTGTTAATTTTACATGAACTTCATTTTTCCTTAAAAAATAAAAAATATTTGTTTATACAATGCCCCCTTGATTTTTTTAGATTTTTTTTTCTTGTACTAGGAATATGCCATTTGAGGGGGCTTATCTTATCATGCATTGAAAGCATAATCAGGAGCACGTACCGTGTGCTTCAAATTCTACACCTAACACATATATGACGTGACAAGTCTATGTCATAGGAGCAACTTGTAATTTCTTCCAAAGGAAACCTGTTGTCCAGTTGTTAATTTTACATGAACTTCATTTTTCCTTAAAAAATAAAAAATAAAAAACAGTTGTTTTTTTAAAATATATTAAAATATTTTTTTATTTTTTAAAATTTATTTTTTACAACAGAAAATTAAAATTAAAAAAAAACTTTAAACGAAAAAATTAAAATTTGAGCAATTTCTCCTTGTTCCGCGATCCCAAAAAACCACACCGAGTGGCGGGAGTCCATTCCCTTGCTTTGCACGCTTTCCTTGATGAGCTCGTTTCGCGGTGAAAGTGAATAACAACAAGAAAAACGGCAAGACTTTAGCAGTATCTTCAAAACCCACATGGAATATGCTGAATCACAGTACACAAAAAAAAAATTAAGTAATATTAAGGCTTGGGAAAGTACTGTAGCTTTCACACGCCTTTTATATATCGAGTTACATGACCTGCTTAATGTTATGGATTAATTTTTTTATATAAAAAATATAAAAAAAATCTAAGATTTAAAAGTTTTAAGTCTTTCTACAAAACTATGTCCAAAAATCTTGAATTTGATTGTAACGCCTGACCCAAAAATAATATTAATAATAACATTAAATTTGCATGATCTTGTATATCTAGCTATAATACCAGACCTAATAGCCTTGGATGCAGGTTTGACTGAAAGGTCGTGTCATAAAAATGTGATAATTAAATAAATTAATTAAAAAAACCAATAAAAAGAAAAAAACTAATGAAGAAAAAGAAAAAAAAATTGAATTAACTGGGTTAACCTTGAAATCAGGTTAACCCGTCAAATCTTGGATTCGTGTCGTGAAAGTTTGATAACTAAATATAAAAAACAAATTAACGGATTAACCCAGAATTAACTAGGCTAACCCGTCAAACCAAGTTACATGTCAAACCCAGGATCCGTGCCATGAAAGTTTGATTGCTAAATAGAAAAAAATTGAACATTAACGACCTAAATTAAATGAAAAAAATTAATTAAAAAGAAAAAACAAAAACAAACAAAAGACATAAGCCTGTTACTAACGAGGAAAAAAAATCTAAATCAACTTAGTTAACCTCAAACGTAGGATTCGTGTCATAAAAGTTTGATAACTAAATAGAAAAAAAAATCGACGGGTTAAACGAAAAAAAATTAATAAACTAAACTAAACGAAAAATTGATTAAAAAGGAAAAAAGTAAAAAAACAATTTCGGGTTAACTCGTCAAACCAGGTTAACCTGTCAAACGCGAGATCCGTGTCATGAAAGTATGATAATTAAATAAAAAAAAATTCACATTAACAAACCAAATTAAACAAAAAAATTCATTAAAAGAAAAAAAAACACAAAGAAAAATGAAAAAAAACAACCAGGCATAAAATATATATATATAAAAATAGAGAAAAAAAATTTAATAAAAAAAAGGCTCTCAATCACTGATGCGTGAGGAAAGCTACAGTGATTTCCCCACGCATTTTAGATATTACTTAATATTGTTTCAACTGTTTATTTTTTATCTGTTTTTTGTTTTTCATGCCTTAATGGTTTTTTTTTTTTGTTTTTCTTTGTGTTTTTTTCTTTTAGTGAATTTTCTTTTGTTTAATTTAGTTTGTTAATGTGGAAAAAAAAATTTAGTTATCAGACTTTCATGATACGACTTTTGGGTTTGACGGGTTAACTTGGTTTGACTAGTTAACCCATATTTTTTTTTTGTTTTTTTCCTTTTTAATCATTTTTTTTTAGTTTAGTTTGTTAATTTTTTTTTCGTTTAACCCATTGATTTTATTTTTTCTATTTAGTTATCAAACTTTCATGACTTGAATCCCAGGTTTGACAGGTTAACTCAGTTGATTTAGATTTTCTTTTTTTTTTTCCTTATTAGTAACAAGCGCATGTCTTTTGTTTGTTTTTTATTTTTTTATCTTTTTAATTAATTTTTTTCATTTAATTTAGGTTATTAATGTTTAATTTTTTTCTATTTAGTTATCAAACTTTCATGACACGGATCCCTGATTTGACAGGTAACCTGGTTTGATGGGTTTGCCCAGTTAATTCTGGGTTAACCCGTCAATTTTTTTTTCTATTAAGTTATCAAACTTTCACGACACGAATTTAAGGTTTGACGGGTTAACATAGTTTAAAGGATTAACCCAATTAATTCAGATTTTTTTTTCTTTTTCTTCATTAGTTTTTTCTTTCTATTGTTTTTTTAATTAATTTATTTAATTATCACACTTTTATGACACGATCTTATAGTCAAACTCGCATCCAAGGCTATTGGCTCTAGTATTGCAGCTAGACCTACTGGGTCATGCAAGTTTAATGTTATTATTAATATTATAAATATTACTTTTGGGGTTAGGCGTTACAATCAAATCCAAGATTCTTAGATATAGCATTGTAAAAAGACCTAACATTTTTAGAATTTAAATTTTAGTTTTTACTTGATATTTTTTATATAAAAAAAAAATTAATTCACGGCATCCTAATATATATGTATTAGGTGTAGAATTTGAAGCACACGGTACGTCCTCCTGATTATGCTTTTCAATGCATGATAAGATAAGCCCCCTCAAATGGCATATTCCTAGTACAAAAAAAAATCTAAAAAAATCAAGTGGGCATTGTATAAACAAATATTTTTAATCAATCATATCTTACTATATCTTACCGAATGTTACTTTTATTTTACTTTTATAAGAAATGATAACATAAAATAAAAATAAATAATATATAAAAAATAAGATATCTCTCAAAAGCTATTAAACCACTTTTAATCTACACTTAAGTTTATAAAAAATAAAACTTTGTTTGATTAAATCTAAATGTTCCATAAAATTTATTTTACAATACTTTGAAAACAAATTAAAAATATTATTCAAAGTATTAAATAACAAAATCTTGATTTGCAATATATATTTAAATTGATGTTTCTGTAAAATATAAATCTGAACTTGATTTAGTAAATAAATCAAATAACCACATAAATATAAGAAAAAAATCAAATAATTATTGTATTTTTTTATAAAAATATTTTAAACAAAAATCATATTAATAAAATATTTTATGCTTAATTTTTAGTTGCATATCAGAAATAAACGTCAACCTGATGAGCCATGCCACTCATTTTGTCAAAGCACAGGCAATGAATAGTTGAGGTTGTTAAGTTTATGCACGTATTTTCAACTGTGGGGCCCAGTTTGGATTACTGTGTAATTTAATTTTCGGTTGATGTTTTTTTTACTTGACTGTAGTTTAGTTATCGTTATTTTTTAAATATTTTTTTATGTTAAAGTATATGGTATTATTTTTTTTATTTTTTAAAAATAATTTTTGATATTAATATATTAAAATGATTTAAAAAATACTAAAAAAATATTTATTTAAAGTTAATAAAAAAAATTTAAATTTTTTCAAATGTATTTTTAAAATAAAAAAAAAATGCATCTAGAAGCTGATAAGGTCTTCTATGTATCACGACGAATTAACAAGTTGTTGGGCAACGTATCAATAGGCTAAGTTATGGACGAAAAATAAGTACAATAAATAGAAATCCTTGAGAGAGAGCAGGATTTTATCTAGTTTTTAAAGAAATTTGATTTTTTGATTTTAAATATTTTTTATATTTCTAAATTATTTTGTTGTTCTGATATTAAAATTAAATTTTAAAAAATACTATTTTAATATATTTTTAAATAAAAAATATTTTAAAAAACTGTTTTTATAATAATATACAATCTCGTGAGATCTGTGTTATTTTCTGTGCTTCTCTTTCAAAAGTTGTATTTCGTTTTCAACCGGGCAAAAATAATGGATGAACAAAATACCCTAATTTTTTTTTTTCCGTGCCTTCTCAAATTAATATTCAAAAGATTGTTATATTTACTTTTAATAAATAGTATGCTTTTTATATGTGACTGTAAATTTTAGCTTTCAATTATGATATTCAAAGATTAAAATAAATATTAGATACTATGGAATAGAATGAGGAAACTTTGGTCAACTCAGAAAAATAAAAATAGTTATGGAGTGAGTTTTTATTATTTTTGTCAACTTAGGAAATAATAGAAAAAAGAAAACAAACAAAAAGTCGAAGCATGCGAGTCTATTTCTAAGGCAGGCTGTTTCAAGGCATGTCAAGGTGCTACGCAAAACACCTCCTTCTTTTTTAACTGAAAACATTATTTTATTTTTGTTTCTGACGTTCGATTACATGCATGAATATAATAAAAAGGCCATCAAGAATTAATAATAAATTACAAAGAAGCACGCCTGATGACTATTTGATGAACTAAATTTATTCCCTATGAGTACAAGAAACTATAAATAATTAATTAATTAGTAATGGATGTATTGGTCTAAGCGAATACGATATTCTTAAAATAGTACAAAATCTAATAAAATAAAAATCACTTAGTAAAATATAAATTTTTTCATCATTCCTTCCTTAACATGTGGTGGTGAGGATTTTACGGTTATGAACATAATTTTTAGAGCCGGTTTCGTAACCCGTCCAGTTTTGACCGGGTTTATAAGTTTTTTTTTCTCTTTTAATGTGAACTTGTAGCATGTGCAAATAACTGTTCACATAGAAAGTTCACCGCAAACATATGAAGAACAAATCATTCTCATGATAAAATACATGTCGAGGTGTCTATGACATTAAAAAGATCTTTTAATACATTACATACATATATGTGCCTATGACATATATATATATATATATATATATATATATATATATATATCTTTTTTACCCCTAACATAGTTTTTTTAATGGAATTTATTTTGATTTGAAAAACATGTTTTAATTAAAAAATTCAAAAGTATATATTTTTGAATTATTTGTATTTGTATGTATGCAAAAATAAAGGAATAATTAATTTGCGCAAATTGTATAAAAGATTCACAATTTAAAAAAAAAAAAATTTATTCTTATTAAATATTCATGAGAAATATAATTATTTATAAACTAATTAATAACATCATCATAAAAAGCTCTGATTTTATTTGAAACATATAGTATTATATTATTATTTTTAAAATATTATTGTAACTATTTTATTTAATATTGCACTATTTGTTTTACATTTTAAAAGTACTTTTGAAAAGATTTAATTTTTTTTATTTTTTTCTTTGCTTCAAATTAATATATTTTTTAATGTTTTTATATTATTTTAATATTTTGTATATTATTTTAATATTTTGATGTCAAAAATAATTTTTAAAAAATAAAAAAATATTATTTAAATATACTTTTAAATAAAAATATTAAAAATAATTACAATCACACTTTCAAATACACTAACTTTACAAGGTTACGTTCATTTGGTTGGTTTTTAGAAAACAGTGCATATGTGTTAGGACGATTAAGGCGCTGGTTTTTTCAGAAGAAAAAAACAAAAAGCAATAAACAACAATGCCCTGTAGACCGAATAATTTATCATCCATTATAAATTTCAACTATTTTTAGTTGCTGAAAAATTAGGATCCCATTTTTTTTTACCTGAAAACTCAAACTTTAACTTATTTTTATATATTAACACTAAAAAAATACACCATAAAACCCTTTATTATTCTATTTCCAGTTCCAAAATATATTATAATTGTTTTAAAAACTCAAAATCAAGTCAAAACACACTTTTCAAATTTCAATTTATTTTTTTCATCATTATACAAGACACAAACACTCTATTTAGTATTTACAAGACAAACTAGTGATATCAAGATCTGCATTTTTATTATTGAAATATTGTTGATTAAAAGCTTTCTATCTCTCTTTAATTGCGAATGTCTCTCTTTTCTTTTAACTATAAGTGATTAGAAATATAATATAAATAAATTTTTATACTCAAAATTTAAAATTTTAAAACTGCAAGGGTTTAAACTTTAAAGTATATAAAAAAATACCTCATGTCAATAAACATGCACTGAAAAAATATCTATGAAACATGTGCATGGTTTTTTTTTTTTTAAAAAAACAAATCTTTCGATCTAGAATGTTAATGTCTTAAAACATATGATATTTTTTTTTTAATATTTGAGATTTTTTAGGTCATCAAATACAAAATATTTACCATCTCAAATTTATTTGTTGATTGTTTTGATACCACAAGTTTTTTTATATCGTGTTTGAAAGTGTGGTTATGATTATTTTTTAAAATATTTTTTACTTGAAAATATATATATTTTTATTTTTTAAAAATTATTTTTGATATCAGCACATTAAAATTTAAAAATATTAAAAATATTAATTTAAAAAAAATTAAAAAAAATAATTTTTTTAAAAATAAAAACAAACAGAATTTTAATCTCGTGTTGGCTAAGAAGGCGTATTATTATTATTATTATTATTATTATTATGCTGTCTTTACAAATCGTCAGCCTCGAACCCCTAACACCATGGTTGTGGTACAAAGACCAATTCCAACAAACTAATGGTGAGCGCTTCAACAGATGTCATATCATGTCAGATTCAATGCACAGACAACTTTACTATTTAATTTATTTGGTCGCATTTGTTACTGCGGTAAAATCGTGGTTTTTATTTTTTTAATTTAAAATTAATATTTTATTTATATTTTAAAATTATTTTAATTTATTAATATAAAAATAAATTTTAAAAAATATAATATATTTTCAAGTAAAAACCACAAAGCCGATTATAAATGCCATTTTGAATTGAGATTGAATCTATTTTTCATTAAAAAAAATTATAATTAATTTTTTAATTTTTTATATTATTTTAATATGATGATGTTAAAAATAAATTTTTAAAAATAAAATAATATTATTTTAATATATTTTAAAATAAAATAATATTTTAAAAAATAATATTTGCTATCCATAATATCTGTCACCCTGATCTTATACTGTGTGAAGGCCTATCGATTTTATATTAAAATCAAACGAGGAGTTCAAAATACCCAATAAAAAAAGAGTTCAGTTTTTTAAATTATTTTTTATTTTAAAATATATTAAAATATATTTTTTTATTTTTTACAACAGCAAATTAAAAAAAAAAACTTTAAACGAAAAAAATTAAAATTTGAGCAATTTCTCCTTGTTCCGCAATCCCAAAAAAGACACCGAGTGGCGGGAGTCCATTCCCTTACTTTGCACGCTTTCCTTGATGAGCTCGTTTCGCGGTGAAAGTGCATAACAACAAGAAAAATGGCAAGACTTTAGCAGCATCTTCAAAACCCACATGGAATATGCTGAATCACAGTACAAATAAATAAATAAATAATATATAGTTTCAACTTTCAATACAGGCAGCCAACTGTAACATGAAACGGTTCCCTTGACGGTCCAATATGTTTTGTACAACCAAGGATCATTCCGATTTCCGACATTCATGGCCATGGAAAAACCCAATCCGTAACTTATTATAACTGTTTTTTTTTTTTTTTTTTATCATCTTCCAAAGTATTAGGTGTAGAATTTGAAGCACACGGTACGCCCTACTGATTAGGCTTTTTAATGCATGATAAGATATGCCACCTTAAATGGCATATTCCTAGTACAAGAAAAAAAATCAAAAAAAAAATCAAGTGGCCATTGTATAAAAAAATATTTTTAATCAATCATATCTTACTATATCTTACCCCATGTTACTTTTATTTTACTTTTATATGAAATGATAAAATAAAATATAAATAAATAACATAAAAAATAAAATATCTCTTGAAAGCTATTAAACCACTTTCATGCACAAGTAAGTTTATAAAGAATAAAACTTTGTTCGATTAAATCCAAATGTCCCATAAAAATTATTCTACAACTAAATAAAAATATTATTCAAAGTATTAAAATCTTGATTTCCAATACATGTTTAAATTAACTTGATTTAATAAATAAATCAAATCTACACATAAATTTAAGAAAAGAATCAAAATGATTGTTTTATTTTTTTATAAAGATATTTTAAATAAAAATCATACAAATAAAATATTTTATGCAACTTAGTTGCATATCAGAAATAAACGTCATCCTAAGGAGCCACGCCACGCATTTTGTCAAAGCACAGGCAATGAGTAGTTGAGGCTGTTAAGTTTGTGCACGTATTTTCAATTGTGGGGCCCAGTTTGGATTACTGTGTAATTTAATTTTTGGTTGAGGATTTCTTCTCGCATCTAAAAGCTGATAAGTCTTTCGATGTATCACGACGCGTTAACAAGTTGCTGTGCCCATATATGGTGCAACGTATCAATAGGTTACAATGTAGCTATGGACGAAAAATAAGTATAATAAATTTAGCGCAAAAAATAGAAATCCTTGAGAGAGAGCAGGGGCCCCATAGCCCCATAGCTTTCGAAGCATGCGAATCTCTTGCCTGTTTGGCATTGCGGCCAAACCGGCTTTTTGAAAAAATTTAATTTTTTTTTTTTTGTTAAAATTGAGTGTGATATGTATTTTTTGGATCGTTTTGATGTGCTGATATCAAAAATAATTTTTAAAAAATAAAAAAACATCATTGACATGCTTTTTGGCACGAAAAGCAGGCTGTTTCAAGGCATGTCAAGGTGTTACGCAAAACTATATTTTTTTATTATTATTTTTATTGAAAACATTATTTTATTTTTGTTTCTGACGTTGGATTACATGCATGAATATAATATAAAGGCCATCAAGAATTAATAATAAATTACAAAGAAGCACGCCTACAAGAAACTATAAATAAGTAATAAATTAGTAATTAATGGATGTATTAGTCTAAACGAATATGATATTCTTAAAATAGTTCTTTAAAATCTAATAAAATAAAAATCACGTAGTAAAATTTAAAACGTTTCATAAACATCTCAAAGTAAATTTTTTAATGGAGGTTTTGGTCAATGGAATATTTGACCGGTTAACCTAACAATGAAATCATGAAAACTAAAAAGGCGCAACATTTGTCCAAATATAATAAGTTCAAGAATGTTTGTTTATGTAATAATATGATTTTGAAGATATAAATTGAGGCAATAATAAATTATTTAGTGTTAAATTAATTTATTGTGTGTTATCTAATGTTTAGAGTTTGATTCTAATAATATTGTTACTCAATCACTAACAAGAGCAAAAAAAGTTGGCAAATGTAACTTTCTTAAAGGAACAAAAATATATTGGTTTTTGATAAGAGAGGAAAAAAAGGTAGAGTTTTCTGAAAAGTCAACATTTTTTTATATATATATGTAATACCTTAAATATTATGTGTATATAGTTATATACACAATTTGAATAATTTATTACCGTGCCTTTTCTCTTTCTTTCTTATTTAAATTTAAAAATAAACTGTTTTATTTTAAATAGACAAAACACAATTTCTCATTCACTAAATATCATAGTGTATTTATATCTAATTAAAATCATTAGTGATTTAATTTATATTTTTCATTCATATTAAGTGTATCCTCAAACTAGATTGCATATTAATTGATATTAAATATTTTCTGGACAATTATTTTAAGACCGTATCTCTACATAAAAATAATACCTTAAAAATATTTTCTGTGAAAACACAATTCGGATAATTTATTGCCATGTCTTTTCTCTCTCTTTCTTATTTAAATTTAAAATTAAACTATTTTATTTTAAATAGACAAAACTCTACGTCAAACCCAATTTCTCATTCACTAATTATCATAGTGTATTTATATCTAATTAAAATCATTTATAAAAGTGATTTAATTTATATTTTCATTCGGTATCCTCAAACTAGATTACATATTAATTGATATTAATTTTTTTTTGGACAATTTTCTTAAGACTACATCTCTACATAAGTCTCGTATATCAATTGAAATAAATTTCTCAAAATACTATGAGGCCATTTTAACAAAGAAAATTTTAAAAAAAATCATAACAAAAACACTGAAAGAAAAAAAAAACATGCAGGGAAACACTATAGCAATCTATAGTGTTTCATGAGGAAATCTATAGTTGTAATTCTCAACCAGCTCAATATTAAAAATAATAAAATCAATAAAGACAACTTTGAAAAAAATCATAACAAAAAAAAATCATGTAGGGAACACTGTAGCAATCCACAGTGTTTTAAAAAAAAAAAACCATGAAGCTAAATTCTCAACCTGCTCAATATGAAAAAAAAACTTAAATCAACAAAAATAATTTTGGAAAAAAAACAAAAACAAATCATAAAAAAAAACAACCATGTGGAAAAACACTATAGCAATCCACAGTGTTTTAAATAAAAAAAAACTACAAAGCTAAATTTTCAACCAGCTTTATATATAAAAAATAAATCAACAAAAATAATTCTGAAAAAAACAACACAAAAAAATATAAAAAAGAAAAAGAAGAAGACAATTTTGAAAAAAAAAAGCACAAAAAAGAGAAGAAAAAAAATGGAAAGAAAATATGTGGGGAAAGTTAAAGCTGAATTCCTAACCAGCTCAATGTTAAAAAGAAATGACAAATATAATTTCAAAAAAAAAAACATGTGGGGAAACATTGTAACAAAACAAAAATAATGTGAGAAAACATTGTAATAATTCACAGTATTTTTTTTTTATAAAAAAAACTACGAAGCAAAATCAACAAAGATTATTTTGGAAAAAAAAAGAAACAAATTCATGAAAAAAAAATCATGTAGGGAAACATTGTAGTAATCCATAATATTTTAAAGAAAAAACTACATAACTAAATTTTCAACCAATTCAATATTTTTAAAAAAATTAACAAAGATAATTTTGAAAAAAAAAAACAAAAAAAAAAAGAATAAAAAAAAACAAAAGAAGAAGAAGAAAAAAGACAATCTTGAAAAAAAAAAACACGTAAAGCCCAAAAAAAAGGGAAAAAAACAAAATAAATATGGAAAAAAAAAAGAAAGACAAAAATAATTAACAGACAGAAAAAAAACAATTAAAAAAAGAAGTATGTGGCGTAAAAAAAAACTACACTAATTTCCCTGCATCTTTTAGGGTATTAGTTAATATCACAATTGACGTTTCTGCTGCGTAAGGGTTCATGCTGCCTTTGGTATAGCCTGAAGAGTCCAAAGTCTCGAAAAGTTTTCTTGAAAGAGACTTGAGAGGGAAATAATACTTTTCCATTATCATATGCATGGTCCACAGACAATTTCTTATCGCACGTATATATAAATGTATGTCTTTAATTATTAATTTGTGCAAAGAGAATTTGAAATTAAATTCAACTTAATTTATAAGGTTAAGCAGTACAGTTTATGTTATGTAGTTGCATAGCACAATAACAAATAATTTGACCTAAAACCCCATTTAAATTAGGACAGAAGGAATTCTTTTAAATAGTACTAGGGATATTACTCACTCTTCCTTTTTACTAAAGTTTGTGCTGCATGATGTGTCAATCTTTGATTGGTATTACATAATTCATTAATAATAATTCTCATATTAATTAAATGATACAATCCCAGATCATAATTGTGAATCCAATGCCATATCACTTAATATTATATAGAATCTACTAGATAAGTATAAGTGGCCCGTCGGTTTTTTTAACTCAAGAAATGTGTTCAAACACTATTAGCATGTTCTAAAATATTAAAAAGTATACAGCTAAAGTTATAGACTTTATTGGATTCAATAAGATATTTAATTTAATTATATAATAAAAATAACAATAAATATACCAAATTTAAAAATAAAAAATGATAACAATGACCTGTATAGAAAAGAATAATTGCTAAAAAAACAAAAAATATGAAGCTAAATTCCTAAATAACCTAATAAGGATAGAATTTAAAAATATTTAAAAAAAATAACAAAAAAAAGTCTAAAGCAAAGATTTATGAGATTTGACAAAGTTTCACCAAATTCTCCCCTAAGATCCTGTCCCAAATTTTATCTTGTCATATACTATAAAAACACATTCTCATAATCACTATATAGATATCTCATAAATAACATTATTTTATTTATTAATTCATTAAAATTTATCACAATTTGTTCATAGTCAATTATGTTGATAATTGTCTTTTTATTATTATTAATTATACTATAAAATTGTCTTGATGGATGATGCATGGAGGAATTTAACATAAAAGAGTTTGATTTGCAATATTTAAGTAAGGATACATAATTAGGCATATCTAAAAGGAAATTATTACAATGACATAATAATTAAATTACATAGTTTATATACCTAGCAAAATAAAAGCTAATGACTAATATCAGTATGCATCATGGAATGAGATGGACCCGCAAATAATATAATATTTTAAAAATAAAATTAGATATCAAGTTATTATTTTATAACCATATTTTTAAAATTAACACAATCAACTAAATAGCTATAATGATTCTAAATTTCCACCATCATATTAAAAATTTATTATTCATATATATACTTCAAATCAATCGCTGTTAACTTATCCAAACTAAAATTTGTATCACTTTCTTTAATCATCATCTATAAAAGTGACTAAATATATTATTCACCATTATAACTATCATTTAAAATTTATTATTCATATATATACTTCAAATCAATCGCTGCTAACTTATCCAAACTAAAATTTGTATCACTTTCTTTAATCATCATCTATAAAAGTGACTAAATATATTATTCACCATTATAACTATCATTTATATAATTTATTGGATAGCTCTAATTCATCTTTTCCGTTATTATCCATAAAAATGACAAAAAATCTTATTAACCATTATAATCAACGTCTATATAATTCACTAAATAATTATAATTCATCTCCTTAGTAAGTAAAAATGACTAAATATATATCTTATTCACCATTATAATCATCATCTACATGATTCATTAAATAATTCTAATTCATTTTTTTAGTCAGTCAACATAGCTAACTAAGTATCAAAACATCTTATATGTTTGTCAATATATCACTTAATATTAATATCGTTTTTAGCTATCATCAACACGGTAAACTAAGTTTCATAACATTTTACATGTTTGTCAATATATATTGATATTATTTTCTTAGCTACCATCAACACAGTAGGCCAAGTCTCATAATATTTTTACATGTATATAAACATCTATCAGTTAATATTGATATCATTTACTTAGCTACCATCAACATGGTAAATTAAGTTTCAGAACATTCTATCAATATATATATATATATATCGATTTATATCGATGTTATTTCCTTAGCTATCGTCAACATGATAAACTAAATTTTAGAATATTTTTACATGTCTATCAACATATATCATTTAATATTGATATCGTTTTCTAAGCAACCGTCAATACGGTAAACTAAGTTTGAGAATACTTGTCTTAAAATACATATTGATATTATTTCTTTAGCAACCGTCAACATGGTAAACTATATCTCAGAATATTTTTACATGTCTCTCAACAAAACCAACAAGTATAAGTGGGTATATATTTCTACATAATTCAATTCAAACCTTTCTTTCAAATCTAATTTATAAATTCTCACTCCAAATCAATTCATTCATAACTTTCCTTTCAAACCATAATTCCCTCAATTTCCATTTCTAAGTTCAATCATAAGTAATACAACAATTATGAAAAACAACAAATACATAATAAATAACAAAATCTAAATAGAATGAGGTGCTAGGCACCTACTTGTTCTTCTGGTAGACTTAACTATTATATTATAGCCCAACTTTCGGTGCTTTTTTTAATTTCAAAAAGGAAATACAACCCCAATGAATACATCTTCCAAATCGACTTATCAAATAAACCACTTTCTATTTACTACTAAATTTGATCTTTTCATGACAATATACTAAACATGCAAATATCATATATTTTATCCATAAATCTCATCTTCATGATGAAATCTCACAACTTATAACCATGCAAAATCATATTTAAAGCTTCCATTTATAATTTCTAACAAGTAAACTCACAAACTTTTTAATGTACAAAATCAACTATTCTTTTCCAACCATCACCATTTCACTATACTACAAGATTAATCACAATTGATAAAAATCATTACCAATTATCCAATTTCTACCAAAACCAAATACTTGGCAGATCATAAGGTCCATTGCATCATCATGATTCTTTAATTGTCCATGAATTTACATTAAAAACAAGCTAACCTAACAAAATACATGAATTATAAATCAATAACACCCCTTGCAATATAACACATATACTCTAATTCGCAATATACTAATAAAATCAACTAAATTCTTGTAAAGTAACGTAATCTAATTCTAATCATCATTTTCATAACAATTTAATGACTGGTTTGAATGAAAAGGTGGAAAAGTTGTTAATGCGTCATGTGAGGGAGGACATTATTGGGATGACATGTACGGCAATTACCAATCTGAGGAGGCACCCTTCCTTGATATTGTCAGAATCATTTGGGTAAGGGTTCTCTTCACAGATGGTGCTTGTCTATGTAGGATCTTTGGTTTAGTTTCGGCTAACCATTCTTTTTTTTTTTTCTCTCTCCCTCCTTAAGTTCAACATATGATTCTCTATATATCGGCAAAATCGGTTGCCAAGAATTTTTTTTATATGAGATTTGATCTTGATTTTTTATTTTCAGTAACATTTTTATTTTAATTTTATCATTCGATATTTGATTGATTACAAATTAAATTTTATATTTTTTTTAATTTACTTTTGATGAAATTATCCTAATCTTATGACTCGAGTTGCGAGTTTAGCAAAGTTATTTTTTTAAAAAAATTAATATGTTTTTTTTTATTTTATCCATCAATATTTTATTATTTTGTATGCATTTTATTCTTATATTAATTAAAAATATATTTTTAATATTATTTTATCAATTTTTATTTGATTTATTTCTTATTAAATAAAATTATCAAAATATTTTTAATATTAGCATTTTTTTAGTAGGTAATCGTGATCAATTTTTTTAAAAATTAGTTGAGTCATCGCAGTCACTTTTTTTTTTATTATTACATGATTGGATAAAATGAGTTTATTAAACTTTCGTGGTTCTGTCATCAAAGCCATGATTTTTTTTTTTTTTTTAAGTTAGCAATGCCTAATTATTTTTTTTAGGTTAATTTTTTTAACGTCCGCGGCATATCACGGTATAGAAGAACATTGAAAGCATATTCCGTGAGTTAGAGAGCACAAACGTACAAAATAGAAGATAAAGCTCTCTAAAAAGTAAAGAGTGAAAGACTTTAATGTTTAGAGAGAGAAAAGGAGTGTAATTCGTCAGTTTTAACAAAATTTTCGGCTGTTTTTGTGTTGTGCAGGCATCAAGTTGACATTGTTTAGAGCTTAGCTACATATAAAGAGAGAGAAAGAGACCGATCTTTTCTTTTATAAATAGTCTTTACTTGTTCTGTCTTTGGATCTCAAGCTCACTCTCTCCTACATCCCTCCCTCTCTCTCCCTCTCTCTCCCTCTTCTTGTCTCTTTCTCGTCAAATCTTACTTGCCTAGACTCAGGTATTCCATTGTTCCCATCTGTGGTTCTCCAAAATCTTAACTTTTTTTTTTCTTGGCATCACATATCAGTGTCCTCAATTGCTCCATTATTTCCATCTGGGCTGCTCCAAAATCTAAACTTTTTTTTTTGGCATCACATATCACTGTCCTCTGTTTCTACGTGCATCTTATTGCTCTTATCAACCGACATTTTTTTTTATATATACGAGGGTTTTTTATATTAAAACTTTGATTTTATTGGCTAAACTTTAGTGGGTTGCGGTCAGATTTTGGGATTTTCGCTCTATTTTTTTTTTTTATAAAAATCTATTCGTGTTTGTTTTAACTTTTAATGTTGCTTTTTCTTTTTTTGCGTGCTTGATTGAAACAGAGAGGAGTTCTTTTATGGCAAATAATACTAGGAGTTTAGAGAAGTTGGCATCGATTGATGCTCAGCTTAGGCTTTTGGTCCCTGGAAAAGTTAGCGAAGATGACAAATTGATTGAGTATGATGCTCTGCTTTTGGATCGGTTTCTTGACATTCTTCAAGATTTACACGGAGAGGATCTCAAGGAAACGGTGAATATTATTGAACTTGACCGCCCTTTTGTTTTTGTTTCTATCTTATCTTGATCATTATGCTCTCAAACTTGATTTGTCCATCTTGCAAAAGACTCAGTGTTCCTTTGAATATGTTTTAAATTTGAGATATCCATTGATTGTTTTTTTTTTGTTTTTTGGGGGGGGGCGCTTGCTGGGGTTTTGATGATTTAGCTTTCATGTTCTGTATGATCGTACATAGTTACATCAGAATTTTCACATACGTGCTTTTTGCGCCTTGCTATACGACATGATGAGTGATTTATGTAGTGAGGTATATTAATTTACAGAACTTTTAATGTGTTCTGCTTAGGTCCAAGAGTGCTATGAGCTTTCTGCTGAGTATGAAGGGAAGCATGATCCCAAGAAGTTGGAGGAGCTTGGAAGTGTCTTGACTCGTTTGGATCCTGGGGACTCCATTGTTATTGCAAAGTCTTTCTCCCACATGCTTAACATGGCCAACTTAGCCGAGGAAGTTCAAATTGCGTATCGGCGACGGAACAAGTTAAAGAAGGGAGACTTTGCTGATGAGAACTCTGCTACCACAGAATCAGATATAGAAGAAACTCTCAGGAGACTGGTTGTTGACCTGAAGAAGTCTCCTGAAGAAGTTTTTGATGCTTTGAAGAATCAGACTGTAGATCTTGTCTTGACTGCTCATCCTACGCAATCAGTCCGTAGATCTTTGCTTCAAAAGCATGGAAGGTTTGTTCTCTATCTTATTGTTGTGTTTTGTATTTCAGTTCTTGTTATTTCTCACTGAGGATTTAATTGTAGTTGTAGTGCATGTCTTCTTTTACTGTTCCTCACAGTCGAATTAAACACAGCATCTGGGGTTTGCTTTGCTAATAATGGCGTCCTGTTTTACGTACTCTCGTTGTCCAGGTTACGGAATTGTTTGGCCCAGTTGTATGCCAAAGACATTACTCCTAATGAAAAGCAGGAGCTTGATGAGGCTTTGCAGCGAGAGGTAAATGCTTTCTTAAAGTCTGTTTTGGTTTATCCGAAGTACAGGTTATTCTACACAGTTTATAAACCTTCCTTTCTGTTCATGTTATGTTCACCTGAAACCTGAAATTGGGATTTTCTTAGATGGGTGGAATGGTTTTGAAGGCCAGCAGATCTTTGCATGTTTGCAGCGAGAAGTGATTTATTTACTCCATACATAAGAATACCTGCCCGAATGGCATTTTTCTAAATGTTTCTAAATGATGAAAGAACATATTCTTAATTCTGTTTATTTATATGGATATGAGTTTAAGCATTATTTTGCTTATGTTTTTAACATTGATGTATCATAAACTGGCCAAAATTTTACCAAATTCTTGGACGAACTTTTTTGTGTTCATCACGTGCTTCCTTTTTATTTTCCCTGACTATCTGGCTTCTTTGTATGATGCAAAGTACAAGTTTGACTTCAGAAAGTGGCTATTGTGGTGATACAACTTGGATGGGATTGTTGTTTTGAAGTATTCCATAAGATCTAAGAAATAATTTGCAGCGTGTTCCTACAGATGCACGCATACAGATCAATTATGTTTCACAAATTTATTGAACCAACAGGATTGCTGATCTTCTTTCCCTTTCATTCCTTTTTTTTTCCTGTGTAGATTCAAGCTGCTTTTCGTACAGATGAGATTCGAAGAACCCCTCCAACTCCCCAAGATGAGATGAGGGCTGGAATGAGCTACTTCCATGAGACAATCTGGAAGGGTGTCCCAAAGTTCTTGCGCCGTGTTGATACTGCTTTGAAAAACATTGGGATTAATGAACGAGTTCCTTACAATGCTCCTCTTATTCAATTCTCTTCCTGGATGGGTGGTGATCGTGATGGTATGATCTTTCTCCTTCTATGAAATTGTTTCCATTCTCTGGAATATTTAAGTTTTTTATATAAAGTCAAGTCTGTAAATCTCTCTTGCTTGCAGCTCATTGTTTCCTTGATATGAAAGTGTAGGTAATCCAAGGGTGACCCCTGAGGTTACAAGGGATGTTTGCTTGTTGGCAAGAATGATGGCAGCTAACTTGTACTACTCCCAAATAGAGGATCTGATGTTTGAGGTTTTTAGTCTCTGGAAATATTTTGTTTTAGCTTCATTGTTTATGGAGAGACCTTTTCTAACTTCTTACCTTTTGTTGTTATCATGCTAATTTCCTCTTATGTTTTCCTTGGCAGTTGTCAATGTGGCGCTGCAGTGATGAGCTCCGTGTTCGTGCAGATGTACTCCACAGATCCTCAAAGAGAGATGCAAAACACTACATAGGTAACATTTGGAATGTCATTTATGAGTGAATTCTTATTTCCATTTCATATGAATATGTTAGTGAGTTGTTCCTTTCTTGTTATGTAACTGAGCAAAAAGAATTAATATAAACAATCATAATGCTTTATATTTATCAGAAAAACATGTTTTCTATTCTTTTTTTCTTCACTTCATTAGGAGATCAACAGGCTATGGGTTGCATGAATGATCGCCTCACTATCCCATAAAACCTCCAACCCCATTGGCCAACCAATTTTGACGATGAGATATGCTTAACAAACATGTTCCTGATATTTTGTTAGAGTAATGCCTTGTAGTTTTCCCCTGCTTCTAAGACAAGGGCATTTAGTATCCTCAAAGAAGGGAATCCTACTAAAATTCTGAAGCATACCTTTGTATTTATCAAATGGAACTTTCTCGTATTTCTGTAATTTTGATTCTTATTCCACGACAGTCTTTTACCATAAATTAGCTATCTTATTGATGCCATAATCATTCACATCATTCTCGTTGCAGAGTTTTGGAAACAGATTCCTCCAAATGAACCCTATCGTGTGATTCTTGGTGAACTGAGGGATAGGCTGTATCAGACACGTGAACGCTCTCGTCAATTGCTATCTCATGGGATCTCTGAAACCCCAGAGGAAGCAACTTTCACAAATGTTGAGCAGGTATCATATCTTTGGTTTCCTGTCTTTAATCCTTTTAATTGCAAGTGTATGATCACGTAGTCATCCCTGTTTACATTTTGGTTTGTGTGTAGTATTCTGTAGTCATGCCTGTTTACATTTTGGTTTGTGTGTAGTGTTCTGGTCTTTCTGTTGCACACAACTGAAGACTATGAGAACCTAATCATAGTGCCCAACCTCAATCTTTTGTTGAAATTCTCTCTTTGCTGGACTTTTGGTCAAAATCAATAAAAACCTTGCATGGTCAGCTTGCCTATTAAGAGCCAAACCTGTCTTCAAATGATAAGGGAGCATTTTATTTTCGTTTGATATGATGTTGACTGATTGCATTGTCAGAGTATCCTTTAGTGCATTATCAAGACATCAGGAACCATAAATTGGTTGTTTGCATACATAGTAGTCATGAATGTAGAATCCATTAACTAAATCCTATCATGATGGGATTGAGGATTTGTTGTGTGTAGTCATATATGTAAACAACACAGCACTTATTGGGTTCTTAATTTTATGTAGTTCTTGGAACCTTTGGAGCTCTGTTATAGATCACTGTGCTCTTGTGGTGACCGACCAATTGCTGATGGAAGCCTCCTTGATTTCTTGAGGCAAGTCTCCACCTTTGGACTTTCATTGGTGAGACTTGATATTAGACAAGAGTCAGATCGTCACACGGATGTCATGGATGCCATTACCAAGCACTTGGAAATTGGTTCCTACCGAGAATGGTCAGAAGAACAAAGGCAGGAATGGCTTTTATCAGAACTCAGTGGCAAGCGCCCATTGTTTGGTCCTGATCTTCCCAAAACTGAAGAAATTGCCGATGTTTTGGACACTTTTCATGTCATAGCTGAACTGCCAGCTGATAGCTTTGGAGCATATATCATCTCAATGGCAACTGCAGCATCAGATGTGCTTGCTGTTGAGCTCCTGCAACGAGAATGCCATGTAAAACAACCATTAAGAGTTGTTCCGCTGTTTGAGAAGCTTGCAGATCTAGAAGCCGCACCTGCTGCTTTGTCTCGGCTTTTCTCAATAGAGTGGTACAGGAATCAGATCAATGGAAAACAAGAGGTCATGATTGGATATTCTGATTCTGGTAAAGATGCAGGAAGATTCTCTGCAGCCTGGCAATTATACAAGGCTCAAGAGGAACTTATAAAGGTAGCTAAGCAGTATGGCGTGAAGCTAACAATGTTTCATGGTCGTGGTGGGACTGTTGGAAGAGGAGGTGGTCCTACTCATCTTGCTATATTGTCTCAGCCACCAGACACCGTTCACGGTTCACTTCGTGTCACTGTTCAAGGTGAAGTTATTGAGCAATGTTTTGGAGAGGAGCACTTGTGCTTTAGAACGCTACAGCGTTTTGCAGCTGCCACTCTTGAGCATGGTATGCACCCCCCAGTCTCACCAAAACCAGAATGGCGAGCCCTGATGGATGAAATGGCAGTTGTTGCTACAGAGGAGTATCGTTCTATAGTTTTCAAAGAACCAAGATTTGTCGAGTATTTCCGTCTTGTAAGTAAAACATGTACTATGTTGTTAATGATGTCATTTGAGTTGTTGAAGACTTATTTTTGTTTTGATTGTAGGCCACACCAGAGATGGAGTATGGCAGGATGAACATTGGAAGTCGTCCATCTAAGCGAAAACCTAGTGGGGGCATTGAATCTCTACGTGCAATACCATGGATCTTTGCCTGGACGCAAACAAGATTCCATCTTCCAGTATGGCTAGGATTTGGAGCAGCATTTAAACATGTCATTCAGAAGGACATTAGAAATCTCCACATGCTGCAAGAGATGTACAATGAATGGCCTTTCTTTAGGGTCACCATTGATTTGGTTGAAATGGTGTTCGCCAAGGGAGACCCTGGAATAGCTGCCTTAAATGACAAACTCCTTGTTTCTAAGGAGCTATGGCCATTTGGTGAGAAGTTGAGGGCCAACTATAAGGAAACCAAGAGCCTCCTTCTTCAGGTAGAGTCACCAGGATAAATTTCTTCTTAATCTTTTCAGTGTGTGACAAATTAAAAGGAGTATTTAGAAAAGAAAAACACTAGACATCTTGCCATCCTTTTCTGTATTTTTCTAATATCTCATTCAAATTTGTTTGTTCACTGAGCCTTTCAATCATTCCTTTATTCTAATACAATAGAATGTTGAATCTTTTTAGTGTTAATCTCTACCAAAACTCCATCGCGCACCAGAATAAACATCGCCTGTGTTTGTCCTGCACCCAATCACAAACTTGTCCTGAATAGATACTAGCAGTTGTCAATTTAAAGTAGTAGAAAAGCCTAATGCTTTTATCTTCTTTTCAGATTGCTGGACACAAGGATCTTCTTGAAGGAGACCCATACTTGAGACAAAGACTGCGGCTGCGTGATTCATACATTACAACCCTCAATGTTTGCCAGGCCTACACACTGAAACGGATCCGCGATCCAAACTACTGCGTAACACCACGACCACACCTATCAAAGGAAATTATGGAATCAAGCAAACCAGCTGATGAATTGGTGAAACTGAACCCTACCAGTGACTATGCACCTGGTATGGAGGACACTCTCATCTTGACCATGAAGGGTATCGCTGCTGGCATGCAGAACACTGGTTAAAAAACCCAGGAGGTGTTTCTGGGCTGTTTTCTTTTCGTTTCCTTCCTTCTACAGATGGAATTTGCCCAAAATATATATTACTTAATGCCATCGGGCAATGTTGCCCATCGTATGATCATGTATGATAATTTCGCAGCACTTGAATATCGTTTGTGGCCAATGGTATATGTTTTGGCCACTCAATGAGCTATGCTTTAATGCAAAATACAATATATATATGCTTTAAATGCAATATGTTCTATTCGGCTATTTGTTATCTGATGCCTTGATACACAACGAGTGATGATATAAAGAATTTTTGGTCTGAGAATCTAACTTGCTTTTGGATCTGTTGAACTTAAATTAATCTTCTTCCACATGGAAAAGTGATAAAGTAGGGAGTGCGGGTACAATTATGCCATTATCTCCATTGATGTACTATCCTTGATCCAACTTTTGTTAAAGCAGAAAAGCAATTCTCATGATAAGAAAAGAAAGAATGGACAAGTGTTCTTCGATCTACATAGGTGAACATGGTGAAGGTTCCTCCTTTACTAACTTATATTTTGTAAAAGACTTCGCAAGATGTCTCCCTTTAGGCTAGAGCTCCTCAATTAAAAAAAAGAACAGAGCGATTGTAGATTATATTATTATACAATAAACTAAAAGATTTTAGGTATTTACTTCCAATTATTTCCTTTCTTAGTCCTTGAAATCTTTACTTATTTGTTTAAACTTAGTTTCTTTTCAATTTTAACTTTATATATTTTGTTTTTGATTAAAAATTTTAAAAGAACTTAATGTTTCACTTTGAATATAGATTAAAAACTATGGATTAGATCAACATAATGATATTTTTACCATTTACAGCAAAAATCATTGGATTAGATATCATGAATAATATAATCTTTTCACAAGGTCTACAATTCAGATTGATCGAAGACAATTAAAACTTTTCATATTTTATAAATAAGTATAATAAAATGATAAAATTACTTTTAAAATAAAATTTATTTAAAATGTCTTCGAGCTTTTTAAAATTTTTACTTTTTCAAAGCGTAGAAAATAATTATATTAGTCTTAAAAAATTTTATTTAACTGATGTTCATGGGATATTTTGTATTTTTATCCTAGTTTTTTTTTTTAATATAATCAAGTTAATTAAAGGGAATTTGATTTTTTTTAATAAATATAGATATTATTAAAAAAAAATCAGCACCAAGTTTGTGCTATTGGGAAAGCATGTGAGGTGGCATTTGACGTGACTTCCAAAATAATGTTCAAATAATATCGGCTTGTGAAGTTGGCAAGATGGAGTTGGCTAGGTTCCTCGTTTGGAAGGAAAAGAGATGTGTATTCGGGAAAACTCTTTAGGCAACTCCTATTTGAGTATATTTGTTTAAGATTTTAGAAAATCCTAATGTAGAATTAGTATATTAATAAAATTGAACAAGGGTATCCATTTCTTTTCCAATCCATGCTACTCGTCATTAAAATACTTCATAATTACTATTTGATATTGAGTTTAGTTCATCATATTAAATTATCTTATGTTTAAAAAAGAGCAAAGTTTAGTCACCATTCATGCTTGAATTACAGATGATATTGGTTTTTGTTAGCATTTGGAAACGCGGTTGTACCCGTGTTTTTAAATAATTTAATTTTTTGGTTAAAAATAAATTTTTTATATGTTTTTAATCGTTTTAATTCGCTGATCTCAAAAATATTTTTTTAAAAAATAAAAAAACATAATTTTAATTCATTTCGACACGAAAAATATTTTGAAAAGTAATCACAACTACACTCCCAAACAGAATTCAATGATTACAAGATCCGATATAGCTTGATAAGTTAATCAATAATCTACCAACTTTGAGCTTGGTTCTAGCCTGGCTAGGATCTTGAGTTCTGTTGATTTTAGATCTGATCTTATAAAATTAATTTAAAGATGAGGTTACTTTACTATTAGAAAAATTAAAAATAATAAAATTATGTTCACAAAACCCCGTATTTAATCTCCATATTTTTCATTTCATTTACAATAGTCTTTTTATTGTTAGTTATCCATCACTAAGTTGTCGATGCAATTACCTTTGGTTTTAGTGTGGATTCGGTAATGTATTGTAGAGTGCTTTTAGTAAAAATAACTTTTTAATTAAAAATAAATTAAAATATTTTTTTTAATTTTTAACATCAATAAATCAGAACAATAACAATAACAATAAAAATATAAAAAAATTAAATTAATATATTTTCAAATAAAAAAACAGCCTAACCAAAAAAACAAACACTCAAAAGGTAATGCGTGTTAATTTTTTTATGGTCAAAATTAGTTAAGTAATCAACACATGATTTTTGGTAGAGAAATTAACTTATGGTAATGGCCTCCCGTGCATTTTTGGTGGTGGTTTGCCATGAAAATGGGCCGACGGCAGCCTTAAACACGGACCTTGGTCTCTTCTTGCTGGCCCGAATTTTGAGCAATACAGCAATAAAGCGGGCCCAATAACAATAAAAATAATCTAGAAGAAAGAGGAGCAAACAAAAAGTACAAGCTGAAAAAGAAATCCATATTATATTTATACCAAAAAGAAAAGAAAAATTCTAACATCACGCCACCAAAGTGAAGCGAGAAGCAATCACCTCCACTCTCACGCCACACCGGAAAAAGAAAAAGCCTCCTCCTCTATGGCGCTATCGTTACCAACTCGGCAAAGACGAGGAGTAGCGTCTGATCTCCCATCGCCGTCCACCTCGCCATCAAAATCTTACGAAAAGGAAGACAAACGAAAGCGATCAGAGGAAGGACAAGAACATAAAGCAATAGGATGGTTCTTACCCTTACTCGCTTTAGGAATGTTGCGCTACTTGAGTGCTACATCAAATATCATTCATGATTGTGATGAGGTTTTCAATTACTGGGAGCCTCTTCATTTTCTGCTCTATAAATCTGGTTTCCAAACCTGGGAATACAGGTGATTGAAATATCATTATTTTATCTCTTTTCTTAAATAAAATTTGATTTTAAAAGCATTGTTGGTTTTGCAGTTCTCAGTTTGCGCTGAGGTCGTATTTATACATTAATTTCCATGAATTAGTCGGATTACCAGCTTCCTGGTTGTTTCCTGATGACAAAGTAAGACTTTATTTTTCCTTTTGGCTACTTCCATTATTCACTGTTTGTGTCGAGGGTTTGTTAAGTAGAGAGTTTCCTTTTCTGTTTATGCGCGGTGCAGGTGAGAGTGTTCTATGCAGTAAGGATTTTTCTAGGTTTCGTGTCAGTTATTGCTGATGCTACGCTAGTAGTAGCACTTTCAAGGAGGTATGGTAAACGACTTGCTTCCTATGCGCTCGCCATGTTATGTTTAACCAGTGGTTGTTTCTTTGCTAGCACGAGTAAGTGAGCATTTTGTGTTTTTGTTTCTATTATACTTTATTTATTTTTTGGATATTGATGTGTTCATTTTGTCAATCTATGATGTGTTGGACATGATTGGCAGGTTTCTTGCCGAGTTCGTTTTCTATGTATGCCATGAGTCTTTCGTCGGGATTATTTTTACTTGGGAAACCTGCTTTTGCTGTTGCCGTTGCAGCAGTTGGAGTAATTCTTGGTTGGCCGTTCTCAATTTTGGCTTTCTTGCCGATTACAATTTACTCTTTGGCAAGAAGATTTAAACAAACATTTTTAGCTGGGGCAATCACTTCACTTGTTCTTCTTGTAAGTGCCTTGTTGATTTGATTTGATTATTGATGTTTGCTATGGTTACAATTTAAAGAATGTTATTCTTCCAGGTGCTATCGGTGCTTGTTGACTATTACTACTACAAACGATGGACATCATCTGTTTTTAATCTCATAGTATATAATGTCCTAGGAGGTGGCGAGAGCCACTTATATGGGATTGAAGGCCCTTTATTTTATCTGAGGAATGGATTTAACAATTTCAACTTCTGTTTCATCCTTGGTTTACTCTTCCTTGCATTTCTACCCATTGCAAGGAGAAAGTATGCTCCAGACCTGCTAATTGTGGTTTCACCTCTTTATATATGGTTGGTGCTCATGTCTTTGCAACCACACAAAGAAGAAAGGTTTGTTTTTCATACTATGACCTCCAAATTCCTTGCAGAGCTCTTTGTGCCAGATTTGTTTGTAATCACCCATGCTATCTTCCTGTACAAGTATTGATATGGATTTGAATGTTTCTGCTAATCTTTCCATATTTTTGTGTCCTGGCATTCTTTATTCCAGTAATTAACTCTATTTCTCTCTATTTAGCAATGTTTGTCTACTTACCATTTATAATGTCCAGTCTTAACTATTAAGGAAATTCTAGTGGATAGAAAAGAAATCGTGTTTCGATAAATTTCTTATATTTGAGTTTGACTGACTTCAATGCATGTTAAGTTTTCTTGCAAGGCTGACTTTTTTGTATCGCTACATTGGTACAAGACCATTTGCTTTCAATTTATTGAAGATACTCTGTCTCGGTTTCAGGAAGTAGTTTAGTCTCATCATGATAAGGTTGAGGTTGTCATCTGCTTAGAGTGTTGTTGTGTACATGTTTTATGGTCTACTTTTGGTCACCATAAACTCTAATGCTGAATGAACCTCAAGTTAGTAGCAATTGCATTCTATTTGTGTTGCCAAATTGCCCTACTACATATAAATCAAAATGATTGGTATTGGGCAACTTTTTTAGAGTTGTAGTTGACTGGATGAATAATTTGAAATGATTTAGTATTCAGATTTCGTATTCTATGTGACTTGCATTCGAGTCTTTTTATGAAGAGAGTTTGGGGGGATGTTTTCTAGTGCTAGAAAAGCAAGAAAGGGGGTTGAACGTTAAGAATGCGTGTGAAGCATCTAATATGGTAACTCTAGTTGAATTGAGTGGAAGTTTGTGAATTACACACGATGTTGTTAAATTTTCCAATTCTTGGGATGCAATAAAATAAAGAACAAAAGGGAAAGGTCTTGTCATGAATAGGAACTATAGACTTTGTTTTTTCCAAAGGTCTATGGCAAGATCAACTAAGCTTTTATCTAGAAATGTCAGAGTGAACCTGATGGTCTTAGTTTGCTCTCCAAGAAGAATCTGAGTTGCCACTATGAGATCTGCATTGGAGTGAGCTTGAAAGAGTAAAGGCAAAAACTTTCAAATTAGATGGATGTTATGAGGATCATGTCATCCAGTCTGAAACTCTTCCTCTAATCAGTACTTATTTAACATGGTTTTTGTTCGTCCATATTGCATCAATTGGGGCAGTCATTCATTTGAATGCTACTACAACTATATTTTGTGGATGAGGAAAGTCCGGGAATTTTATAAATGATATCATCCTTTTGCTTCCTCACATGTAAACTACCCAACTGCAGTATTAAATCTTCCCTGACAATAGTGAATCTGATTTTTTCTTGTCCACTCACAAATTCATATGTGATGCTGATAGAGGGTTTGGATCATGATACTATGCAAACTTTATATCAGAAACCTGTGCAATGTGAAATACTTTGTCAAGGTTTGGATTGCCATCCCACGTCTTTCTAATCTTTCATTTGCATGCTGTTGGAAAATGTGCCATCATTTTTAAGTTATTTGCTTTGTATAAAACAATGTTCTTTTGGTTGGATCATATATATTTTATGGATAAAGAGATGCTTGATTATGTGTAGAGTGCAGATCTAAGTAGAGAAGAAATGGTCAAATGTTATGATGATTGATACATTTCCAACCACCAATGCAGGTTCCTTTATCCAATATACCCTCTTGTCTGTGTTGCTGCTTCAGCTGTCATTGAGAGCTTTCCTGATCTTTTCCGAGACAAATATAATCCCCATGACAATTCCTGGCCAGTTGTGGTAGGCTTCTCATCTATTCTTCTATATTTCCATGCCTATTTTATTAGCTTTAAACTTTTCCGAGACAAATATAATCCCCATGACAATTCCTGGCCAGTTGTGGTAGGCTTCTCATCTATTCTTCTATATTTCCGTGCCTATTTTATTAGCTTTAAACTTACGTTACTTTTTCATGCAGATAGCTAAATTTGTCAGGCCTTTGGTTCTTGGCCTAATATTATCTGCATCCCATGCTCGTACATTTTCGTTGATTAACGGTTATGGTGCTCCTTTGGAGGCTTACAAGATTTTGGAGCACTATGATGATGTAGGAACAGGTATGATATATTTTAGAGTAATACACTGCTGGAACATTCCCACTTATCTTGTTAGTCTTGTATTTTTTGGGTGATGGTACTGCTCTGCAACATTTAGTGTTGGAAAAAAGTTATCTGGTGATTTAGACCTTCTAACTTATATATATATATATATATTGTCAAATTTTTGGTTAACTTTTTTGCTGTGGCTTATTTTGGTGTTGGAGAAAGTGAATTGTGAATATTCAGCAAGTCATTTGTAATCGAGAATGCTTATAAATGTAGTAAAATGCATGACAGTAGCTTCAGGATGGCTCTAGAACCAGTTCTACTTGTAAGATTTCCTGAACTTGTTGCCCTACCTCTTGGGTCACCTGTGTATATATAATAATGATAATAGAGAAATTACAGCATTAGTTAGATCAGGCTAATACACTTTCTGCAATTATATAATCAGTAAGAGATGATCCTCTGGCAATCTTGCTGGTAGATAGTATTATTTGAGAGTTCTCTGCCTTGGTCAGGATTACCATTAAGTTGATGCAGATGATCCATTCAGTTGCAACTTGCTTTTCTTTTAAGGAGCCACTGGAGGACCTAATTGCCATTTGCTCCCCAAGTTTTGTTTAGAGAATTAATTATCACAGTTCTCAATGTATTTAAGGCAATATAAATCTCATTTACATTTTTTTGGAAGTAAACGCATCCTAGTTTTGGTCCCTGTATATCGCAGGTTCTACTCTTTGTGTCGGAAGTGAATGGCATCGCTTTCCTTCATCATTTTTTGTTCCTGAATACATCAGTGAAGTTCGGTGGATTGATGATGGATTCCGAGGTCTTCTTCCATTACCATTCAATTCTACCCTGGGTGGTACTGCAGCAGCACCTCCTTATTTTAACAACAAGAACAAGGCATCAGATGAGCAATTTGTAATTGATCCCACACCTTGTTTCGCTTTCTTTTCATCATCATTACCTTTCTGTTATAAAGTTAACAACACAAGTTTTGCATACAGATCAGAGATATTGAAGCTTGTACTTTCCTAGTTGAGCTGCAGCTTAATCGGCCTTACCCTTCTCGTGGAAGTGACTTGTCAACCTGGGAGGTATATATCAGTCTCCTCCCCGTTCCCCTCACCTCCGTTCTCCAGTTTTGAAATTTTTATGTTCCTTAGAGAGTACTAAAACTGTATGCGTTGCAGCCAATTGCAGCATTGCCCTATCTAGACAGGGAGTTCTCACCTTCCATGTACCGGTCCTTTTTCATCCCGTATCTGTGGCAAGAGAAGAATGTTTTTGGAATGTACAAGCTGTTCAAAAGAGTATCAAAATGACATTAATGTAAGCTTGAGCTCAAATTCCTCCCCCCTGAGCTCCGAATTTTGCAGCCAAGTAGCTGTTCATAGCGTGACTTGACCTCCTGATCTGAAAAGAAAAGAAAAACTAGACATTGAAAACTGGAGATGAAAATGTAGTCGCAGAACTTGGTAGATTTTTTTTTTTAATTCCATGCAAAGTTTAACCTGGCGATCCGTGATCTGTTGATTATATTCCTTAGATTAATTGTACCAAGATGTTGTTTTGGTTATGTGCAGTTGAGAAATGTGCATAGCTTTCTACCATTCAGGAAAATACGTTAATCTCCTACACAAAGCATGAGCATGACGAATTCTCTTTTTGTAAACCGGAGCATGATAGATGCCATTAAGGAAAACTGCGATGGATTATGTTCACGTTGCGTTCTCTGTTCATGAAAATGTTTTCTTTAGTTGTTTGTTAACGTCTTCCATAATTGCATTCCATTGTAAACTGAAGCCAAATGAGAAAAATAAAAATATTGAAACAAAATGTCTAGCCATTCACGGTGGAGAATCTTGATGCTTGACATGCAGAAGGGCAAATAACTACTTTGATGCGTAAAATTTTGCGATATCCTTGTTGCTCTGTTGTGAGTCTCCGGTAGAGTTGTAGAATGGAAATGAGCTACAGATGGTGCCTGAGCTAAAGATCATTCTACCTGTACTCAACTAAGTCTAGTTAATAACGAACAGATTTGCTCTGACGCATCACATTCATTAACTCTTGACAGGTGAGGATTTGATGATCTCGGCGGTGGTTGATCATCCTCTGTTGGTATTGATTTTGTGTTTTAAAAATATTTTTAAATTTTTTTTAAATTTTAAATTTTTTATTTTAAATTAATATTTGTTTTGGTATTTTTATATTATTTTGATATACTAATATCAAAAATAATTTTTAAAAATTAAAAACTATATTATTTTAAATTATTTTCAAATAAAAAACACTTTAAAAAATAGTTACTTCTATACTCATAAACATCATATGATATTTGTTGTTTCCAAGTTTATTTGACAGTGTGGTTGCGGTTGCTTTTCAAATAACCTTTCATGTCAAAATATATGCTAATAATATTTTTTTTATTTTTTTAAAATTATTTTTGACATCAACATATCAAAATGATTTAAAAATATTAAAAAAACATATTAATTTGAAGTTAATAAAAAAATAAAAAAAATTAATTTTTTTTAAAATATTTTTAAAATATAAAAACAAATAGATACATGAGACGCAGATTGGAAAGATGAGTCAATGTTATCACTAATGTTTTCAAAGTTGCTATTTTCTTCTCACGCAATCTATATATTTTTCTACATTGGTGGCAGGAATATTTTTTTTTTTACTTGAAAAAAAATTTTAGGAGAATATTATATTTAAATTTTTTTAGAGAAATTCAATAATTAGATTAAATATTTTATTGATTTAATAATACAATAAAAAATAAGATAAAAATAAGAAATAAATAAATTGTCCTATATAAAGCTGGACAAACACGTGAAACTCGTGACTTAGAAATGAGATATGCTTAAATTAAATGTTTATCGTGCGTTTTAGATTATAAGACCAGAATAATTCAATAGAAAAAAATTAACAATAAATAAAAACAAAATTGAAAAAATTAAGAGACAAAAATATATTAAGATATTTAATATCGCAACATGGGTTATTTACTTGGTTTTGTTTAATGAATTTATTTATTAAAATCAACTTGTAATAGAAATCAGGACACACATAAAATTTATTAAATAAAAAAAGTAAAAAAATAGCATGCAAGATTGCATATATTAAAAATATTATAAAAGAATAAACATTTTTAATTTAATCTATATAAAAAAATACAAATGAATCATATTAACCTCTTTAAAAATTAAACACGCCCAATATAATTAAAAAAATTATCGCTATTTAAAAAAGGCTAAATAAGTTTAAAAAATCACAAAGAATGAGTATTAATTAAAATAAAAACTTAAAAATTATTTAAAACAAGACATAAAAAGGTTTTAATTAAAAAATTTAAAATTTTTAAAAAGAGAATAGAATAAGGTTAGGCACTGCAGGGCTTGGTAAACAGTGTTAATCGCTTAGACCATCAAGAAATGGCCTACGCACACCAGCCTTTAATTATTATTTTTTAAGTAAACCCAATCTTTTTTAGAAAAATATAGACGATGTGTGTTTGGATTCCCTAGATTCCAATCACCGTGGTGGTAAAAAAAACAAGGTTCATGTTTTTTTTCTCCACTTAGAAAGCCATTTTAAATCATTTTTTTTTTTACTCAAAACACCTAGAACATACCTTATAAACCTTGTTAAAGCAATCAATAGCCTCCATAAACGCAAAAAACCTCCTTAAAACTTGAAATCAACCTAAAACAAAAAATCTTTCCAAGCTCGGATATGTTTTCTCAAACATTTTAAAGCTAAAAAACACCTAATATAAATCCTTCTCATCATACAGAACCATTTGATACAAAATATCGACTGTTTTGGTGGCTAAAATCGTTGCTAACAATAACTTTCTTTTCTTTCGTTGGAATCCAGCAAGCCCTTCTCTCTCCTCCCATAAAAAAAGACAAAATGAAAAAAATGAAGTTTGGTATCAAAATGTAATTTTATAAAATTAAAGGGACTGATCACTTAATAACTAAAAAAAATAAAAAACTAAAATGAACTTTTAATATAAATTTCAAATCTGCCATCTATTTTATTCAAGTTTTTCGCTTTAGCTCTCAGTCTTTTAATTTAACCCTCACTTGCAAAGAAATATATAGTTGAATGCTAATTTGAACTAAAAAAAAATTAATTATGTAAAATAAAAGTTAATGCTCAAATTGATTTTGTTTTTAAAATCACTATTTCAATATAGTGGAACGTGAGATGATGAACAATTTTATGCTATAGTGAAAGTAGGAGATCTTTCAATATACAGCTGATGTGTACCCAAACAGATTTTTGCGTCGGAATACACCTAACAAAACAAATTGTTATGTCACATTTACACAAATTTATGAAGACTCGATCACGTCTGTTTCGGGATCAAAGTTTAAAATAAAAGTTAACCTAATACATAAATATTATTCAAAGAATGAACGACCGGATCAAAGTAGCCGTGGTGTTGTGCTTTGCGGTCCGGATCAAAAGTTCATTCTAGAATAAAAAAACATGAGTATTGTTATTTTTTCAGACGATAAAAAATTTGAAATACAAATTGAAAAATTAATTTGTATATTTAATAAAATTAATTGATCATGCATGTTAATAGATATTTAAAAGAGTCATTAATAATAAATAAATTGAATCAGGATGCTAAGAGATAGATGCAAATAAAAAAGCATGATCTTGCATAACGTTATGCTATTTAACATTTTTATTTATTTATATCTCAAATATTTTTTGAAAAAAGAAAAATAAAAAATTAAATCCAAACAAAATAACTTGCTAGCACAATTTCTTTTTTTTTTTTATTGATATGACCGTAGGTAGGTGTTCCATGCCTTAACATTTTTTGTTGTAAGATTGTTGTTATAATATTTTGGATATGTTATGTTATGTTATTTTTAATTTGTAAAACATATAGCGGAAGAAAGTAATTTCTCGGTGATGAGACTAATGCACGGTAAGGATAGTGAAATTAATTATGGTGATGGGATTAATGCCAGGTAAGGAGTAGTAGAATTAATCCCGGTAATAATATTAATATCCAATAAGGGGCAATATAAGTTAGTTCTGATGAAGGGATTATTGCCCGGTAAGGGGCATAATAAATTAGTACTAACAATGGGAATAAGATCTAGTAACGGACATAAGGAATTAATCTTTTTTGATATTGGGATTCATGTTTAGTACTAAGAAATGAAAATTTAATTTCTAGGTGTAAGAGTTTTACCTATAGGTTGATAATTTTAATTGTTTGTAAGTGGAAATAACGTCTACACCTAGGCGAACCGAGAACTACCTAGTGTTGGATATAGGTTAAAAAGAGCTTAATATGAAGATTATAGTCTAGGAAAGTGAATGTGTATTGAAAATAATAATAAATAAAAAAATATTGACATAGAAAATAAATCATATAAGTTAAACATAGATTATGTTAATGGTAGTCAAATAAACTTTATGATGATTTGTGCTCAAACGTATCACTGCATTTATTTTCATTGTTTAGGTAAATGATTGTCATGTACTTAATTGTTGTTTGTATATTCATTCACAAGTACCTCTTAGCCTCGAGTTGCATAATAGAAATTTAAGGATCTTTGTTAATTTCATAAGGGATTGTAATAATTATTTTTTTGTAACTGAATGTCAATCTACCTTAAATTAAGTAATTATAAATTCAACTTAATTATGCTAGTGTATGATGTTATACTTATGTTTTTGTTGTAGCTTATATTAATGTATCATATAATTTATGATTATAGATCTTGATTTGAATCTTGAATATTATAATTGCATACATGATGTGATATTAAAATAAATTATAATGATTATGATGAGATGTGTTGTGAAATGATGAGTCCAAGATGGTTGGACAATAAGTGGATTTGTTTGATGAGTACAGTGAAGTTTTACATTTATTTTTTGATAATTTAGGATTTTTCAGTATAGGAAAGATTTTGTCAAAATTTCAGTAGATTCTCATAAAACTATATAAAAAAATCACCTAAAAAATGATAATTATTTACAAGAAATAAAACTTAAAGTGTATAAAAATATTAAGGTGTTACAACCCAGATAAAACTGGTTAACCCATCACACTAGTCATAAACATAATTGGTTTTATAACTTTTTTTTTTTTTTGTTTTTAAATGTAAATGAAGTATTTGATCTATTTACACGATAACCAAAAAACTCACACAAAGAAAAGTGATTGCATTAGATGTTAGGATAAAACATATTATATAAGCTAGCCCATTTAGGCCTCATGTCTTTTTTCTTTACCTTTTTATTTTCCTCTCCCTTCTGAGATCAATTGTGATGAAATTTAAGACTAAATTAAAGAGTTATTAAATAATCAAAAACTAATATAAAAAATAATTTAGCACTTGTAGCTCACACATCAATATGTGAAGAAGGCTACTACATTCAAAGAGGCGTGTCGAATTTTCTCGTAGCTCTAATGGTGACCTTCCTTGGTATCGGTAAAATCATCTCAATTGATGTTTACTTTAGGGTGGCACGTGACGGGATCTTTATCCTTTTGATCCATTCTTCGTTTCTTTTCTCTCTTTCTCTGGGTTTGCACGCCTTATTTCTTGTCTTCTTTCCTTCAAAGATGAAGAAAGGGTTGCATTTTTTTTCCTAAAATCAAATTATGTTTTTACCGCAGTGTGTTATCTCGTCGATTTATACTGTGAGCTTCACAAATGCTTAGATGCCGACGTGGCACTCACGCATCCCTTTCTACTCAACCATCATATCCGACCCCACAAGCTGACTCCAAGTTTGCATGTCCTCACCGGTACAGGAAAATCCACGTCACCTATAAAATAAACGAAAGATGCTCACTTAGGTCCTCTTCTAATTAATCATTGCAATGTTTGCCTCATGGAAGGCTTATGATATTAATATTTTTATTTTCTTGAGAAATTATCCAAATTTTTATTTATTTAATTATGATATTAGCATAAAAATCAGGTTTATTAATAGTTTTTCTTATAAATTATGCAAAACACAAGACGGTGGCACTTATATTATGAGTATGGCAATAAGAAGGACCTCTAGAATGATAAAAAAGCTAATAGGGCACCAATTGAAATTATAAATAATTAGAAGGCCTAAATGAAAGTGTATATAATATTCAGGGGGCGGTATACACCTTTTCCTCACTAATGGGAAAAAAAAAAAAACACCAAGGAAAGAAAGACAAAGCAGGCTCTCTTTTTTCCACTCTCCTTTTTCTTTCTCTCCGTTCGGCTCATTTTGATAGCTAGCTGCTTTTTCTAGAGAGAGAAAGAGAGGAACGGAGTGTGTTTGTTTGTGTGTGATTTTCTAGAGATAGATCAGAGATAGCCATGGATTCATCAAAGGATCGCGAGAACTTCGTCTACGTCGCTAAGCTCGCCGAGCAAGCTGAACGCTACGACGGTCAGTCTCTCCCTCTAGATATATTTATATGCGTGTTTGTTCTTTCTCTCTCTCACTCTAGATCTGTGCTTTCACGTTATGTTTTTGCTTATTATAGAACTCAATCGTATGACCGATCGTAGATTTATGGATTGATTAACAGGTTTAATTTACATTTCAATACTTATTACTTTTGATTTAAAATAATAATTTAAATATATTTGTCTTCTTTTTTGGGAGATTATAAGTTAATCACGGTTAATTAAGGTTACGGATTTTAATTATTTTGACTGATTTCTTCTTTCATTTGCAACTACTTTGATGGTGATTTTTTTTCCTCTTAATTTCACTATTATTGTGTCTTTTAATGTAGGTTTTTGTGCTTAAATTTAGGATCTTTCAAAATAAAAAATAACAATAGAGGAAATTTAGTAATTGCTGATTCAGTAATTATCAACTAATTAATTTGTTTATTTGTGATTACATAGGTGAAAAGTAAAATAAAAACGGAATTATTTCTGTTCATCGAAAATAATTTCTAGTGGAAATTCAAAAAAATAAAAGAAACAAATTTATGATGTTGATACTTTTGTTGAAAGTTGTTAGAAAACTGATAGTTTATTGTGTGATGGCATGTAGAAATGGTGGATGCCATGAAGAAAGTGGCGAAACTTGATGTTGAATTAACGGTGGAGGAGAGAAACTTGCTCTCTGTGGGATACAAGAATGTGATTGGTGCGAGGAGGGCATCATGGAGAATCTTGTCATCAATTGAGCAGAAGGAGGAGTCAAAAGGGAATGAAACAAATGTGAAGAGGATCAAAGAGTATAGGAAGAAGGTGGAGGCAGAGTTAACTGGCGTTTGCAATGATATCATGACTGTGATTGATGAGCATCTCATTCCATCATCTATACCTGGGGAATCCGCTGTGTTCTACTATAAGATGTAAGGGTGGATTTGTTTGTGATTTTATTAATTTGTTTATGTTGGTGATGTGGTTTAAATTGTCATGTGAAATTTATGAAGGTATTTGGGTTTGGTGTAGGAAAGGTGATTATTACCGGTATCTAGCAGAGTTCAAGAGTGGTAATGAGAGGAAAGAGGCAGCTGATCAGTCACTTAAGGCATATGAGGTATGCATGCCTATTTTTTATTCTGTTTTCCTTCGATGCCATGATTAAATTCCAGGGTTTGAGAGCTTTGACTTGATTTTAAGCACTCATCTGCTCTAAACCGAGTCACAGATGGTTCTTTTCTCTCCCAGACATTTGCACTGTTGCTGTTTGGACTATCTTGAAACGTGAATTTTCTTCTTGTGCAACCTATTTTTGAAAACCCCAGGCTTTACATCCTTTCTTTGACATATATTTTCTTGTGTCTCTTTAGTTATTTCTTAGAAGGAGAATTTATGGAAACTTGCATTTAGGTTGCTGTAACGTCTTTGTTTACTGTTAAATTGATCAGGGATTGCTTTCACTCGCATAAAACGTTGTACAGCTGTGTTTTGATGTTTTTAAATTGGCAGAGCCCTGTTTGATATCTACTAAGGCTCTTTACCTGTACAGATATTCTCCATGTGTTTTTCCCATGAGAGCATTCCTTAGTTATGGCCATTTGATTTTCTGCCAATTTTCTATGGTGCTTCTTTTTCATTAAATCTGCCACCTTTACCCTTGTTTTCCTTTAATTTCCCCTCTTCCTTGTCAGTTTATTCATCTACATAAGGTCGACTATATCATTAGTTCTGCGTGTTTGTTGGTTTTTGCAGACTGCTACATCAACTGCAGCAAGAGATCTATCTCCCACCCATCCCATTCGATTGGGTTTGGCTCTTAATTTCTCTGTGTTCTACTATGAGATTATGAACTCACCAGAACGGTATGCAGAATGTGATTGCTTATATGTGGGAACAGCTCTAGACTATAATTTTATTTGTGTATTGGAAAAGCTTATACATATAAATTCTTATTGCATTTTTGGGGTCTCTTAGGGCCTGCCATCTTGCGAAGCAATCATTTGATGAAGCTATTTCAGAGCTGGATACCCTTAGTGAAGAGTCTTACAAGGATAGCACTTTGATTATGCAACTGTTGAGGGACAACCTCACTCTGTGGACTTCTGATATCCCTGAGGATGGAGGTATCTGTCGATTCAATGCATGAAAGTTTGAAAGGCTTAAGTTTTCGTTTTATTTTATGAAGAATAATGTTGATCTGTTCTCTCCATTAAGTATAATACTGGACTCAATCTAAAATGTATTGAAATCCCATTTTCACTAGACTCTTTCTCCATAACAATAAAGAAATAAATGGAAAAATTGATATACTTGACATTGTCTCATTATGAGGTTTGTGAATTCTTTAGATGCTGCATTCATTGCAAGGACTATTCATGATTTCTTGTTTTTACTTGGAGCATTTGGGTTTATTAGTAGTATCTTACTAAATCAAAGGAGCAGAGCAAAATTGAAAAGTGATGGCCCATTGACCAATTAAAATCTATATGCATTTGATTGTTTGAGTTCACAGGTACAAAATACTTCAGATTCTCTGTAAGAAATCACAGTGATTTTTAGTGGACATCTTCTTTAACCTGAACCCTTCGCAGCATGAGTTGTCCATTGTGCACATATGATTACAGATGTTTGTATACTGTAGGTTTTTAGTGGACAGTTGACTTAGCTGAATTCTTATTTTGACAGAAGACCAGAAGATGGAAACCTCTGCAAGAGCTGGTGGGGGTGAAGATGCTGAGGTTGGTCATTTACCTATTGTGAATTGTGTATTCTCTGAACCATTTATTTGGATTTGCTGATCTATGAACATTCATTGAATTCTTTTGTTGTGCAGTGATGATGCGACCAGAACTCTGATGAGTGAATGGGAGGAGGATGATTTTCCCCCATTGTTGTGTCATTGCTATACTTTAAGAGAGGTTTTTGAGATTTTCTCATTTGTTGTACCTCACTATTGTCACTTGGTGTTAGTCTCTTTGTCCGTCAACTATGAATTAGCAGGAATATTTGTTGGGTTGTAATATGGATGGCCTACGATTATTGCTGGTTTTTCATATTTCCTTGCAAGCCAATTATATTTCAATTGGTTATTTTGGGTAAAGAATTCATCTTTTATTCAGTGATTACCATCTCTTCAGGACATCATGTTGGAGATCTCGGTGGATTTCTAGAAATAAACCTATGAATAGAGTTTTCTTACAAAACTGAAGGTGCGAAACTGAATAGAGTTTTCATGCTTGCAATGCATTCTAGAGACGGTGAGGTCTATCTCAGCTTATTGTTCCGGTCGCCGAGTAACTTTCTTAAGTGTCCATGGATAATTCTGCCAGATAATATCATCTGTGTAGTGAAAGCTTCTTGGTTGATTGTGAAAGTGTTTCAGCTTTACTGGTGCTGCATTAGAGCTACTTTGTCTTTTGGATGAATCAGGAAGTCCTTGCTACATGTACGATTTTCATTTAAATTTTGAATAGATACTGACGATGAAAAAAAAAAAAACAAAGCATATAAATGGGTAGCAAAATTATCCAGCAATGGATTTTGCGTCCTCTTGGTTTTGATCATGATTCTTCATTACCTTGTACACAATCCAAAAAATAAAATCTATTAGCTATATTAACCTCTCTTGGTTGCGGCCTTATAGATGGTATCCATCTTGCCAGCTTCAATTTTCATGCGGTTCTCGTGTTCATCCTTCTCTGATTCCTTACCCTGGAGGAATTTAGCGATGTTTTGGAGGGAGTTAGTGCTCTGAGTTAGCTCTCGGACGATCTTTGCAAGCGATGAGTATTAAAATATTAAAATTTAAGAGTTTAAGATGATGTTTAGAAATAAGACTGATGAATTAGATAATCAATGAATCTTTTACTTCAAGCAATTTTTATTTGCAATTTTTATTTTTAACCAAGGCATTTGATGGCTTGATATGGAAAGTTCAGGTGGTGCCTGGTAAGACAATGTGACTGATAGCTAGTATCTGTAAAAAGGTTTCCTTTGATATATGCAGAGATTCTTCGATGCTTGAGTTAATAATTTTATAAAAGAGAGTACAATGATATTTTAGAAAGATAGATTTTGAATATATTTATATTGAAAGTGTTAGAAATAAAGAGATCATGAACATTAGGCTTAGAGGATTCATAGTGCATTTATAGTCGATGAATCTTGTTTTTTTTTTTTTATGGAAAAGAGGGGTTGAAGTATAATTTCACCCTTATGATATTTTGATTTGTATTCTACTTAAAATAATATGTATTGGATTAGTATGAAATGCTAAGGGACCCACAAGGGGTATTAGAAAAAAATTCTAAAAGGAGTGTTGGGCTCGGGCAAGATGCTCAAGCCAATTAAAAGTGAAAAATGGATTCAAGTGTATTGTCTGGACTCAAACATGTTGGGCTCGGACGTGGTAGCTTGAGTCCACAAGGGTGCTATGATGCACGACCAACACCAACTAGAAAATCTACCCAGCAATGACAATCATGTCACTCTTATCACCAGCTAGGTAGGACACATATCACTAGCTGGGTCTGTCATGCCTAGCATGCTGGGTGTACACTAAACAGTGGATGTGCACCTAGATGGTGGGATCGGGCTTTCATGCCCAAGCCTATGCTCATTGGTAAAAGTTGGGCTTAGGTGTAGTAGCTCGATCTCATGAGGATGTTTTTGGAACTTTTTAAGGCTTTTTTGTCATGTTAAATTTGGATCCATATGTCCAACATGCTGGGTGTATGCTCAGCAGTAGGCATGCGCCCTAATGGTGGGCTTGGGCTTCCATGCTTGAGCTCGAGCTTATGCCCAACATGGTAGCCCGAGACCATACACCTTGGTAGAAGTTAGGCTTATGCATGGTACCTCGAGCTTATGAGGATGTTTCTTAACCTTTTAAGGTTTTTATGGGCTTTTTGGGGGATTATTTAGGCCTATTAAATTTGGATCCATCAATAGCCCTCCAAGTCTTTGTGGTATTACTCTGCAAAGACTTATAAAAACACCTGGTTACCATAACAAGTTCATTGTACTTTCTTCATATAATAAAAGGGGTGGAAACCCAAAGTAATATACCAGAGAGCCTGTGTATAGAAGCATGCTTCATGTTATAAGAAATTTCTAAGTATATAGAGGGGAACCATCAAGGAACTCATACTTAGAAATATTTCTAGGAGAGTGAGGTAAGATATAAATGACTTCATACTTAGAAAGTTTTTATAAGAGGTTATGGGAAACTTATAAAGAAGAAACTCATACTTAGAAAAATATCTAAGTGGCTGGTGAAAATCCATGGAGGGTGAGTCTATACTTATAAAATATTTTAAAAGGTCAAGGGGAACCTGAGGAGGGTAACCCATGTCAATGCCTATATTTAGAAAAATTTCTAAAGGGCAGAGAGGAGTGAGCCCATGTCAACGCCCATACTCAAAAGAATTTCTAAGATGCGAAGGGGATGAATCCATGGAAGGTGGTTCTAATGCACCAGAGAAACCAAGTCTGTCTTTTGAAGAGTGTTCATACTAGATAGTGAAAGATGTGTGACCTTCCTATGATGGTATAAGATATGAAAACCCTCAATTAAAGAAAAGTCTCACCGAAGAGTGGGAGGTCTGTAACCTCTTTGGTGATGGCATAAGGGCTTGCAAACCCCCAACTAAAGAGTGATCAATGATGTGTTAGAGGTATGTAACCTCATTAAGATGACATTAGACATTGGAGCTTTTCACTAAAAAGTAGTGCCAATCCGAGATTATATTGGAGAGATGGGAGATTTAAGATCAATTCCTGGCGAATTACTGAAAAGCCTTTTGGCATTATTTGGAGAAAGTGTCGGTCCAAGACTGCACTAGAGAATGGGGGATCCAAGATTATATCTTGATGAGTTGGTGAGAGGCCTTTAGGCATCACTTGAAGAATGTGCTAGTTTGAGACAACACTGGAGAATATAACAGCTAATATCAACCCCTAAATATTTTATGAGAGGTTCTTTGACATCACTTGGAGAATGTATCAGTCCGAGACTACCCTGGAGAATAGGGGATCCATGTTTAACCCTTAACGAATGAGTGAAAGGCCCTTTGGCATCACTTGAAAAATGATGCTATTGCAATAAAGAGATCTCATACCAACCCATTGATGATTGTGGGGCTATTACCCTAGGAAGACCACATCAATCCCCTTCAAGGAGAGTGGTGTTATTGCAATAAGGAGACCGAGTCAATCTATTCATTGAGAAGTGTTTGAAAGCCCCACTAGAGGTTTGTAGTTAGAAAATGTTTGTCAGAGATATATTATTTTTATTTAAAAAATAAACTTACGTTTTTATTATACATCCTCAGGTGATCTAAGTGATATGTATGTAGGGTTCTTAAGAGGAACATGTCTTAGAGGTGGCATTAAGATGTTTGGTTTGACTACCTTGATAACTTTGAATGAGTGATTCTATTTTTATTTAAGGGAGTTATAAATCCTTAGGATACACCAAATACCAATGGATGGATCCCTCATGGTTCTTCTTTAAGCTTTTATTTATACTATGAGAATTTTAGAAGAAAAAAATAACAAAAAAAACACATAAAAAGGGGAAAAAATCATGTTGGAAACACTGTAGCAATTCACAGTGTTTTGTGATGAAAGTTACAATGCTTCCCCTACATGATTTAGCCTTATTTGTAATTACTTGGAATTGTAATTCTCAAACAGTTCAATATTAAAAAAATAAAATTGACAAAGATAATTTTAAAAAATTTATAAGAAAAAAAAAACCAAATGGAGAGACACTGTAGCAATCCATAATGTTTTGTGAGGAAAGCTATAGTGCTTTCCCTATATGATTAAGCTTTATTACAAAGCTAAATTCTAACCAACTCAATATTAAAAAAAAATCAACGAAGATAATTTTGGAGAAAAAATATTACAAAAAATGAAAACACAAAAGAAACTGGAAAAAACCATGTGAGGAAAAACTGTATCAATCCATAGTATTTTGTGAGGAAAAACTTGTATTTACTTGTAATTGCAATTCTTAACTAGCTTAATATTTTAAAAAATAAAATTAACAAAGAAAATTTTAGGAAACAACATAATAAAACAGAAAAAAAAACCATATGGGAAAAAATACTATAGCAATCTACAGTAATTTGCGAGGAAAGTTACTTTGCTTTCCTCATATATTATAACTGTAATTTTTAACCAGCTCAATATTAAAAAATAAAATAAAAAAATATAATTTCGAAGAAAATCATAAAAAAAAACCATGCGGAGAAACATTGTAGCAATCAACAATGTTTTAAAGAAAAAAAATTACAAAATTAAATTTTCAATTAGCTCAATATTAAAAAGCAAATCGATAAATATAATTTTTTAAAAAAAATATAAAAACTATGTGGGAAAACACCGCAGAAATCCACAGTATTTTAAAGAAAAAAAAGTTACAAAGTAAAATTTTTAATTGGCTCAATATTTAAAAAGTAAAATCAACAATTTTAGAAAAAAAATAAATGAAAAAAGGAAAACAGAGGAAAGTTGAAAAAAAATAAAAGTAAATTTTTTTAAAAAATTGAACGTGGGAAACAATGATTTCTCGACGCCCCTATAGTTATACTAGATACTTGACCCACGCGCGATGCCTTGGGTCATTTTTTTTACATAAAAAATATTAAAACAAATAAAAATTTAAAAATCTTGGGTTTTTCTGCAAAGCTATATCCAAAAATCTTGAGTTTAGCTGCAACGCCGGACCTAAGAATATTGGATGTGGGTCTAGCTAAGAGTAATATTTATAATATAAACTTGCATGACCCAAGTTTAAGTGAGCCTGACTGCAACACCGGACCCAAGAATATTGGATGTGGGTCTAGCTATAAGGTCGTGTCATAAAAGTGTGATAATTAAATAGATTAATTAAAAAAAACAAAGAAAAAAAATCAACATAAAGGAAAAAACTAATGAAGAAAAAGAAAAAAAAATTGAATTAATTGGGTTAACTCTTTAAACCAGGTTATCCCGTAAAACCGGGGATTCACATCATGAAAGTTTGATAACTAAATAGAAAAACAAATGACGGATTTACTTAGAATTAACTGGGTTAACCCATCAAACCAAGTTAACCCGTCAAGCACAGGACACGTGTAATGAAAGTATGAAAGTCTGATAATTAAATAGAAAGAAAATTAACTTTAACAAACTAAAATAAATGAAAAAAATAACTTGTCAAATCAGGCCAACCCATCAAACCCGAGATCCATATCATGAAAATCTGATAACTAAATAAAATTTTTTTAACATTAACAAACTAAATCAAACAAAAAGAATTCATTAAAAAAAAATTAAAAAGAGAAAAAAAAGAAAAAAATAGTTATATAATACAATATAATATAACACAATATAATAATATTTATATTTATAATTATAATATAATAATTATAATAATATAATATATTAATAAGTAAATATATTAGTAAAAGGCATGACATGCTCACGCGATGCCGTGGGCTTGTAGCATGTTTGTGCATTATTGTGGATTTGTGAAAAAAAATCATATAAAAAAAAACTGTTACCATCCACAATATTTTAAAGGAAAAAACTACAAAGCTATATTCTTAACCAGCTCAATATTAAAAAAAAAATCGACAAAAAAAAAATGAAAAAAAAAACAAAAAAATGAAAAAAAGAAGATGAAAATTTTGGAAGAAAAAAAAGCAAAAAGCAAATAATAAAAAAAAACATGTGGGGAAAGTTAAAGCTAAATTTTCAACCAGCTAAATTTTAAAATCATTTAAGAAAACACTGTAGCAATCTATAGTGTTTTATGAGGAAATATACAACTATAATTCTCAACCAGCTCAATATTAAAAAAAAATTCAATAAAGATAATTTTGACAAATATAAAAAAAAAACAAAAGAAAAAAAAACATCCAGGAAAACACTATAACAATCTATAGTGTTTCATGAAAAAATCTACAGTTATAATTTTTAACCAGCTCAATATCAAAAACAATAAAAATGACAAAGACAATTTAAAAAAAAAACATAAAAAAAAAAGCATATGAGAAAACATTGTAGCAATCAACGATGTTTTAAGGAAAAAAGCTAAATTGTTAACCGGTTCAGTATGAAAAAAATAAATTTGACAAAAACATATTTGGAAGAAAAAACATCGATAAAAAAATATGTGGGGAAACATTGTAGCAAGGCAAAAATCATGTGGGAAAACACTGTAGCAATCTACAGTGTTTTAAATAACTACAAAGCTAAATTCTCAATCAGCTTAATATGAAAAAAATAAAATCGACAAAGATAATTCTGAAAAAAAATTATTTAATAAAAAACCATGTAGAGAAATACTACAACAATCTAGTGTTTTAAAGAAAAAAAATTAAAAAACTAAATTATCAATCAACCCAATAGTAAAAAAAAAACGTGGGGAAAGCTAAAGCTAAAGCTAAATTCTCAATCAATTTAATATTGAAAAAATAAATTTGACAAAGATAATTTTAAAAAAAAAACATATGGGGGAAACACTGCAGCCAAACAAAAACCATGTAAGGGAAACACTGTAGCAATCCATAGTGTTTTTGTTTTTTTTTAAAAAAGCTAAAAAGCCAAGTTCTCAACCAGCTCGATATATAAAAAAAAACAGACAAAGATTATTATTTTTTTAAAAGTCAATTTTGGGTAAAAGAAATGAAAAAAAAACAGGAAACAAAAACGAGAAAAAAAACACGCGGGGAAAGCTACAATATTTTAAAGAAAAAATAAAAAAAACTAAAATTTCAACCAGCTCAATAGCAAAAAAAATAAAATCAACAAAAATAATTCTGAAAAAAAAATATGTAAAAAATGACAATTGTGGAAAAAAAGAAAAAGAAATAAAAAAATAAAAAAAACATGTGGGGAAACCTAAAGCTAGATTATCAGCCAGCTCAATATTGAAAAAATAAATTCAATAAAGATAATTTTTAAAAACAATATGTGGGGAAACATTGCAGCAAAATAAAAACTATGTAGGGGAACATTGTAGCAATTCATATTGTTTTTTTTAAAAAAATAAAAAACTACAAAGCTAAATTCTCAACTACTCAATATAAAAAAAATAAAATCTACAAAGACCATTTTAAAAAAAAAAGAATAAATAAATCACAAAAAAAAAACCAATGTATGGGTATATTATAGCAATTCATAATGTTTTAAAGAAAAAAGATACATAGTTAAATTATCAACCAGCTCAATATTTAAAAAAATTTTGCAAAGTTAATTTTGAAAAAAAATTAAAAAAAAAGTCAATTTTAGGTAAAAAAAAAAAGAAGAAAAAAAACATGTAAAAAAAATAAAGAAGAAACAAAAGCAAGAAAAAAAAGTGCTCCTACAAAAAAAGCAAAAAAACCTTGCTACAGTAAATATCCCATGCGTTTTAGAGTTCTTTAATGTATAATAATAATAATTGATCCAAATCAAAACCCGATAAACGGTTGGCAAGGCAGAAATTGAAATATAGATAGAAGAAGGCACGGGCACAGCAAAGAAGGTTTTATGGACTGAGGTTGAAAGCATATCCCTAGTGGGCTTGTTTTGTCTGATCTTTAAAGCTGTTATTGGGCCCTAATAAAATTGATTGCTTCTGTTGATGCCCAAAAAATGTCCCGAACTCCTCCTATTTCAAGGAAACGGCAAATTCCTCCACCTTGGAGCTCAGTCTTCACCGGAATCTTGGAAAAAATTGTTTTTTTCTTTTTCTTATATATATATATATAAAATTTATAAAAAAATTATTTAAATGTATTTTTGAATAAAAAAACAATACTTAATAAAATTAATTTCTAACTAATTATGGGAAAGAGATGGAAATTCTTCTGTCAATGCATAAATTAAAAAAATAATAATAACAACCCTTTTACCTATTCTAGTGGAAAAAAAACAGGCAAAGCTTGAAAACATTTGTGATGGAACCGTATTTTCCGTTGTAAACCTGAATAACAACCACACAAAAACAAGTAGCTTCACCTCTCTTTTTCCCTATAAAAGGAATGTTAATCCATGCATATTTCATCGGAACCCTAATAATAATCATAGAACAAAATGGCACAGTGTTTCACCGTTGCTGCCTTCGTTGCTACAGCTCTCTGCTTCTCCTCCGTTCTCATCTCCGCCTATGCTGCAGATTACTTAGATGTCGAAGGCAAGGTTTACTGTGACACTTGCCGGGTTGAGTTTCAGACCAAGATCAGCGACGCCATTCCAGGTAAACGATGTGGTTAATAGTTTGATTATCGTATATTATGGCATCGAATGCTCAGCTTTTATGCACCAATGTTAATTACTATATCAAGAAGGCCATAAGTATACATATGTATTGGTCTTGTTAACAAGCACTAACAAGTAATCTGCAATTTCGTTTTTAAATTCTGAATTCAAAATTTTAGCTCTTCTTCTTGTGTGTGTGTGTGTGTGCATGGTGCAGGTGCCAAGGTGAAACTGGTATGCAACAACCGTGAGAATGGCACATTGACATACACCGTGGAGGGCACGACTGACAGCAGTGGCACATACCGCCTACCCGTGGCGGGAGATCACGAGGAAGATATCTGTGAGGTTAGGTTGGTGGAGAGCTCCAGAGCCGATTGCAATGAACCATTCAAGAGCGTTGATTCTGCTAGGATCCTCCTCACCAAGAACGTTGGAGTGGTGGATAATCTCCGATATGCCAATGCTCTTGGGTACATGAAGAAGGTGGCTGAACCAGAATGTGCAGAAGTACTCAAAGAAATGGGTTTCCTTCCTGTTGAGGCGTAAAATTGATTGATTAAATCTTCATCATTATATTTCTTTTTTTGCCTCACCTGAATAATAAAACTTGGCATGTAATGCCATTTTTTCCTATTGTGTAGCTATCGAACAATTGTAACCCAGTGTTTCAATGGATCTATAGCAATTATTTGATACAACGGAATTTTTTTTCTTTTTTTTTTTACTATCTCATCTAGAATTCAAACACCTGTGGCTCAAAAATGGTACGTACATGATCATACACGAGAACGAAACAATTTGCGAGCTAAAGAAAAAACCAAATTGGATATGCAAGTTCATACACTGAAGAAATTTAGTTGACGTCCCTCAAGATCATTCTCAGTGGTCATTCAAAATTGAAACCAGAACTAGTAACAATACCATGTAAAATAATTGAGCGTGTCAAGCTATGTAAGTTCATAAATTTTTGTCATGTTTTGAATTCGTTGAACTTTTTTTTTTTCAGAATTCACTCCATGGCAGGCAAGATAAACTGGTAAAATATATGGGTTTGTTGAAAATGCAGTCACAAGCTCATAACAATATTGTAGGCAGCTGCCAGGAACACCTCACCCTCCTCGCCATTGTTAAAAGTCTCAGACAGACGGGTCCATGCCATGTTCGACCTGTTTGCTGGGACATTCCTGAACCGAGGAATTTCGTTTACCATGCACACTGTCCAGGTTTGGACTTGTAATTTTAACCATTTGATTGACCCAGTCTGCCAACAGCGTGTACAAGTTTTTATTTTTTCTTCGTTTTTTGATAGAAGAACTTATATAATTTAAGATTTAAGAAGCTCCAGACACGTTCTTTCTCTGCTCTTTGCTGGAAAAGGCAATGGCAAATGGCCATATATCCTATCACAAAGCTGTTTTACATCAACATTTTGAAACAATAAGAAGAAAAACTGAAACGTCAAGCCAGGGTTGGGTAGAGTTTATTTAGATCTGTACGCTTTTTTTTTTCTTATCTTGTGTACAGATAGCTAGATGGTAGTTTAGATTAATCGAATAATGAGGATTAATTAGTTTTAATATGAGAAAATTGGCACAGCAATATCATGGCCACTATATATAAATCTGTGTATTGTTTGTCATGATTGGGTGCCTATATATAGATATATTAAATTCCCCATTTATTGATGGTTGTTCTAACCAAACCCCTGCTGTTAAGTTTTCACACGACTCACAAGTGTCTTCAATTTTAGCCAGATCTTGACACAAAATTGATACTTCATGAATCATTTCGATACTAAAAATTCTTTAACAAAGATGATTAGATAAAAAGAATAGAAACATATTTATTCCGAAGAAACAGAAATAACAATATAGATATAAAAAAAAATTTATATCTATTTCCAATACATGAGTTATTGAGGAACATATCTCTAAAAATAATATTTTTTATTTTTATTTTTATTCTTAAAATATCAATGTAAAAAATTTTTAATTTCAAAGTTATCCAACTAAAGTATATTAAAATAAAAATAGTTATTATTATAGTTTTAAAACTCATATCATGAATCGATCAAGGGTAAGGTCAAGGTCATGGTCATGGGTTCAGATAAGTTATCCCCAATAATTTCTTAAAATAAAATGACATTGTTTATATAAATAAATAATTTTTTTTTCAAAAAAAATCAATGATTTTTTTACCCAAGTTTTGCCTACGATCTATCGAGTCGCAATCGATATGGGTTTCTCTTAAACCCAAACTAGTTTAGGCCTTTGGATCAGTAAGGTTCCAAGTCAACACACCGAGCCACTTCATGTTTTATAACTAAGGTTATTATATCATTATTAATTTCAAAATTCAATATAAATTATAGTAAAAAAAAAATACTATCTAGTTATTTTTTAAAATATATAAGTTTGATAATCATATATATTAAAAATAAAATAGATATTTTATTTTATTTTATTCTATTTTATCGACTATTAACCAAACAAGATATAAAGACAATCATTTTATTATATATATATATATTATATATATATAATAAACTAGGTGAATCAAACAAAATCTTTATCTTTTTTCTTTTTTTATAATAGAGAACATATATAGTTGTTAAATCTTACATAAGACATAACTTGATTGAGTACTTGGATGTGAATTATATTGAGTTAATCCATGGATATAATTTTTTATATATTTTTTCAAGTAAAAGATATAAAACGTGTTTTTTTTTTTACCTCATTGGATTATTACAAGGTAAGTCAAATTGGTTGGATATTGATAAAATCAACCTTAACTAGGGCTTGGTTTTCTAGGTTTGCATGGTGAAATTGGAAAAACATGGTACAGGACTCTGTAAAAAAACGTTTCATTGTTTTTGTTTCAATTTAGTTGAAAAATGTAGAAAACAAGATATTTTCAATTTATAAATATTTTTTCTATAATTATCTATTTCCTAAAAGAATTTCACAAAAACTGGATAATTCTCAACAAATAAACGCAGGGATAGTTTTCAACTTCGAAGCATGGGCTTGTGGGCCTGGGCCACCTAACAGAAAAGAGCGAGTAGCGTTGAACCAACGCAAAACACACCACCCCCCCTCCCAAATTCAAAAACTGAAAATTCCTCCCAATACGGTGCGCACAACGAAGAGAAGAAGAGCACCGTCTGACTTCTATAATGGACCCACGCGCTTTCGCACATAAATTAACCGACACAACAAATAGAAAGGCATCAACTGGAGCAAGTTTAACTACCTCCATTAGCAATGTGTTTCTTACTCCTTCAAACTCCAAGTCAACTGAGAAACTGGAATCAGAGAGCGTCATGATTCATGAATCGTTTTGTTCCTTTTAGATTGCCTAATATTCATTCTTGGAGTTTAGGAATGCAGTTAACTCATGTATTTTTAATTTTTAATTTTTTTTATTTCAAATTATTTTTTTTATATATTTTTTCAGATCATTTTGAAATGCTAATATTAAAATTAAATTTTTTATAAAAAAAAATATTTTAATGCATTTACAAGCAAAAAACACTTTGAATCGCAACCGTTACCATACTCCCAAATAACCCATTAATCTATTTTAAATCATGAGATAAGAATTTATAAAGCTTGTCTGGCAAGGTCGCATTTCATTATCCTCTCAAAATAGAAATAATAAGAAAAAATAATAATAATTAGAACAACACTTGTTTGGTAGTTGATGAAGTTTGAGAAAAACTTTATGTATATATTTGAATGGAAATCCTTTTTTTTTTCATGACTAAGAATGGACTGGACTGTACTAGTAGGTTGATGATGCAATCCAAATAACATCAAGAGATCTATTAGAGGTTCCAGTTTGTCCATTGACAAGAATTAGAGTTAACAGGTTCAAAAAGGCTTTCAATAGATTTTTTCAAACACATGAGATAAGATAGACTTCAAGGAAATATTAAATAATGAAGTACAAGTCTTGATTAACTTAGTTCATGTTTAAGAAGGGCTTGTAGGTGGACATTCAGTCATTACAAAAAGATTGAAATAAAAAGATTCAAATATGTCAGTTTTAACCTTTAACTACTTTTTTTGTCATGACTGAAGCTACATCAATAATTTTAATGTAATTCTAGATACATTGAAAAATAGACAAACATAGCTTTCCATTTATATATGGAAACCCCTCTAATAAATTAAGACGAGAAAGAACAATGCATTCAAAATTGGGCTTCGATTCTGTCAATAAATTACGAAAACGACTTTAGTCATATTTAAATTAGTTAGGCTATTGTTTTATTTGTCTTTTAGTTATTATTAGGTTTTTTTTTAGATATTAGGGCCTTTATTTAAATTTGAGTTCATTTAATTATTATTATGTATTAGGTCCATTCATATTCATTAGGGATATCCTATTAGACTTGAGATTCTTTCTAGTATAAATACTTTTTGTAGAGATTTTTTAAAAATATATTATTTTTTATAAAGAAATTGACATTCTTGCTATCTTTTATGTGGTTGAGTGATTTTCATACTATGTTCTTAACTTAACTTACAAACTCTTTAAATGATTGATCAATTTCGTTATGATTTAATACCACTCGTTCACATTTCTTTATAGGTGTATAATGGGAGGGATCATTACGTATAATTTTGGTTCTATAAGACAAGTTCTTGTTGGGTTAGTTTGCAAATCATTCAAATATAATTTTTGTGTATCTTGGAATATGTCAACATCAATTGGTATCAAAACTTATGTTATTATCGGGTTATATCCCTTTAATATTTAGTTTGTGTTGTTTCTTGATTTTTATTTTTTTTTAGTTTCGACTGGGGTCTTGTTTCTTTTTTTTATTTAAAAAAACAATTTATTCTTCTTTTATTATTTCAAAGTTTGCGTCTGCGTTAAACCCTGTATTAAAAAAATCATCTTACTTAGTTTCTTGATTTTTTTCCAAACACATCAAAGAAAAATTGTTGTCTTGATCTTCATCTTTTATCTTTCTTGATTACAGCCTAAAGTAAAAAAAGATTAAAGGAAGATTGCAAGAATTGATTGAATTGACAAGTTAGAGCACGACCAAATACAAACCCTTAAATTTTAAGGTTGTCCAAGATTTTCTTAAATATTTTCTTGATTTTAACGAATAGGTACATACCAAATCTTTGTATTGCTGAATTGAATTCTTGAAATTCTTGAAGTTGAATCTTTACTTCTTGAAGTGGTTAGTTTTCTTTGAATCTTTAACATAAACCTCATTGATTTTATTTTGTGTCTTCTTTTCTTCATTATATTTGTTCGAATTTTTATTGATATTCATAAATTTATACTCAAGTTTTGTTTTGATTAGTTTTATATATTTCTTGATTCTTTATCATTATAAAATCATTATGTTATTTTGATTGATTATTTGATAAGTTACCTTTAAGAACCTAAGTAGGTGAATAATGAGGGAAAGGGAATAGTAAGATTATTCGAGTGAAAAGCCCGATTGAATTGTGTAAAACACGAGTGGGTGATATTAAATCAAATGTAAACATGTGAGGGAGTATGTGAGAAAAAAAAAATTACCACTAAGCTTTATTGCAGGTGTTCACAATGTCATCAAAAAGTGTGACACAATCAAGTATGAAGAATCTTGTAGAAAGACAAAATAGATTAGAGGTAATGATGGAGGCTTTAATGGAAAAGTTGGATAAATTAGTACTAAGATGATTAGTAGACATGACATAATATTCCTAGTCGTAAAGGAAATGAGGTTAAAAGGTCTACTAGATAAGGACTTTCTTTTCTAGATGAAACTGTGGCTAAAAACTCTAATGATCATAATGATAAGGAGGAGGATGTAGTTAATTATGGAAGAAAATTTTGTACATATAAAAATCTCTTATATGAGACACGACGAAAGACAAAGTTTGTTGGTAGTTTTCATCCTAGAAAAGGATTTTGATGATCACAATGGTTTAGATCGTAATTTGAGTATCATAAAATTAAATTTCCAGTATTTCAGGAAAAGAATGATCTATATGCTTATTTGGATTGGGAAAAGAATATAAAACTTATATTGTCATTGATATTCAGAGGAAAAAGGTTAAAAACTTGTTGTAGTTGGATTCACTGATTATGTTATTATTTGGTGGGATCAACTTATTATAGGTAAGAGGTGTAATGGATAACGACTCGTTGACACATGGGAGGAGATAGAAGTAATCATAAGGAAAGGGTTGTCCCTAATCATTACTATAAAAAAGTTTATAATAAATTGCAATCTTTATCTCAGGGTTCTAAAAGTATTGATGAGTATTTTAAAGAGATGAAATAACTATGATTAGAGTTAATGTTTCTGAAGAAAAGAAAGCCACAATGGCTAGATTTTTAAATGGTTTAAATAATGATATTGCCAATGTGGTTGAATTGCAACATTATTTAGAAATGGAAGAAATGGTACACATGGCTATAAAAGTAGAAAAATAATTGGAAAAAAAAAAGATAATGTAAGACCAAGTGGTTATTTGAGATCCTTTCAATGTTGGAAATCAAATTTCAAGGAAGAGGGTAATGCATAAATAAAGTCAATAATAACACCTAAAGTTGTCAAACCCTTATATGTTAAAAAACAAGTTATGGTGATAATGGAAAAGGGAAAAATAATGTTTAGTTGAAGGATAATAGAGAGATTAAGTGTTTTAGGTGTTAAGAACTTAGGCATTACGCATTAGAGTGTACAAATAAAAGGATTATGATTTTAAGAAATGATGGAGAAGTAGAATCAATTAGTGATGAATCTAAATATAAAAATATATCAAGACTTGAAGATGCTAGTGATGTTGAATATGTTGTGAATGGTGAATTCATTGTTGTAATGAGATCTTTGAATATTCAAGTTAGTGAAAGAGATGTTAAGTACCAAAGAAAGAATATCTTTCATAATAGATGTCACATCAAAAATAAGGTATATAGTATGATTATTGATAATAGTAGTTATATTAATATTGCTAGCATAACTTTAGTTAGAAAGTTGAACTTGATTACTATTAAGCATGTTACACTGTATAAGCTTTAATGGTTAAATAAGTGTGGAGAAGTTAAGGAGATGTAGGGACGAGGTTTCGTGTGATGTTGTTCATATGCATATTGCATACTTATTGTTAGAGAGACCTTGTCAATTTGATAGGAAAGCCAAGCATTATAATTTTAAAAATAGATAGGAAAACATACATGTTTGCACCATTGTCACCTAGACAATTGTATGAAGATCAATTAAAGTTGAAGAAAGCAGAACATGCTGTGTTATAAAATAATGGTGAGGATATGAGGCTAAGTGAAAATAAAATGAGTCATGAGTGTGAAACATCAAAGGGTAAATTTTTTGCCATTAAAGACAAATTTAAAAGCTTTGATCAAAAAAAAAAAAAAGAAGGATGGTCGAGTATGGAGAGAAAATAGTAGAAAGAAGAAAGAAAGGGTAAGAACCTACACAAAGAACCAACCCCTTTTATTTTTTACTTAAACCATCAAACAACACCCCTTCTTACAACTTCCACGATTGTTTTTCCTCCTCTAGTGTAGCAACCCAAACAACCCTATAGTTGACCACCAATAGCTCCCTTATTGACCACCACACTATGAAGGTAGCACCACCCGCTAGCAACACCCAATCCAGACAGGTAATCCTTTGATTTCCTACCTTTTAATTGATGTTATTGAATAATATGTAACATATGAAATGATTCATGTTCTGCAAATGACATAACAAGGTCACTAGATTGGATTAGTGACCAAGTTGTATCGGTTGGACTTAAATCCAACTCGTATGGCTGGGTTGGGTCCAACTTGTATAATAAAAAAAAAAGTCTGTTAGGCTGTTTTTTGACCTAAAGAATCAAGATAGGTTGGGCTTGAGTCAAACCCATACACATAGGCTTCAAATCTTTAAGCCCGTTTATTTTTGCGTTTCAAAAATATTTTTGAAAAAAAAATGAATTTTTTTTAAAATTTTTTTGCTTCAAATTATTGGTTTTTTATTGTTTTCAAATCTTTTTAATGTGATTATATTAAAAATAAAATTTTAAAAAATAAAAATAATATTATTTTAATATATTTTTAAATAAAAATATATTTTAAAAGTAACCACTATCATAATATTAAACAAACGAGAAAAAATTCATTTCCTTGGAAGGTTTCGTGAGAGTGATTTTTAAGGTCGAAGATGAATCGATAGATACACTAACTGTTATTAAACTAATATTATGACTATTGAATGACTGAATAATTGAAAGCTTGGGACTATATAGGTTGAATGTTGACTAAAATATTATTTGTTGTGAGATAGTGAGCAATGACTAGTAAAGCACTTATAATTCCAATATTCTCAAGAACTACAACAATCTATATCGTTATAGAGCCCATTAATGTAGGTAGAGTATGATGAGGTCATTAAAAATTGAAGAAAATTAACTAACACAAATAAAGTCTAAATTTTTAATAAATGTATTTAAAAACTCACTACGAGTTGATGAGTACAAGTTTTTTTTTTAATCAATCTCTTAGTTTTGACGTGAGTTTTAATGATTTTTTATTGATTAAGAATTTATTTGATTATATTTTTTTTAATTTTTAATTTTTAATTTTATTTAAAATAAATTTATTTTTTATGTTTTTAAGTTGTTTTGATGTATTAATATTAAAAATAATTTTTAAAAATTAAAAATATAATTTAATATATTTTAAAATATAAAATATTTTGAACCGTCATATCCCAACTATACCGTAAACTCTAAAGAAAAAACATTTTACAAAAATACTTGTAAAACACATTTTCAAAAGAAAAAGGCTTGTTATAAAAAGCCCCCTCTCCCAAGAAGCAAGCCATCTACCAAACAAGGCCTTAAAATAGTTTCAACGTATCGTGTTCCGTGAGAGAATAAGCAAAAAAGGGAAAGGAAAGCTCTTCTCTCTCGCTCTAAAAAACCCTTAAGAAAAGTAGCGTGGTTTGCAATCGACCTCGAGAACAAAATGGCCAGCAGTAATCTCCCTCGTAGAATCATCAAGGTTCGTCCTCGATCTCACTTCTCAATCCTCCCGATCCAACGCTTTCTCTCTGTTCCGCAACGGAATCTGATTTCCCTAATTTCCAATTACTTAATTATTACTGTATTTTTAAGAGATTTTCCTTTTCTTTTCGTAATTTTGACTTCTGATAACTTTGGTGATTTTATTTATAATTGTGATCTAACAGGAAACTCAACGTCTCCTCAGCGAACCAGGTGGGAAGTTGACTCCTTTTCTTTTTAATATTATTGCTATGTAATGGTGTTTTTATGTTAATTTTGTTTTCTTCAAATTGTAATTTTTGGAAAAAGAAATGTGAAATTTATTTATGGGATTTAGTTTGTTAATTTTGTGATTATTGATACCGCCTGCAGCTCCAGGAATTAGTGCTTCCCCATCGGAGGATAATATGCGATATTTCAATGTCATGATTCTTGGCCCAACACAATCTCCTTATGAAGGTATTTTAGCTTAATATTTTTTTTTAGTTATTTGTACTCTATAAATAAATTAGCATTCGAAACTTCGATTTTATCTTGAGCATCATGCTTTAAATTCTTTTTCCCTTTAGTGTGTTAGCTTCTTATTTCATTTGGGAGAGTAAATTTGTAGTGTTGGTTGAGATTGATAGCAGTATCACTAGAGCACCTGAACTCTCGTGTCTTTCTTTGGGGATTTTGTGCTTTAAGTCTCCTCCAGATTTAATTTGTTAATCCAATAGCTTTTTATGCAGAACTGAATGATGCTGGTCATCTTAATGCTAGAGTGGTTTTAGGGTTCCAACCCAACACGTAGTGTTATGAATGCTTGGACTCTTTTCTCTTTAAGGGATTGTCAATAATTTCTGTGCGCTGAATGGGAATTTTGTAATCATATTGTTCCTTTATTATTGTGTTTTCTTTTGTAATTACTATTTGCAGCATAAATAAACTAAACAAGATCTGGCAATTTCAATGCCATGGATAAAAATAATTGATTAAGAGAGCGCACCAGAAACTGGAAAATAGCTTATCACGCCTTTTTCTGTATTTCCCTTTGTGCATACAGTAATGCTTGTGCTTGGTGATAATGAAAGCTGATAGGTGATTTGAGGCAAATTTTGTATTACATATTGCAAGTTGATGTAAATGTGGCAGATGTTCTGTGAAAAAATTAAGTTTTTAGGTTCACGTCATTGATTACTATTTAGTTCAATCTATTGCTAGCAAAATTTGAGGTTGGGCAATTTGCTTATTTGCTAGCAAAATTAAATGATCATATATCTTGCTGTAGTATACAGCAGCTACAGTTATTTACGAGTATAACTCGCATTTTTTCTATTCTGTATGAACTGTGCGGCATGTTGTAGGATAACAATGTAAACAAGGTCAGGGAAACTGGAAATCTTCAATTACATCATGTGGCGTGGAAATCCACAGTATGGGGGATAGACTTTAATGTGCTGTGATCTGGCTAGTGTGAAATAATGTTTGAACAGTCATCTTGTTTTTTTAGGAGTATTACATTAACCATTACTTCATGAGCATTGATGTGCTACCGAGGCCATATATGTGAAGATCCTTGTAAGAGTGGAGACAGGTGTTGGCTGTTAACAACTGCTTATTGCTTACTGCTTATTGGGACATGAATAGGCAATTGTACTGATTTGGTTCAACAACTTAGTTTTTATGCAATGGATAATTTTAGCTGTCTCATTACTTGGTGTGCTTGGATGCCAGCTACTGTTTGGGGTATTACTTTCATTCAGCATTTTAAGCATCAGTATCTAAAGCATTGTCTGAGTTATTAAAACAGAAAAGTTCTTGTCATGTTCGAAGAAAGCGCAGTTGCATTTCCTTTCAAGGCCATCAATTACTTTTCTCCAGTGCTTAGAACTTCCAGGAATAGTTAAGCTACCATTTATGATACTGCAGAATGGTAGGTTGGATTATAGGTGCTCCATGTATGTTTTTGAGAATTTTTCTTTAACGTGAACTGTTTGTTCAGAATCTTATAGGGTTGAGTTTGAGATAAATTATTGTGAAGGGGATGACTGCAGTTGGAGATTTGTTTAATTTTGCTATTTGCTTAGGACACTTTACTTTTAATAGCGTTCTGGAAAGAAAAATTTATTTTCCTTGATATTATGTTAATCTCTTTTCTTTCCAGCTTTTTGTGTTTGTCTGTTTTGATGGGTGCCTTGGTTTTGTTCTTTGTTTAGGAGGGGTTTTCAAGCTGGAATTATTTCTGCCTGAAGAATATCCAATGGCTGCACCTAAGGTACCCCAATTTGGTGTTTTCCATTGTGGTGATTTTTCAAAATCTCACCTTTATTTTACATTGGATGATGAATTACAAATAATTGAGAATTTTTTGCTAAAGGTTTAAAATGCTTGGTTCTTGGTCTTGTGGATTATTTTTTTTTGAATCACAATTGTTTTTCATAATACTGAATTTGCTTATATTAGTATACGGTTTAATGCATTTCTTAGTTTTTGGTTCTTAATTAATCACGATACCTCATCTTTTTTTATTTATTTTCTTTTAACTGGTTCTCTAAGTTTATGGTAAGGGTTATAGCTTGTACACCCAATGATCCCAGGTGCATGTCAACAAAGTAGATTCTTAAAATTACAGATCAGGGTGGTTAGACTTGGAAGACAACATTCTGGGTTGAATAAGCATAGTGTTGGGAGAACTTATTAAGTGGCCCATGCCATTTCTTTATCCATTTAAGCTGAATGATAGCATGTGGATTTGTAATAAATATGTTATAAGAGATTTGCTTGAGCTTGTTACTAGGAGTGTTTTGGCCCTTTTGAAACCCAAAAATGGAAATGAGCTGGAAACAACCATGGTCATCCAATTAATTGATTGAGAGAATTCAGACCTGAGTGACGTCCTACGTGGAATTGGCCCTTTTGAAACCCAAAAATGGAAATGAGCTGGAAACAACCATGGTCATCCAATTAATTAATTGAGAGAATTCAGACCCGAGTGACGTCCTACGTGGACAATAATTTTTTGAAACAAGCCAAGTATCTTAATACCTGTAGCTGTAAATGTTTATCTAGCATCTTAACCTAGTTGATGTAAACGAATTGGTTATGGTTAGTGGTGCAGTTTTGAATTCACCTTGAATCATACAAATCATGTAATCTTAGCCTTCTAATATTGTCTGCATATCCTAACATGGTCTAATTTACAAAATTGGTCGTGGTGCTGCTTATGGTTCATGGAAGCTGGGATGCTCTATGTATGTGGTCTTTCCCTGATTCACATTCTTGAGAATGTATTTTATGCCAGGAGTTCTCCGCCGTTCGTTGTTTATCATAGTTTGCTCCAGCATTGTCTTTGCTATTTGTCTCATAATTACTCTGTTACAGGTTCGATTTCTGACCAAAATATACCATCCTAACATCGATAAGGTAGGCTCTCTTACCTTTTCTTCCCTCTTTTTTAGGCTTAACATTTGATGTTTCTTTCCTCCAACTCTGTAAGCTTTTAATGTAGCTTGGAAGGATATGCCTTGACATTCTGAAAGACAAATGGAGTCCTGCTCTTCAGATACGAACTGTGCTTTTGAGGTACTATGAGCTGCTGTTTTATATTGTGAAACTTGTTATTGAGATCAATCCCATGTTGAAGCTTGTGTTAGACATGAGAGTATTTAATTTTCTAATGTTGGGTTTGATAGCATCCAAGCACTTCTTAGCGCTCCAAACCCTGATGATCCCCTTTCTGAGAACATCGCAAAGCATTGGAAAACGAATGAAGCAGAAGCTGTTGAGACAGGTAATATATATATATATCAATTATGAAGTTTACACCAGTTTCCATGGAATTTACTTTCCTCACAAGCTTTACAATAAACAGCACTGACAGCTGTGTTGGTTTAGTCCTGATATTTTTGAACTCTGCAGCTAAGGAGTGGACCCGTTTATATGCAAGTGGTGCATGATTGCATGGTGGAAACTTACCTTCAAATGACAGGGGATGTATGCTTTTGACTTGATTTGAAAGGAAATTTGGAAGAAACGATGTTTGAACAAGCTGTAGTCTAATATTTTTCAAAGCTTCCAGATACTTTTTGTTAAATTGTTTTGCTGTCGGAAGCATCGTCTTTGTGACTTGTATGATCAGATAAGATACGTTATTCATCTCATTGTCACTCTGCTGCAATCTCAATCCCTTAGCAATTGGAAATTTCATGAATTTTATCTTGAGAATCTGAACCCTAGTAGTTACGATAAACAAAAAAACCAATGTGCATGAGCATAGAGTGTCTTGGATATCATTAGTAGTCCGTGCATTCATCTTTTATTTCTTATCAGCATCTTCATGCTTTTAGGTTTATTTTATCTATAATGATCCCATTTTTATCTTCCAAGTAAAACCAAATACATGTGAAATCGTTGTGCAAGGTGTTCATTTGGGTTTCTGGTTGTGTTTTAGCCTTATACTAGCCTGACGTTGATTTTCTTTCTTTTTTAATAAATGGTTAGAATTATATTAAGACCAGCCAAGTTTTAGTTTCTTCATATATGGCAGCAAACATTCAGTAAATTTCAGAACTGGGTGAACGAGTCCCCTAGTTTTGATTTGTGATTGTGATTATTTTTTAAAGTGTTTTTTATTTAAAAATACAGTAAAATAATATTTTTTATTTATTAAAAATTATTTTTGATATTAGTGCAGTAAAATATTTAAAAAATATTAAATTAAAGTAAAAAAAATAAAAATTTTAAATGTTTTTTAAAATACAAAAACAAACTCTTAGGCGCGTCCCAAGATGGCTTTCCCTGTTCTCACTTAGCGTGGTCGGGCATAATAGCTTCCTCATTTTCAAGTAGCGCACCAATTTCTAAGTAAAAAACTTCCCCTTATACGTTGATCTTTATATTGCCATCAAGTAGGTATTCAGGGATGCAGGAGAGCATTCGCCATTCCTCACTGGAACAACAAAGGATGTTAGTCTCGTTCTACCACCAATCTCAATAAACTCCTAATATCAAATTATTTACAAACCTTACCTTGTATCGTTCTGTTCTTCTGATCACCATGATTTCCAATGATTTAAAAAAATCAAGTTGCTCTCTTCAGTCTTCCCTCTCCTTGCATGTAAAAGGTTGCAAATCCCTAACCCTATATTTGGAAAGCCAGGAGATGGAAATGAGAGGAATATGCAAGGGTGGCGAAGCTTTAAGAGCATCTCCAATGCAAAAAACCAAATTGAAAAGCTAAATTGATAAAATGGCTTTTTGAATAGTATAAATATAGTTTTTTTGATTATATGCATTCTAATGATAAAAAGCTATTTAGAAAAGCCATTTATATTTTAATATATTTCATGTTAAATTTATTTTTATATAATTATGTAACTAATTTATATATTTTATATATAATATAATCATGATGTTATTAATTATATAATCAATATGAGTAATTTATAAAAATAATATAAAATTTAATGAAATAATATGAAAGTTAAAAGATATAATTTAAAATTAAACTTAAAATTTATTTATATGAATATTTTTAATTTTCAGTTTTATATGTTACTGTTAAAATTTTAATTTTTTAAAAGTAAATTTAAATTCAAACTTTGAAAAAACCATTAATATTTTAAATTTTGATTTTTAATTTTTTAAAAAAAAAATCATGCTTTGAAAAAATTTAAAACAAGAACAAGTTTATTTCCTTGCTTTTAAAAAAAAAATATTGTTGACCAATGGCTATAAAAATAACCATTGGCAAAATTACTTTTTTTTTTGCTATTTCTACAGTAACATGTAGAAATAGCTCCTCTCAACTTAAAGAGCCATTTTGGCTTTTCAATTGGCTACTAGATTGGAATGCTTAATTAGAAAAATAAAAGCTAAAAAAATACTATTTTAATTTTACCTCCTCATTTGCCTCTCTGGTTGGAGATGTAATTAGCTGCTTTTATTTCCAAATTCAAAGACTGGGATTTTCGAGTTGACCAGGTGAAGACGCGTGGCTTTGGGTGGGAAGTTGTTGTCCAGAAACGCCAACATTTGGCTTGGTCACTTTGTAATGGTCTAGAAAATATTTGGCTTGGCTAGCTAAACTGGATTGTGGTTTGAATTTCAAATAAGTTATGATCATTGCTATTTAAACCGAACCATGCAAATAAATTAGATATGGAAGGTTTAAGATATTAGTTTAGTTCTTAGGAGGCCTAACCACCTGGTCACCAAGTTACTTATCTTTTTCAGTTATATCCTTTCATCCTTATAATTAAAGTATTTTTTTCATTCAATTAAGTCCTCAATTAAGTCCAATTTTTCTTGAATTACAACTATTCCACATAAAAATTACAACCCAAAATTACAATAATCAAATTTACACAAATTCAACTAAAAAATTGTTACAAGTTTGGTACTAAAACTGTGATTCATGGCTAATGAAACTAGAATATTACAGCTTTTATAAACTGTGGCAAATATGAAACATCAACAAAAGGAGTGGTAGTATTAGCAACAAGCACATCAGAAGGTGTTGGAGGAGTTGATATAATTGTTGCACTAGATTTCATCTAAGGTGGATCATATATCCAAAGTACGAGGAAATATACCAATTGAGTCCACTCTTAAAATCCATATTACATTGGTCAATGGACACGGTCAGTAGGAGTTTAAGCCTCATACAGAACAACAATTGTTGCTCAGACCAATAAAACTAGGTTTTTTTCCAATTAAACGAGGAAGACCTATGGAGTGAATCCATAAGGCCAATTGTTGTTTCAACTACCATAATACAAACCATCAGAACTATTTGTTTATAGCTAGTTTTCATATAGAAGGCAAGGCCTTCTCTTGGTTTCAAGAGATGGAGAAATCAAGGATAATTACTAGTAGGGAAACTTTTGTCAAGGCTTTCCATACTAAGTTTGTGATCTTATCTTATGATAATCCCATGAAAGTCTTAATTAATTTGAAGCGGGCTTCAACAATAAAAAAATATAAAATGTATATTGAAGTTATATCAATCAGAGTTCAAGAATTGTTAAACAACCATATATTAAGTTGTTTTTTTTTAGGCCTCAAGGAGAAAATTAAATTAAGGATTTGAATGTTGAACCTTTAAAATCCATGGTAGCCTATGGTTTAGCTAGGATGCAAGAGGAGCACCTCTTGGTATTGCATCAAAGTTGAAGGCCTAATACAAGTTGAGGCCGAAGTCGAGTAGTCTAATTGAGTCAAGCTAAGATTAACTCTAAGAAAAGTCAATCAGTCTAGATATTATCCCAAACCTAGTTGAGAGGGAGAAAAAAAAAGAGAAGATAAAGGGCTTTGATTTAAGTGTAATGGAAAATAAAGTTCAAGTAATAAGTATAGTGGTCTAAAACTATTTATGATTGAAGAGACATAAGAGGATCAGGAGGAATATGATTCTGCAAATATAAAGTATCTAATTAGTTTGGAAAATTTTAATGCTAATGAGGTAGAAATATGTTAAAGAGCCCAAATCGTAGAACTATAAGGGTTAAGGCAACCATTAACAACCAAATAATCATAGTGTTAGTTGACACACGAAGTACACATAACTTCATTGGGGTTGAAATTTCTATTGTCACTAAATTTTTTAGTGAGGGCTATTGTTCAAGGCTAAACTTCGAGGTGTAAAGAATCTAGTTCCAGTCATGGGCTCTACTAGTTTGGCTTAGTGGGTGTGACTTGATTCTTGAAATTCAATGGTTCAAAGAATTGGACCCTGTTATATAGGACTTTGCTTAATTAACTATAGATATCCAATTTAATGGGCTTTAGATTCAACTTAAAGGCTTGGGAGTCAAAGAGTCTATATTGATAATAGGTCTAGCCTTTTATAAGAGTTGAAAAGAAAAGCTAATGGTCTACTATTATAAATATGAGGAATGGAAGCTAGGACTAGAATCTTACGAAGATCCTTGAGTAAATTCAAGATTTATTAAAGGAGTTTGAGAAGGTTTTTAAGGAACCTATAAGTTTACTCTAAAAAAAAACCATGATCACGCAATAAACTTACAAGAACAAACACCTCCATTAGTGTTTGACCCTATAAGTACCCTTATTATCAAAAGTTTAAGATAGAAAGATAGTTAAGAATTGCTGGAGTTGGGCACCATAGGCTTAGCCAGAATCAATTTTCCTTGCTAGTTTTTTTGGTAAGAAGTCAAATGACTCTTGGAGAATATATGTTGATTATAGGGATCCTAACAAATAGATTATTAAATATGGGTTCTTTATACCTGTAATGGAGGAGCTGCAAGATGAGATTTTTTGTTCACATTATCTTTCTAAGCTGGATTTAAGGTTTGGTTACAACTAGATTAGGATGAAGTCAGAAGACATCCTTAAGACTTTTTTCAAAACATATAAAAGGTATTGTAAGTTTGTAGTGATGCTTTCTGTGCTGACTAATGCACCCTCAATGTTTTAGAACTTGATGAATGAAGTACTTAAACTCTATCAAAGGAAGTTTATATTAGTTTTTCTTTAAGATATCTTGGTCTATAGTTTTAATTTTGAAAAGCCTATAAAACATCTAAAGATAGTCTTATAAACCTTAGCTAAACAGAGCTCTATGCTAAAAAATCTAAATGCCAGTTTTCCACTAAGAAAATTGTATATTTAAGGCATATAATTTTTGGAGATAAGGTTAAAGTTAATCCTAGTAAGGTAGAAGCAATGGTTAGATGGACGAGCCCTAATAATCTTAAATTTTTAAGAGGATTTTTACGAGTAACGGGATATTACAAAAGATTTATAAAAGGATATAGAACTATAATTGGCCCGTTAACTAGACTATTTAAGAAGGGAGGGTTTGTTTAATATAAGTTAGCAAAAGATATATGTGAGGGAGGGATTAAAGAAAGATGCCACTAGTCCACCAATCTTAAATCTACCTAATTTTTCTAAGCCTTTTTATTATGGAATATGATGCATCTAGGATTGGAATAGAAGCATTTTTTATATAGGATGGTAGACCTATCTCTTACCTTAGTAAAGTTCTTAAGGTTAGGGATGTTATCCATTTATGATAAGGAATTGCTTACCTTCTAGGCTATGTATTTTTAAGGCCAAATATTCAGGCTCGACCTTCCTATACTTGGCGCGCCTAGCCCATCCTTTCAAACTTAGAAATACAATTCTAGCCTTTTAAGCCCATGAGCACCTAGCTCATCCTTTCTATCCTAGGCACACCTAATTTTTTTTAAAGTTATTTTATTTTTTGATATTTAAAAATAGAATTCTATTTGAATAAAATAATCATAATGATATTTTAAAAATTATACAATTATATCACACTTTTCAAATAAAGTAATAACGTTTTTACAGTAGTGTTAATAATTAATATATATATATAAACCTAATATGCATAATTTTTTTTAAGTTTTTCATGAATATTTAATGAGAATAAAATATATATATTCCATTTTTTATTTTTTATTTTTTATTTTTTATTTTTATGCATTTTTAAAAAAATTAATTATTCATGTAGTTTTACATACGATCACATAAAAAACATCAAGATATAATTGTTTTACTTTTTTTATTATTATTAAAACTTGCTTTTCAAATCATAATAAATTTTTATTTAAAATTCATGCCATGAATAAAAAAAAAAGGTACTTGTAAGAAAAGAAAGAAATACATAAAAAAAAGGAAAGGGATTTTTAACTAAAAAGGAAATTGATAAAAAATTATAAGAAGAAAAACTAGTTAACCAACAAAGGATGTCTAGACAATTTCTTGAAGTAAAACAAAGATCTTTTTATTAAAAGCATTTTATTTTAATTTTATAATAAAATTAATTTGATATTAATGTGTATGGAGATGAACTTTTTTACTTTTACTTTTTAGAGTGGTTGGATGGTGTTTTGAAGGTGGGCATTGGTTTTTCCAAGGTTTCTAATGTGCTTTTAAGGTATTTTTAAGTGAAAAACAAGCTAAAAATTAAGTTTCAATGATCCAAAAGGTTAGACCTTGATTTTTTTAATCACTAGAAGTAATAGAAAAGCTAAGCAAAAGGCAATGTATCACCAGATTATTAAAAACACTAGAGCAGACAACATCCAATGCTAAGAAAAAAAAAATACCAAGCATGACTTTACTTTTTGATTTGAGGCCAAATGCATGGACCTAGCTTGTCAAACCTATAAGTGTCTAGCCTCTCTCTCTCTTTTTTTCCTTGCATTATTTTTTTCTATTTAAATATTAATTAATGTCATCTTATTTTTAAAAAATGATTTTTTTATATTTATTTTTTAAATATTGATTAATCTATTTATAATTTTTTTTTTAGTTTCATGATACTTCAAAGAGATTAGTTTAATTTGTCTCTAATTTTGTTTTCCTTTTATATTTTATATAAATTAGTTGTTTATGTATGATGTTTTTATGGAGACAAAAAACCTTTTGTTATTAGCAACAACAATTGATCTCTAAGATAAAGTAAAAAGGTAGATTAACTTCTCACTTTAGTATATAACTAGTGTTAACAATTAGTTTTTTTTATTTATCAATTTTTATATTTTTTTAATTTATTTTATAAAGCATAAACAACTCTTCATTTCTCAATCTAAAAAATATATATGATACATGAAAATGTGTCCATAATGCAATTATTTCTTTCTTTTACATTATAAATTGACTCGAAATCATACCAACAATGTAGTACAACTAGGTAGATGACTAGTAAAAACAACTAAAAGAAGGGGGCATTTCACTATAGATCATAGCACAAAACATTATGTGGACTCGCCTATTCAATTAAATATTTTCTTTTGTTTTCTTCAACTATTAAACTTTAAAACTTTATAAGTTCATGCTTACAAGTTACATTACCATAGGTTTCTTTTTAATAAAATTCAATTTACATTATCTCTGTATACAAAGTTTTGAACTACTTTTGCAAATTAACTTGGCATCAATTTAGCAAAATCTAGTTTTAATTGTAGTTAAAAATAGCTATTAAAAAAGAGGGTCACTTCAAGAAATAACAAAAAAAAAAAATACTACATTACTATTTTTTCACGTGAAACTTTAGTTTTATCGTTGAAGTTGTAGTTTTTTTTATCATTTGATCTTTGTAATTTAAAAAAATTCACGTTTTAATATAATTTTTTTTTTTTAATGTTTAAATCCTTGAATGGTAAGAAAGGACAACGATGTGTGCAGTCTAATAATCTACACACAGTAAGGATAGATTTTGTGACTTATCGGACCCGAAACAAATTTACTTTTTCTTTTTCATGTAAACCGTACTAAGTGAATTAATGAACAGTAACCGTACCACTCACCCGTGCACAGTACTACTGTATGTGTCCATGTGCCAGCAGCAGCAAAAAAGGATGCTCTATTATTGCTTCCTCCCCTTTTTAGCACCCTCCCTGCTTTCCTTTTTGTCTTCTCACTCTCTTCTTCTTTTTTTTCTTTTTTTTTCACCTTTTACTTTAACCCCAATCGGTTTGCATTTTATTTTACCCTCTGGCCCCACCTCATTCTCAAATTAATGTCGGTGCTTAGGGTTAAATCATTTTTTACTTTAATAATAATGCAGGCAAGAGCCTTTTTTTTTTTTTTTTTTTTGGGGGGGGGCATTATTATCTTAGAAATGCCTAGGTGTGTATTTCACGATGTGTAGCTTTTGTTATTTCGGTTTAAAAACTGATTAAAAAAATTCATTTTTAGTTATGGTTTTAAAAAATAAATTTTAAAAAGCATGTTATTTGATTCAAACTACTGTGATATAAGTTTTTTAACAGTTTTCTGTATAAAAAACATGCCATTTTAATTTTAAACGTAAAAATTACCGGTCTCTCGATATACTAATGATTAGAAAACAATTGATGCTCTCCCAAGACAACCTAAATCATCTTGACAAGATCATACAAGTGGGCCTCTTTTTTTTTTTTTTTTAACATCGGATTCTAGAGGTGAAAAAATGAAAACCATGCAGCATGTCGATATCTGAAAAATAATAATAATAATAATCTGACAAGCTGTGCATTTGGATCTTGCTAGCGTATGCTAATAATATAAAAGATTATTTAGGCTGCTGCTGCTGCTATTTATGTGAAGGTGATAGCTACTAATTTTATTATTTGTCCTCTACGCAATCAAGAGTTTTGTTCCACTGGATACTCTCAACGCCCAACTAAAGTACAACAACACCACACAGGACAGCTTCATTATTAATTAGTACAGCAGCGCATGCACGTAGCTAAGACCAAGGACTATTTCACTCCCCAAACTACCCTCGCGGCTCCGATAAACGACAGCATTCATTTCCGTTCTCTTTTAGCGATTAAGAAAAGAGAGGACACCTACACGTGGCCACCAGGTGACCAAGGTCCACCAAGGACAGTGCCGTCACCTCCATGACTGCAGACGTAAGTTAGCACCGACCCCATCGGCGCTTTTTGGACTTTCTTGGGGGAGAGGAGAGCGGCAATGCTCACATGTGAATGGCTAAGAACCCTTCGCATCATATCCTCTGTGCCACCACATTCGGGCAACATCAAAAGTCTTGTGATGATGCTGTCTGATATTAAAGTTAACAATGTCACTAAACCAAGACGCACGCACAAAATGGGTTTTTTTTTTTTTTCTCTTGCAGAGGCCAAGAGCCTCATCACCTTGTGGGAGAGGAGCAACGAGTTTTACAAGAAAACCCAACCCTTCATTTATAATAACCACAAGACAAGTCAATCAGTGTGTAATCGTGCTGTCCAACCGACACTCCAACTCCAACCTTCTACTAGATGAACATCAGATGCAAGTGTAGAGCATGCGAGAGTTAAATATACGAAGTGGAGGGAAACAATGGGGGAAAAATTATTGATTGATAAAATGGGTGGCATAAGTAACAACAGTAATAATAAATAACATATTCATCCTTCTTTCACTAACCCAGTAAGTACCCACCAGGCATCCAATCTCACTCATGGCTTCCGATATCTCTGTATTATATCACATAAAATGTACAAGACCCTCCTCTACCAGCCTGCCATCTCTCTCTCTCTAAATCAATTGTACACATATCTCTCTCTCTCTGTTTTCTTTTCATCTGAAAGGGAATGGGGGATTCAAGAACAGGCTGGTCTACAACAGAAGAAAAACAAAGGTGACAAAAAGATGAGGAAAAAGAATAACAATAACGAGACGGGAGGGAGAACATGGAACCGCAGAGCAATGAGGAATGAATAAATAAATTAAAACTGCAAAAGGCGAACTAAGCTATCCCTCTGGGTTCTTTCTGGCATTGGCCGCTAATAGGATTATTATGTAGCTCTGATTTATGTCCGTAGGTATCTGGTAGTCCTTATATTGTGGAGGAGAGAGATTGGAAGGGCAGTGAAGAGTTTCCCATCATGTAAGAATTGGGAGTCGTAGTAGTAGTACAAGTACAATCACGAGTTCTAAAAGCTGTAATGCCTCACCGAATGTTCCAGCACATCGTGACTTGGGCAGACAATCTCCTTCACTCGGTTGCCATTTTTGTATATCTTGAATGTTGGAACAATCCTCACATCCTCGGCATTTGCGATTGCTGGATGTTCCTCCACGTCCACCTTTAAGAAAAGAAGAAGCGGATGCATGTAGACTTAACAAAAACAACTTGTTGATTTCATTTCTGACTAAGTTAAGGTCAGCAAGAATCCCAAAACTTAATAAAACTGGGATGGTCATTTACCTTGAGAAAGTTTATGGATGGATACCGACCACATAATGTATCCACAAATGGAGATATCTGTTTGCAGTGCACATTAGAGGATGATTTGAAATGAACCACTGAAACACCTATAGTACACAAATTCAATATCCATTAGAATTTTGGAACTCAAAACATGAAAGAAAAGGAAGCCAGGCAAAGAGAATATGAATGTTCAGAACATGAAAGGGAAGACTTGCCAGGTAATGATATTGCAGCTCTGAACTGTTCAAACCCCAACACTTCCTCTACTTCACCACCAAACTTCATATTATACACTTCTTCTCCACGAGATTTCTTCAATGCAACTTGAGCATGAAATAGAGATTCAGCTACTCCATTGTCATCTGGAAGTTCCCTTCTCAAAACTTCATAATCTCTCACGGCATCAGCCCACCTTTCTAACTGCAATTTACAAGAGCACATCAATTTCAAGTGAAAAAATATGAGCCAGTGGGTCAGTACAAGGAAAAGAAAATTATACACAAGCAAAGTCTTTTGAGGAGACTTTACCTTGCTGTTTGAGGCAGCTCTTCTAAGAAGGGCTTTTGTGTAGTTAGGTTGGATTCGTAAAGCTTGATTGCAGTCATCAATGGATCTCTCCCATGATCCAAGCTTAAACCAACATGCTGCCCTGTTGCAATAGAGAACAGAGTTTGCAGGATCAAGCCTAAGGCCTTCACCATATGCTGAACAGGCTTCAGTGAACCTTTCTGATTTGAAGAGATCATTGCCGCGGGTACGAGCTCTAGCTACTAGTCGCACATTTTTAAGCAGCACTGCTACTTCAACATTTCGTGAATCAATCTGTCCAGCTTTCTCAGCAGCTGCAACTGCATTCTCAAACCTGCAAGGCATCCATCATCCAGTCTTAAGCTCTCCAAAACTGTTTATTATATCTTGTAGTGGTTTGAAATTCTGAACTCACCTTCCTAGAGCCATCTCGATCTGCTTGGACCAAGAACGGGTAAGCTTCAGAAAGCATCCCAAAAAATCTAGTCTGCGAGAAGTTGGCATATGGTTCTAATTTTGGAACTTTCAATAAACATGATTCAGCATCTTCTAATTGGTGGAGCTTCAAAAGTGCTTCAGCTATACACATAAAGAGCTGTAAATTCAATTTGAACCAGTTCAAACATTCGTTAATTTACTCTGGTCGTCAATTTTGCCAGTTTTACACAGTATAAAGTACAGATAGCCATTTTATACCTGGGGGCAATAGTCTGCTCCAGCAGCAATTGAAGCTTCTGCTTCCCTTAATGTACCATTCCAATCATTAACCTTCCGTGCATCAGAACATTTGCTAAGATGTTTCTCTACTAATTGCAACTTCTGCAATTCGACAGGATCTGGATGCTGTCCAGGGAAGCATAGGTGCTTCCGGGCACTCTCAACCAGTCCTAACCTGCAATGAAATCAAGTTCAATGCTTCCTGTCCCCACAACAAATATCAAACTATTTGCAGCATACTGTTGGGGAAATAAATAGAAAATTAAAGCTCCAGGAAAATTATAGACCACAATAAAAAATGTGAATCTGACAGCTTAAACAAAACAAACCAATAAAAGACCAAAATGGATGGATCAAAGTTATAACAAATGGTTCTAGACAGACAAAGAGTTTGAACGTTCAAGACTACTTAATCAGGACAGCACGGGTATATCAGAGCTCAATAGTATGGTGTAAGTTGTTCAGAAGCAACTCAGTATGCAGCAAGCCAAAAGCCAAATCAACCCAGCTATGTTTCTAGGTCATCAATACAAAGAAACAAATTATCTCAACACTCTTAGAAAAATAACACAACGTAAAGAACCAAATCAAACCAGATTAGAACCAGCAAATGCAGTAGGATCAATAGCAAGTGAGGAAAAAATTAAAGCATCCTAAATCCAAAGAGCAAAAAACAAAATAGTGTCAACAGCCATAACAAACAAAACAAGCAAATATGAACAAATGGATCAGCTTTGGTATTCGATCAACAAACTATTCGCACCAAGTGGATTAACACATTAAAAAATAGAAAAACCTACTGCAATCCACAACTTATTAAATCCTCAAAACATTTAGAAGCTGTAATGTAATTATTCACCAAGCATTAGAAAAAAATGATTTTCTCTGCACATCCATCTACCTATCAAATCCTAATAATATACATCAAAACATCAACAACAATGCAGATCATAAGATCACAAAACATCACATTCACCTACTAAATGCTCACAAATTCAGCAATCATAAAGTAAATAAAACAGATAAATTAGAACTTGGTCAACACAACTTAGAACCCAATAAATCTAGACTCATCATCGTCTTTATCATTCATCATATTCCGTAAAATCAATTGAATGGTCAAAATCAACAAGAAAAAACAAAACTTCTTTAACTTCATTAAGAAATATAACAGCTAATAAACAAGCATCCCAACAATGCAGATCAAATCACCGCTAAAACTCAAAAAAAATCCCCCAAAAATCAAGAACCCCACCACAGACACACCCCACAGGCAAAGATAGAATCAAAGCCCCATCATCAAACTCACCTAATTAACAAAACCCCCAACCTCTGATGTGCTCTCCAATAATTAGGATCCAACCTAACAGCCTCCTCGCACTCTTTCACCGCCTCCACAACTCTCCCTAATCCCATCAACGCTGCCGCCCTGTTACTCCTATAAGCAGCATTCCCAGGTGCCAACGCAATAGCCTTGTCATACAATCCTAACGCCTCCCCAAAACACCCTTTTTTATACATCTCATTTCCAGTCCTCTTCACCTCCTCCGGATCCACAATCCCTGGACGCACACTCCAAGCATTCCTACTTGCCGAATTAACAACATCCAAGTTAACACATTTTGCGCTCCCTCCGCCCCGCATTATGCTCCCGTGACCATAATTTGCGGTCCCGGATCCTAAAACATCCGCTTTGGCACTCCGATTCGCCATTCCCATGCCTGTCTTCAAGATCCTGCCCGACGGACAAATGTTACCGGTAGGTAACACATTGCCTGTTACAGGAGAGTTCACAGCACTCTGGCTGGTAATTTGACCCGAATATGTTAAAGAGTCGGATCTAGAATGACCCGGTTGAGCCTTTTTGGAACCAGCAGTGGGGCTGCTCTCACTCGAGTTTGATAACTCGCCTGAGTGGTTGCTATTGTTGGGTTTGTGAAGTGGGTTTTGAGCACCGGATGCGGATCCGGAGGAACTGGAGCTGGAGGAGGTGGTGGTGGTGGTGTGTGGCGGTGGCGGTGGCTGTAGTGATGAGTCCACCACGAGTTCGGAGAGGTGAAACTGGTGAACCCAGATCGAGTTCACGGAAATCAGGCTTGTTGGCTTCGAATGAAGAGAGTGAGTCACGGAGTTGATCAGTTAGTGAATTGAGGTCTAAGTTTCCTCCTCCAATGGAGGGTTTCGGTGAATGCGACATCATTTTTTTAATTAATGATAACAGTATTAAATAGAAAAAAAAAAAAAAAAGGGATATCTTCAATATGTTGGTGTCGCTCTTTCTGGGTATGTGATGTTGTGTTTTAGTCAGACGATGTTAGAAATGTGAGCGAATGGAGATTGAACAAGGAAATGAAAGGAACCCAAACTCAAAAATGTTGTCTTTGAAGAAGACATGAGAGAAAAAAAAAAAGAAACAGATAGGGGGATCTCGTGATATTAAAAGGAAGAAGCAAGGAATGAATGCGAGAGTTTAGAGAGAGAGAGAGAGAGAGGAGGTGTGTGTGTGTGTGTCTGCAGCCTGTTTGGTTTTGCAGGGAGAGAAAGAAAGAAAAAAAGAGAGGAGAAGAGATCTTTTATTTTCTTTTTTATTATATTTTTGGGCTACAAGACTTCACGAGACAGGTTTTCTCTCTCGTCACTTGTCGTTGCTGCTGGCTTCTCTCTCTAACCTCCTCCTCCTCCCTCCTCCTCTAAGTTCTAGCTTAGAATCCTTCACCCTCTCTTTCTCTCTCTCTCCTAATTCTTGAATTGATTTTTGTTTCTCGTCGTCTCTCTTGCCTTGCTTACGCTAAAACCTTTAATTCATGAGATTTGTATACTCTGGGAATGGATGTTTTTCTTAAGTGATTTTTATTAAAAAAAAAAATATTAAAATAATATTTTATTATTTTTTTAAATTTAATTTTGGTATTAATATATTAAAATTATCTAAAAATATTTTAAAAATGTTATTTATTTATTTTTCACTTTAAAAATAGTAATTGACTTTTTGCATGTTTAGCAGTGTTGTTTTAGTTGTTTTTTAAAATATTTTTCGTGTTGAAATACATCAAAATGATATTTTTTTATTTTTAAAAAAATATTTTTAAGATCAGCGCATCAAAATAATTTAAAATATATAAAAAAATTATTTTTAAAAAAAAACAAGGATATAATTACATTTTCAAACATATACAATCATATTTCCAAAAACATACTATATTGTTTTCATCTAAAAGAAATCATTACTAAAAATTATGTAAATCAACTACAACATAGAAATAATAATTTTTTACCCGTGTATCTTGCAATATTATAAATTATATATCTTTTCATAAAACAATAGCAACTATCAACAAAATTAAAATACAAATCCATAAAAGATAATAAACTATTATAGAAATCCAGATCATTTCAAATCCATAAAAAATAATAAATTATTATAAACAAAAATAGAGTATGCATCTAGTTATAATGAGCTTAAATCAAATCTTTTTAGTTAAGTTAAGTGTAAATTATGTTTAATTAAATCAGATAATATTAAATATTTAGAGATGTTATCTTTATTGCATTTTTATTTACTATTTATATTAACCGAGTATCTCATTTTACATAACAAAATATATAAAATAATTAGAAATATGGTAATGATTATTTTTTAAAATATTTTTTATTTTAAAATATATTAAAAGTTTATTTTTTATATCAACACTACAAAACAATTTTAAAATATAAAAAAATTAATTTTAAGTAAAAAATTAAAATTTAAATCGATTTTTATTTAAATCATAATCCAAAAAACAGGGGCTCTAAGATTTCTTCAACAAAAAGTAATGATATTAGTGGCATTGAAACTCTAGTCCAAAAAAATGCATTGAATCAATATTAATATTACGTTCCACTCCATGAGAAAAATGAAAGAATCATCCACATGAAAGAAGAAAGACTCTAGATGTTTCCTGCTCTTATCCTTTTTATAATTATACGAAGAACATTGAATTTGCTAATACAATATCTCAAGCATAGTAAATTAGTGAAAACAAAATTCCTAAAATTTATCTGAGAAATATTCTAAATCCTTAATTAAGAATTTATTTCTCTAAATTCTCTTCACCTTCACTAGAATAAATAAAAAAAAATTACAATATTTAAATTTATATGCATAAAAAAATAACTAAACAAATAACAGTTATTTTTTAATTTAAAAATATATTAAAATAATATATAATTTAGTATTAATTTTTTTTTAAGGGGGGTTTGGTGGCAGCGAAGTGCGCAGGTTATGCGTCTTGTGCACTCGGACTCATGGTAGACTCAACCCCTACTTTCATGCAATAAATACCGTGTGTTTGTGCACTCCGACAACAGCAATGAATCACTCCTCTATCCCCGAACAAGCCGTGTCTCTTCCACGTGTCATTCATCGGCTGGATCTTGATCCTGCCTCGGAAAGTCCCACTAGAACCGACACGGTATAAGTATAACATTGCATCCAACTCGAACCAACAGAATTTTAAGACCGTTTGATTCGAAGCATTCCCATCATACACCTGAGACTAACCGATTCATCACCGGACCCACATTTTGAATCTGTCCCACACACAAACTAGACTTTCTAATTTCTCACTTCTATTTATCATAGATTCCTGTGCTTTCTAATTCTGTTAGGTGTTTTCTCTTTCTTGCGCAGGACACAAGCCCCTACATGATTTAAATACCCCTGTCTGAAACTACTAAAACACCCTCTCTTAACACGTACCTTTTTACCTACATACATACAAATAATTTTGCAGTCGTCTTTTGCATTAAAAACTGGAAAATGCTTAAAACTTTTTTCTTTCTTGGTATTTTTAACAAGAAAATACAGCTCTTAGTTTGGAATTGTATTATAAATAGTGTTTTATAAAAGAAAATTTTTTTATTTAAAATTTTTATAATTTTAGATCGTTTTATATACTGATATTAAAAATAATTTTAAAAAATAAAAAATATTATTTAATATATTTTTAAATACAAACATTTTAAAAAATAATTATTACTATATTATCGAACACTATCGTTATATCAGATATACTAATTATTGTTATTAGATCAATATTTTTTTATAATTTATTATAATTTTTTTAAAAAATTATATTATAATTTCTTCTATAAAATAAAAAAGTAAAGCACCTCGTAAATACAAGATTGTATGCTTTACCTTTAGTTACTAACCATCTATTGTGATTTACTAACCGTATATCATCTACTTACTAAAAGTTCTTGTTTAGTGTAGTTGTTTTGCATGATGTGATTTGAGGTTAAAAGTTAAAACAAACATTAGTAAAAGTAATTATTGTTTTTTTTAAATCTTCTAATAAGTGATAAATTTATAATTTATAATAGTTTGAGATTAAAAAATTTATTTTCCATGTAATCTCAAATTCGAGCTATGTAATTATTAATATGATGGCAATTGAAAACTTACATAAACGTTAATTTCAGGGCCCGTAAAATGAGTCGAGTTGCATGCAAGTTGACCTGAACATTGATATTAATAAAAAAATAATTATTATGTTTTTAAAAAATTATATTTAAAAAAACTCGTTTGAAAAAAATTCTTTCTCTATCTTTTCTCTAACAAAAGATTCCATCCCAAAGAATTTTTTTGATGGCGTCCATCAAATATCATAGACAACAACTACTAATTTTGCTTCTTTTATTTTGCTTCTATGCCTATTTTTCCCTGCTTCTTTTCTATATTAGTTTTAGATTGGATAAATATAGATGATTTAGGAATGTATTTAGTATTGTATGTAATGATTGTTTTTTAAAATAATTTTTTATTTGAAATATATTCAAATAATTTTTTTTAAAGTATTTTTAATTTAATATATATCAAAATAATCTAAAAAATAAAAAAATTAATTTTAAGAAAAACATTCAACCTCTTACAAAAACGCACTTTCCAATCATAAAAACCTAGTTAAATGTTATGTGTTTTTTTATTCGTGTCTCCCAGTCGTCGGAGGCTTGTTTCTGTCATCACGGGTTTGGTTTTTTTTTTTTTTTTTAATAAGGATTTGATAATTGTTTCCGGTTGGTTAGAAGATTTTGGTGTTGATAGGTGACGTGGATATTTCATTAACGAGGCTTGGCGGTGCAAGTATATGAACGGTGGCTTTAACGCATCTAACAAGTATACGAGCACGCGTTGTTACAGGTTGAAATATCATATAATTTCCTTTTAAATAAAAAAGACAATTCCTCTTTTCATTAAGAACAGGAGATAATTTCATTTCTTTATCCAAACACTGATTATGTATGTGGTATTACAGTATAAGACAAGATGTTTTTTTAAAATATTTTTTATATATAAATTTATTAAAATATTTTTTATTTTTAATATTAAAATATCAAAATTCTTTAAAAAAAATATTTAAGAAAACAATTTGATATATTTTTAAAATAAAAATATTTTAAAATTTTTAATTTTTTTTTTAAATAAAAATGTTTATTCTACCGTCAAAACCAAGACCTAAGGTTGAAAAGATTGCTATTGTTTTTTAAAGTATTTTTTTTATAAATATGTTAAAATAATATTTTTTTTAATTTATTTTAATTTATTTTTAATATTAATATATATTAAAATGATATGAAAAAAAAATTAAATTTAAAAAAAATGAATTTTTTAAAACGTAAAAATAAAAAAATGGGCCAATCAAAGGAGTTCCTCATCTGAATATATGTTATTTGACTTAATTACCCCTGGCAGGATTTTAACTTTTAAGTACGGAAATGTCTGGAATAGCTTAAAAGCACCAGATGAGGCACTTCGATGAGCTCGAGGAAGGGCTTTTTTTTTTTGGAGTGGTTATGCTTTTAAAAAAAAAAAAAAAAATTTAGTTTTTTTCAAATAATATTAAAAATAGATTTCAAAAAGTGAAATAATACCGAAGAGGGAAAAGGTCACTGAAGGTAAAGAGAGAGTGATATGTGCGGTGTCCTGGTAAATTAGGGTGCGCAATGCTAGACAGAAGTAGCTGGCCACGTGCATTAGGGAGCTGAGTGCCAGCTGGCCCCATACGGAGGAAGCCCACAGTGGAATCCAGCTAAGCAAATAACGGAGGATGGTGATGACGTTAGGATGATACCGTGAATATTCCCAAAATAGAAAGGTCAGGTCGTTGTTAGGGATTTAACGGGGTTAACGGGAAAGGAAAGAATTGTGACAGGAAAGGACACCATACCCGGCGGTGGCAGGAGAGGGAATGATGAGCAGGCGACCGATTTCATGCCAGGTAAACAAGTCGATACATGCATGCCTTTTTGTAACAGAAGATTGGAGGGAAAGATGCAACGCTTTGTGGTGCGTACAAAATTAACGTTAGCAGAAACCACTATAGATTACTGTAATAACTTTCCTTTTTCTTTTCTTTTCTTTTCTTTTTGGCTTGGCAACCTTTTTTTAATTTTTACATTTATATTTTCATGATTAAATTTTTTAAGATTTGGCTTTCTTATTTATTTCTATTTGGTTATTATTGTGTCAAAAAAATATACCGTATTAGGTTGATATTTTATTTTACAAAAAGAATCAATTTTATTATTTAAACCAAGTTGAAAATAAAAGGATAAAAATTGAAAGTGGTTAGAAATTGCAGCTCCTTTTTTGTCTGGGTTTGTTCATCCATATGCCTGGAGGTTTTTTTAAAATTTTATTTTAATCCCTTTAGTTTAACAATATATAATTTGATTCAAAATTTTATTTTATTTGTGTTTAAGTTTTTAGTTTAGAGAGAAGAGAGAGGAAGTCATTAAAAAACAAGAAATGAGAGAGAAAGTTATTAATTATCTATATTTTCATAACAAATAAAATTATTATTGGTGTTAATGAATTTCAATCGACGATGAGAGTTCCTCTTTTATATATGTTTTTTTCACCCTCAATCTTGATGGAAAATACAGACCAATTTAGGAGTGTTTTGGTTGAGAGATTGATTTATTGATGATTTATGGGTGGTTTTTTAGATTAAAATATGTTGAAAATGATTTTTAAAGTTGAAAAATTTACTGCTTAATTTTTCAACCACCTCTATGGTGGTTAAAATCTAAAAATGCAAACAACACGTTGTTTTTTCAATAAAATAAAAAAAAATTAAAGGGTGGGATATGCAAACAACACATAGTTAGTACCTTTTTAGAAAAAAAATGCCTTTATATTTTTTTCAAATTCTATTTTGATCTATTTGATTTGCAAACTATATGTTTTGGTCCAAGATTTTCCTCGGATTTGAGAGAAAGAAGAGATGAAGTAGTTGGAAAATAAGAGAGGAAAGAAAAAGTCATTGGTTATCCATATTATATATAAAAAAACATGTTTTTAGTATTAGTTAGTTTTATTCAATGAGAAAAGTTTTATTATATTATTTTTTTTATTATTTTGTTAAAAAAACTAAATTATATATGAAAAAGATATTTTTAATTAAGATATGTTCGTTATTTTTATAACTTATTCTTTAGTTAGTGTTTATATATATATATATATATATATATATATATAGATATATATATATATATCTATGTGTGTGTGTGTGAACGCGCATGTGTATAAAAATTTTATGGGTGTATATAATGCTTTATTTACTTTATTAAATATATGTATTAGATTTTGTCTTTACAATTAATTTTTTTTATTAAACATATTAAGAATGTCTACATGTATTTTTTTTTTAGTTTTAAATTTGTTTTTTATTTGACCTGCAGGAAATTGCGGACCAATAACTAGTTAATGACTAGTTGGGGGTGGGAACCAATGTAAGTACTATCGATTTTAGTTTTCTATTTTGTTATATATGTTGAATTTTAGGGCTTAAAGAATACAAAATTAGGTCAAGTTGAAACTATAGTACTAGTTGAGATGTTTATATGGACTTAGCCCTCGTTAAATTATTTAGAATCTTTCTTTGCATATAGAATTAAAGCAAAATTTACGAGTCTCTGCTATCCTGACAAGTTGTCTGTTAAGTTATCAGTGAGTTAAATAAAATAATAGATCTATTAAAGTGACGTGGCATAGAATTCAAAATGGAGATTCTCCGCGGCATGCCATTAACGGATTAGAAATATGATTTTCTTTTAAAGTGTGTTATATATTAAAATATATTAAAATAATATTTTTTATTTTTAAAAATTTATTTTTAAAATTAGTACATCAAAATGATTCAAAATATATTAAAAAATTAATTTTTAACAAAAAATAATAAATTTTTTTTAAAAATAGATACAATTATGTTTTCATTCGTTCTTATATGTTAAATAAAAATAAAGAAATTAAAGATAACTTTTAATGAAAATTTTGTAAAGTGTATTATTTGATAATTATTTTCATTTTAATCAAATAAAAGTTCATATAATATGCTTTCATTAGGAATTTATATTGTATATTTTTCAAGGGAAATATTTATGATATCATATCAATTCCTTGAGTTGTTTAAAATTTTATTTTAATATAAAAATAAATTATATTTCATTTACATTCTCATTAGTTTTCTATTACATTCTTCTCAAAATAAATCAAATGATGTAACATGTAATATTTTTTTTTTAAGAAAATACACAATCAATAATTTCAAATAAACATGTGTCAAGTATATAGAATATCTTATATGCACTTGTTTTTGAAATATTCTCTTGTATATTCTATTTTTTATTTATAATGATGTTCCCTTTTCATTCAATTTCAACTGATAAATAAATACACAAATAGTTAATTGTGTGTATAATATTTTAATATGTTAATTTTAAAAATAATTTTTTTTTTAAAAACAATAACAAGCAGAATCTCAATCTCGGACCTCAAACTAGCTCCAAGCACCTGCACTATGCTGTGGGAAAGATTCCAAGCCAATGTATAACGAAAGTCGCTGACATTGTGGATACGTTTTTTTGGTATAATAAAGTTTTTTAACTGAGGATTAAAAAAAATGATGTTTTCATTTATAAAATGCATTAAAAAAAATATGAATTCATAAATTATAAAACAATTCATTAAAATTGACGAAAAATTTAAGAAATTTGATCTTCATTATAAGAAGTAATATATATATTGATTAAAAAAGGTCAATTTATTCATTAATTTATATATAAAAAAAGAGGTTTTCGGTGTAAGATTAAAAAAAGTTAGTTGGGCCTTGGCAGCTCTACTAACTATGATCCGATTTGAGCCCCATCAATCACTTCATTAGAAAACCGGTAAAGAGCTATTCTCAAGGATAAAAACTCATATGCACTCCTTTCAGTGTTACAAATTACCACCTCACCTTCAGCTATATTTATTTTTGTATTTTAAAAATATTTTTTAAATAAATTAATTTTATTTATTTATTTATAAATTAATATTTTTTTATATTTTCAAACCATTTTAATATGTTACTGTCAAAAATAATATTTTAAAAATAAAATATTTTTATTTTAATGCAATTTAAAACAAAAAATATTCTAAAAAACAACCACTATCACACTCTTAAATACCTTCAAACTTAAGATGATAGCCATGATTTGAGGTTTGAATCAATGCATTTAAATATTATTTAAAATTATGATAATAATTATTTTTTAAAGTGTTTTTTATTTAAAAATACATTAAAATATATTTTTTTTAAATTTATTTTTAACATAATATATCAAAACAATTTAAAATCATAAAAAAATAATTTAAAAAAACTTGAAAAATCTTCAAAACCGTGTTGAACACAAAAACAAGCACCCCTTACCCTTCACTTTCTTAAATAAATAATAATAAAGAAAACATAGTTAGGTGGTTGACACGGCCAGCTGCCAGCCTTTTAGGTTTTTTAGCATGATCATTAATTGTCAAAACTTGGTCGACAAGTAAAAGGTTACGTTTTTGACATCCCAAACCAGACATCACCATCTACAAAACAACACACAAGCATCTAGGGTTTGGAGGGGTGGTCTTGTCTCTTTCTAAAGTCGAGCAACCTCGCAACACAGAAAACATTTCCACCATTTTACTTATTTTCTTAATCTTAACAATCCCATCTCCTTAATTAATTTCTTGTTGATGGCATTCTTTCCCAGCAAATCAAGTACTTAAACGCAGAATCATGCGTTCTAGGGAAGGTTCAATGCACTGTGCCCAGAGATGGATCTTTATATGATTATATCATCTTTTGATTTCCTCAACTTGTTCTTGCGTAGGTTCTTAATAAGCTAAACTTGGAAAGCAGTGGTGTCTTCATTTCTTTTCCATTTATTTTGATTTAGCACATGCATGTACATGGCAATAATACATGCACTTTGCTAATTGCTACAGGCAATGGGCCATGGTGTTTGACTATGTGGTCACTTGAATGAAAACTGTCAGCTTCCGTTATCTACAGATGCTCTTAAATCTTGGAACAGTAGCTAGCTATGTTTTAGACTAACCATTGTTAGCTACAAAGATAGCTACAAAGAGAGATGACAGAGGACTCGAAATAATTAGGGTTTTGTTGTCTTGTGATCGATGATTCAAGGTGTATGATCATGATCTTTTTGTTTTGGCCTGGTTGAGTTGAAGGGTCAAAGGATAATTAGCGGGCCAATAACTTTCTAATAACTTGTAGTTTAGAGGTATAATTATAATCAAGGAAGACCTCAGACTTTGGATAATTATAATCAAGGAAGACCTGAGATTTTGTCACTCCATGATTGCCAGATGAGTCGATCTACAAGTTTTTTCTTCCCTTTGTTGTTGCTCAAGAAGTTATTCCCGCATTACAGCATACCACTATTGTTACCTTTAAAAATATATTTGAGAGTATGGTTGCTGTTGCTTTTCAAAGTGTTTTTTATTTAGAAAAGCATGCTAATAATATTTTTTTAATTTTTAAAAATTATTTTTGACATCAACAAATCAAAATGATTTTAAAACATCAAAAACATATTATTTTTTTAAAAAAAAATAAATTCAAATTTTTTTAAAAATACTTTTCCACCTCAACGCCAAACACGACTTTAATTTTCATCCTCAGAAAATGCTGCATGTTCCACGCTGCATGCATATGCCTCTCTTGATGCGTCACGCTGACAAAAGGGCCATGACTCATAGAATTACAGGCCCAGATCAGTTTAATTGTCCCCAACAGTGCTACCTAGCTACTCCCACAAAATTTATAATTTCTCGTAATTCCACATATATATTGTTCTTTAATTTTTTTAATATAAAAAAAATGTTTGGATTATCTAAGTCAATTTAAGTTAACTTGATAAATATATAATCGAGATATAAAATCAGGATAACCTACATAAATGATATTGAAAAAAACCATAAAGGTCAAAGTTTAATTATTTAATGTTAAAAGATGAAACTAATAAATAATTAAATTTTAAAAAAGGAAAGTAAAAAAAATCCGACTCAGCTCGGGTTAACTTGACTAACTTTATAGAAAGACAAATACACAAAAAATCATGAAGTAAAATCTCCAATAATAAAAAGATTTTAAAACAAAACAAATAGCAATAAAAATAATAAGAACCAACTATGATATAAAAACTAAATGAAAGAAAATAATTAGGGATTAAATTTTAAAATAAAATAAATTAAGAAAATGATAAAAAAATAAATAAATAAATAACAATTAAAAGAATGAGAACCAAAATTAGATAAAAAAATCAATAAAATAAAACATTAAAAGAAAAAAACTGAAAAACAATAAATCAAGAAAAGAATAAGAAAATAGAAATCAAAAGAATAATGATCAAAATTGAATAGAAAAAATAAAATGATCAAGTATGAAATAAAAAAAATCAGAAAAGAATAAAACAAAAAAAAACAATAAAAAGAAATTGAAATAAAATGTCTAGGGAAGAAATTGAAAAACAATTTAAACCTCAAAAAGCATCAAAAGCAACATAAATTGAAATAAAAAGAATGCAAGCCAAAACTGAAAGAAATAAAAATTGAAGGACACAATCAATTTTTAAAAGGACTAGTTTGAATTTATAAACTAAGAGAGATAAAAAAAGAAAAAAAAAAGGTTAACGGAGCATAACTGCACCTTTGTTGTGTGCATGTGCCCTGCGAACATGAAAATGCGCCATTTCAAACACTGTCATGAATTGTGATTTTTGATAATTAAACGACCTTGCATATGTTAACTCATCAACAATGTTTTTAAACATTATATTTAGTTTTTTTAAAATTACAAAACAGCCTTTGAATGAACCTTAAAATCACAAAATAACCCCCGATGACAAGACTAAAATGCCATTAAAACCAGCCTTAGAATTTTTTGATTTTGAAGAGCAATTCGATCACTCCATTGTTTAAAAAAAGAAGCAAAGATGAACAAGCCATTCTGTGCAAATGTTTTGCTTTCAAGGGTGTAGACGTAATCAAACTATGCAAAAAAAATATTGAAAGAATATAAAAGCCCATAGAAGAAAGGTGTGTGGATTACGAATTATAAAAAATATCTTAATTGTTAGATTGCTTTGCCAACATGTTCTATAAACTCGATTTTATAAAGGGTCAACTAACTATTACATGTTTATCTAGTAATGTGGATTACGAATTAGGTCTAATAAGTTTATTTCTTGGAATTAATTATTTATTCAATTGGAAAATAATAAAAACAAACACACAAAGAAAAGTTATTGAATAAAAATAAAGAAAAAAAATATATGATTGCACAAAAACAACCCCTAAGCTAAATGCTATTTAATTAAAAATATATCACAATTTTTTTAATTAGTTTATTTTAAGTAATTTGAATTAAAATTGAATACCCACCATGTCATCCCGTACATTCTTTTAATTAATCTATTTTAATTAAGTTTCATTTACTTAAAAAAAAAAAAAAAAAAAGCTAAAGTCCATGTGTCTAGCCCAGTAAATAAATAAAAAAACTTGTGCTTGGGCTTTCCTTTTTCTTTTTAGGAAAAAAGACATTATCTATCTTATTTTTTTTATTTAAATAACACAGATAATATGTCGTCTGCTTGTCCAATTTTTAATTGCCCCTCAATGGTTGGAAAACCAAGCAAGAGCTTTTTGGTTCAAAGATTAATTTCCATCCTATTTTCGCCTAAAAACAAATTAGGAAAAAGTTTTCTCTCTCAACTCTAGTATATTTTTTTTAAAACAAAATGAAGGTTAAAAAAAATACCTTAGTGTGATTCCTCTCATTGAATGGAACCTGTTGAAATCAAGAATGACCTTTTTCAAAGTCATAATGTGGTCAACCAACTTTTTTCTTTCTTCTTCATTGTTTTCTGCTAAGTTTCTCTCTTATCTCTCGAGCTAGGGGCTAAAAACTAAAGTTTTGGACTAAAATAAAATATGTAAAAAACTAAAAGAATTGTGATGGAAGAATGAGGAAAATAAGGAGACTAAAATGTTTTTTGCTATGTGAATTTTAGGTTGGAGATGTTATTTTCCATGTTTCACACTTTGATCTCCTGTTTTTAAGTTTTGTCTTTGCATGGCAATTTATCATAATTTGATCATTATTTTAATTATAAAAGAGTGCATTTGTAAAGAAAAATAAGTATTATAACAAAAATAAAAAGTGAGTGCTACAATGAAAACCACATGCCTTTTATCATTACTTTTAATGATAATAAAAAGGTGTAATCATAAAGAAAGAAGTATGACAAAAAAAAAAAACAAAAATGAAAATAAAGTGAGGGAATTTTTAGTGTTACTTGTAATAATAATAATTGATGTATCTAGAATTATTATATTGGGTGTGGATATGTGTCATCGTGTGGTTTTGTGACTGCATAACTCTTTGATTCTATGTCCAAGCTCCAACACCATGGACTTATCACTTTACCAGGTCCAACTCTCATATACTTGGGGTTAGCCATGTGCTAAACTCAAAACAACATGAGTCTGACAAGTTGTTAAACTCAACACACTTTGGTTCAGTCATTGTTGAGTTCAAAACAATATGACTATCGCAAGTTACGAGCCCCAATACACTTCGGTTCAACCATGGTTGAGCTCAAGACAACGTAGGGCTAGCAAGTTGGTAAACCTAATATAATTATATTGGGGTTCAGCTAAGGGATGAGTTCAGTTAACGAGTAAGCTCAATTTTCTTGAGTATAACCAAGAAAAGAGCTCAACTCCATTACGTTAAGTTAAGGGGAAGAGCTCAGCCCCTATAAGCTCAACTATGTTTTGTATCATATTCTCTCTACACCTCTAGGTGTTTAAAAATTGCCTGATGACTTATAATATTTATCCTTTATTAATGCACATGCAAGATATATTTATCACTTATTAAATGCTATCAGGGTAAAATAACACTTTAGCTCCTCATCTTCATAAAAAAATAAGACTTATGAGTTATAAATACATTATAGATCCTTTAAGATCTAGGTTCATAATCTTTTTATTCTAAATATTTTTAGCATATATATTTTTAAAGTTTATCTCTTTAAAGTATCATTACATTTTCTCTCTATAAAAATATATCTATTTAAGCATCCGAGATTCTACAAATCTATAAAATTTTTTTTTTTACATGTAATAACTTTTAGCCACCTTGGTCAACCAAATACTAAGTACTAGTTACCGGTCATTTTAGCTAGGAAGAATATATCAAATTGCTAGAATCAAGAGATTAATCAATTATCCAATACATAAATTTTATTTCTAATCTATTTAGATTTTTTTTATGTTATAAATAATAATAATAAAAAAAACCGAATTTACATGAAATAAGATCCTTACGTGCGCACGAATTAATAACAAAACAAAGCCCTACATATAGCATATAAATAAATATTGGCTAAATATAGTTTTTATTATTCAATTTCCAATAGAATGTCTCGAACTTTGGATCCTCAGTTTGTGTAAGAGTACGGACTCCAATATTAAATTGAAGTATTATTTTTGCAGACCCTATAATCATGGCTTTCAGTACTAGCAAGTTCATCACATGAGAGAGAGAGCCTATGTGTGGGATATGCATAAAGAAAGGTCGGAGAGAATTCCAACTGCGCGGTAATAATAGTTTTTAAAGTATTTTTATTTAGAAAAATATTAAAATAATAATTTTTATTTTTTAAAATTTAATTTTAATATCAACTTATAAAAAAATTAAAAAAATTCAAATTAAAAAAAAGAGAGGTTGAAATTCATTCAGAAACAGTACTGTATTCATGCTACTTAGGCAATAGAGTAAAAAAATTAACATGATTTCTTTATTGACGTTTCCTTGCTATTAAACCCAGAAAAGTTGAACCTTGTTATGCCAAATTTCTTGAGTTAATAAAAAAGAAAAGCAGTACTGATGAGCCTGCAACAAGAGATTAGAGATAGAATTGGAGGTACGTATCCATTTTTTTCTTCGTGATCATTGTTTTTACCAAGTGCCAGTAGATGGATAGCAGTGAACTAACATGACTTGAATTATAGTACTTGGAATCTGGCAATTTCCAGGATGAAGCAATTAATACGCCATGTGACCTCGAGAAGAGAGGATGGCATTACTTTGGAATGTCTGGTTAGTGAGGAACCTCAAATGGCAGGCAAAAGAGTACGGATTTTAAGGTAATTTTCAGCCACCAATAATAATGGGTTGCAGTTCCATTTGATCACCGGAGGGTCAGTTGGCCGGTAAATATGGTGTTTGCTTTGCTATGTTTCACAGGGCAAGACCCCGTCCCTTTAGGCTTTCATGTCCCACAAGGCTCCTAAGGACATGCCCATTTATCATATATTCAGCTAGCTATCATACACTGGTCCCCTTTCTCTTCTGGTTCATGATCCTATTATAACAAGAGGAGGTTCATCATGGTGCTATCAAGCTTATGCCTCGGTGAATTGTCTAAGAAATAAAAAGTAGCTGCTGTTCTTGATATTTGATAGTTTACCCTCTTTGCTGGCCCGTAAAATGTCAACTGAGATCACAGAGGTGACATGGAATCTCTGATATCCTACCGAAGGTCACATTGGATTCCTCCTTGGAGGAAGAGGGAGAAAGACTTGATCATGGCAACACAAAGGGACGAGGAGCCTGTTGTTTTGTCCTCGAGCCCGTTTGGCTCTGTAATTGTCTTTTTATTGATCGGATTTTCTTACATTCTTTGAAGATTTACTTTATTCAAGTAGTTGTCTCTAAACAACAGAGAGATCCCTTCCAATGAAGAAACATCCGTTAAATCTCATATGAAAACTTAGCCCTAGTGCAGAAAAATCACTGATAAGTGCAAGAAATCAGAATCCAAGGAAACATTCAATGTTCTGTAATCTCTCTCTCGTCCTCCCTCCCTCGTACGATGAAGCAATAAATGGAATTGGGGAATGCTGAGGCACATGATGCCCACTTGGCCATGAAAGAAAACACAATTATATTTCTTGTCCTTTTTCTTGTGTGCAGAATTATTGTATTTTGTATTTAATGTGAAGTGCAGCTAGTAATTTCTTTGTCATTTCCTATTTGATAATTCAAGGATGATTAACATGACAAGAATTCAGTGAGGAAATTCCTCGATCTGGTTACTTTAAGCAGAGACATCGAACCAAATATCTTGTCATTCTTTTCTTTGATCTGAATCCTACATGCATTGTTCAAAATTAAGAGTATATAGCCAGCACCACGATTTATTCATATCTTATGAGATAAAAAAAAGTAGTGGATGAAATTAAATTACTCAAGATACATGATGTTACCCAAATAGAGTTAATTTTGGCTAGTAAAACTAGAAATTCTATCACTGTCAACCGTGAAGGAAACAAGGTAGGTGTTATAATGTTTGCCTTGCACAGTTTACTGCAAGGCTTGCATCCTTGAGCTTTTGCTAGTGCCATTGGCGGGGCCTAAAGCTACCTCCAAACCATTTAGATAGTGTTTGATATTGCGGTAACACATTATATTCTAAGTGTTTGTTTGGTATTAAGATTGCGGCTGAAAATCACAGTCAACCACAAATATTAACATTTGATTAAGTTAAAAATTGAGTTTTGTTTTGGCGGGATTCACTTGAATTGCGGTTGTGACCGCAGTTTAACAAAAACAAAATTTCTATGCTTGGGAATTAATTCAGCTGCTTCATTGTTCATGTGAACAATGGAGAGCGTCTCCACTGTTCATGACCAGGATAAGTTCCGGCCCCAACCTAAATATATTGGACTGGGTCCGACCCAGTAAAAATAAAAAAATCCAACAAAATTTCTCAGGCATTGTGTTTTATTCGAAAAACTTGTATTTAACATTATTCAATGACACTATATAATTATATTAGAAGAAGATTTCATGATGACGTAGCATTTGCAGAATTTAATTACAATCCTAATTTTATTCCTGATGATATTTTATCTGATATTATTACATACTCAAAAAATCATGAAAAACAATCTTAACTAAACACATTAAAATACTTTTTGTTCAATTTCAATTTCAACCACAGTTTTAACTAAACATATATTTTTTATAAAATAATTTTTTTTAAAATTATAATTATAAAAACTATAATAATACCAAACATACTAGAGAACCCTGGCATGATTGTAGTTTTATGGCCCAATCGAATGCCCCATCATTCATAGGCCTCTACTGTCACAAATTCCCTTCAGGGCACTCCTCTTCCCTCCCCTTGCTGTTCGATGAATCATTTCCATATCACTGTGTTATCATTTCCTTAATTGCTCTGTCTGTTAATGCTTCACTTCAACTACACTCTTCCGAAACCTAAATCAGTATTGATTCGAAGGCTTGTGATTTAATCTGAGAAGTCTTATGTTTGAAGGTGATGTTCACTTTGGATAATAACTTTTAAATCACTTAAGTGGGAGCAGCTGGTTCTCCCTACTTCACATCAGAAAGAGATTTGTCATGAGAGAGTACTCTCGCTTTCTATCAAATTTATATGGAACTCATATCCCATCAGAAAAGAAGGACGGGACTTAAAGATCACATAGCTTGAAGGCAACTCAGTAGGTATTGTTTTTTCTCCTTTTCAATGCCATGATCATTTTTTATTTTAGACTAATATAGTTGTTCGGGCAGCTTGAACGTATTTTAACTAATCTTACGAGCCCTGAAGTTAACAACCATATAAACTTCTAGTAACCCTTAGGACGGGTTAATTCTGGGCTCGGTGGAAGCAATTACTTGAGTAGCAGTACATGGTTTTTCTTGTCACTGTTGCCTATTTTATTATAAATTATTGAGCAACATATTGATGAAAAGGATAAATGAGCCAGCCATGTGAAGCAAACGCAGCAATAAGAAAAGTTCAGGCAAGATTTGTCTAGCCAAGTGATTCAAAAATAATATAAAATGGAGCTGGCCTTCACTGGTAAACCTCTCTGATATTTCTGTGCAGAAAGTACAAAATCTTTATCAAATTGTATAACAAATCCACTTTGTGACATTAATCTAGTAACAAATCTAAGAGCTTCTCAGTTAGAGATAGAGGATTATGCCATATGGAAGATTAAACGAATATATTTTCAATGGAAAAACACTTTTAAAAATGTATACAAAACACAGGAGAGATGGGACCAGACTGCATAATTCTATAATTAAACCACATCCATTCTTGGCTTTATCAAGGCAAGCATCATTCATCGATGCAAAAGTAAATGGGAAGCAATTATAGGCTCCTAACACATGGGCACGCATTTGATGAAACAAACAAAATGGATGTGATATGGGAAGCAAATAAGCAATCACATGGTGTTCCAGGGCGGAAAGAAGCTAACAAAAATGGGTGCTTTTGTATAATTGACATCTCATATGTCCACCACCAAGTACTTTCAGTGAACGTTGTTTTCGTTTTCTAATGATGTTCATGAATATCCATCGTTTAGTTAGAATCTGCATTATCCAGACAAAAAAAGAAAAGGAAAAAAGAATTGCAGAAAGCAACGGGGCATCTCGCAGTATCACATGGCAAACACGTCTGTAAACTGTTGAGTGAATAGACTTAAGCACATGGAAATGGATCATGAGGTTAAGGGCTGGCGCGTAGGAGAGGAGATTGAAACACAACACTCTGAAGACAGCAAAGGGAAATAATTCATGGGGTCAGGCGAGAAGCTATTTAGTATTTACAAAAGCTAAATTAGTAATATAATTTTTGAAATAGTGTAAATATAGCATTTTTGTATATATATACTCCAATGAAAAAAAATCATTTAAAAGAATCAATTTTATTTTAATATATTTAATATTGATATAACTATTTATCAATAGTAACTAACTAATACAATTCAAATCAAAACCTTTTTTTTTACATAAAAATATATTAAACAAAGAGAAGTAATAAAAAAAATAAAAAAATTAAAGCAATTTCAATTTTCATAAGTTATTTGAAATAAAACAAATATCAACCAAAAGATTAGGGATGAAATTAAAAATAAAAAAAAATTAAGGGACTTAATTGAAAAATTATAGGGCATAGCACAAGAATCGAGAGAGTGTGGAAAAAAAAAAGAAAAGAAATGTCCACCCAAGCCAAACCGGAGCTCCGTGTTTTCTACACGCGCCACCTTAACATGGAGAAGAAACCAAGACAAATCTAATGACGCTATGAAATGATATTTTTGGTTGCTCGAATCAACCGCACGCGTTGTTTAAAAACAACGGAGCTATTGACGCGTTGATGTGTGTTTAGCAAAGATGTATTTTTACGATGCTAATATAAATGATAAGACGCAAACACCTCTCTTACCTAGCCAAGGCTGTTTTGTTTATAAGGCTAGATTGGTAACTTTATTGTTCATTCTATAAGTAAAAATACAAATCTACCCCTATATGACATCAAACAATATATTAACCTTAAGGGTATTTACAATAATTTGTAGTGCAATTTTAAAGATAAATACCTGTTTTGCCCTCAATCAATTTAAAAATGTTAAATGTTGTTATTAAAAAGACAATCATGCCCTCGTCCTCTAGGCAAAATGTTTTCTTTTCACGGGTAAAAAAGGATGGGGAGTTAAGCGTTACCATCCTGTATCGTGTCTTAAGGAATAATAAATTTCCCATCTCTTTTAATTTTATTTATAATAAACTTAAAATGTATAAAGGTAAACTTCTCCAACATTTGGAGCAAAATTAAGAAAGAAAAACAAACAAAGAAAGAAATGCTTGAAAATTAATTATGCCTTCCGACTAGATAAATGCTGAGACTATTCCATTGGAAGTGTTCGTTTTTACGAGAAAAATTATTAAAATCAATATTTTTTTAGATTATTTTTCATGATTTTGATGTGTAGATATAAAAAATTAAAAAAAATTATAAAAAAATTATTTTAATTAAAAAATAATTTTAAAAAATATTTTGCAATGTATTACCCGCACACATTACCCTGCACCCACTTAAGTGGTTCTCATGGGTCAACAGCTAACCATCTGCCCACTTCAGGTCTAGGTTACGAGATGTAACGCTTCAAGGTCGGGTGCCAGCCTGCCAGCAGTTGGGCTGTCCTATCGTGCAGGGCCGAAAAACCCTAGTTTGAATGCTACAAAAGCTATTTGGTCTGCATATATGCTACAAAAGCTAATTTACACTCTACACAACCTAGTACTCATGCTCCACTGTGCTTATGACATGGTCATTCACTGATGGCAAAACAATTTATGGGATTGTATATCCAACAATGGAAGTTTACAGGGTTAATCATTCTCCGTAACTCTCATTTCCTGACGATGTATAAAACTTTCTTCTTTTGATCTACATCACTGGAAAAAAATTGCAAATTACAAGAAAGAATAAAAAGAATAACCTTCATTGTGTAGGCAAAATTCATAAATCCGTCTCCAGTCTAAAGCCTTTGGAAGAAAAGGATAACTGAGAAGCTAATCATCTGGTTCCATAGTTGGACTCTTTGAGCAGCTCTCCTGTTGATGGAGTTCTAACAATCTGGCTTCTGGATTACAGAGACCTGCATAATAATTAATAATTGTGTCATCAGATCACCATATATGTTCCCAGTCTGACGAAAAATATTCAACACAAAGTCTTGTGAAAAATCAAATGATGCCGTTCCAAAAAATGATTTAAAAGTTCTGCACAAACGTCTGAAGCAAGGCAACTTTTTCTTGCATCAGAAATGAACCAAAATCACCGTGTAAATGCTCATGTCTGTAAATTAATGCGGAAGTTGAATTTGATATTGTTCATTTTGATTCTATTTTCTATATGGCTGATAAAGATACCAACCTGAACACTTGGGAATGTCCCATACGGCAATTGATGATGGTGTACACTCTGGTGAGCATAACGCTCTGTTATCCTCATGATTAACATTCATTGCCAGCATCCATGCACCAATTGTAACATCCTCATTGCTGAACATCCGAAAGCTGATAATTCAAGAAAACAGGAAGTGTTACATGGAATGAAATCATCGTCTCCAACATAAATTGAGATTCCAAGAGTCTAAAAGTTCCTCAGTATACATATTATGATTGTCTACTGAAAATTTCCAAATATAATGTGGCATTTCATGTTCTTATCTATACAACAAGCAAGCAGGGGGACCACTCATGGTATGTTCTTGCTATTTCAAGTCAGAAGCGAGGCAAGTCCCAATCAAGCTTCAATAGGTCATGGGCATGGTAAAATCAACCAAAAAAGACTTGTTAGTATAAAATCCAACAAAGATTTTTCTTGGTTGACTTGGGCACTGGGTTTCATTGTGTCAGTTTGATTGATCATACAGTTTATTTGAAGTGAAAAACATCTTGTCAGCTACTTTACTTATTAAAAAATAAAAAATCAACCCGATGGTTCTTTGACATGAAACCACTTGACTGCCATGAAGAATTTGTCAAAAAACATGTATGACAACTACAGAGATTAAAGGCAAAGAACATTTTTATGCAGTGAAGAAAGCTCACAAATTTAAATTTTGAGCAAGTAATTGTGTTGACTGCATGTGTGCTTGAGTGAGGGAGAGGAGAAACAAGCAAAGTATTCTCTCTAGATGCCTGCCACTTCAAGTTTAAACTACAAAATATGTTTTGGGGTCAGGGTGCCCAAGCCCAACTTTGAGATTAAGACTATCGCCTCAAGCTCACACCAACCATTAAAAATTGAGCTCCCCTCCCCTCCATCACAAACTTAAATTAAATAGTTAAACACAAGTTGAGAGTATTTGGTGCTAAATGGATGGCTTTAACTTGACCAGTTGAAAAATGATAGTCTACCAAACAACACAAGCCCCATTCTGTTGCTGTGTTGCAATTTGGCAAGAGTCAACCTCAGAGAATTGTACTGCTATCTTGCTTGTGTTACTAATCAGAGAGAAGTAAGGCAATAGCATGGCAGGGAAGTGATGTGAAAGATTTAGCAGGCAATGTTGACTATGTCCAAAACCTCAAGGTATCTAAAGTGCAGTGCATAGTTATATTATCTAATACGCAAAATATTAAATAAAATGTCAGCTTGCTTTTGGACGCGTTACATTCAAGGTCGACAGGTTCTTGACCAAAACCAGGGCAGAGCCAAAGCAAATTTATAATAAATTAAGAGGCAACTGAAAATTTTAAAATGTTAAAATTGTGGAATAAAACTGATTTGAAAAATAAATTGCGTGACAAAAAACTTTATGCATAAGAAAATGTAATACATTTCACAAGACTTTTATACTAAAGTTACAGTCGATGTGTTTTCATGGAACTAAACCAGTTTCTATCCAGATTATGTGAAGTGTTCTAGTGACTAAAGAGGTCTACATTAAAATTAAATCCATGATATAATAAAATTAAAAAAATTATATGGTCAATGATTAAAATTCTTAAATAGCGATAAATCATAATTTCTAATTTCTTCTTCTTCTAAAGAAAAAAAAAATAATTTCAATTCCAATAGACCAAATTATTTGATTTTTTTTTTATCAACATATAATTAAAAGATGGGAAATAGAGAGTCATCTTGTGTCAAGAAAATGTGAAAACAAAGGAATTTTGGTTTGTAGAGAGAATACATTTTCATTGTTTATATATATAATTAGTGATGTTTATACAACTTAAAGAAACTAGAATTGAAAAGGACACCAGTTAAGGAGGTATAGCTCGTCAAAACAAACAAGTTCAGAAAGTATATTTTGTGCATGTTTTTTTGCTATATTTCAATGACTCCCGAGGCAGGATTTGCTTGCATCCCCAACATCAATGTCAAACGAAACCTTCCGCCTATAATATAATGAGGCAGGCAACCACAATTAAACAACATCACTTTAGCAAAAGCCTAAGCCACTTGAAAGCGCATAATATCATCACAGATCATTCATTCGTTTGATTTCTTGGTTTGATATTTTTTTGGAATGTGCAAGTGCTTTATGTTGGGAAGGAAATGAAATGCAAGTGGTAAAGGAAGGCATACTTTACATATACTATAACATTATGCATATAAATATTTTCTGGCAGGGGTTGCAAGGGACCCCCTATGCCACCTCCAGCCTCTGCTGTTGTGCCAAAATAACACAAGATAATTCAAATGTTGCGTGCACCATCCAAACAAAGAGAGGAAACACAATATTTTAAAAAAAAAAAAAAAAAAGCAAGAGCCTTTTCCCTAAATGGTGAAAAAGCCAACAGCTCCTGAAAGGCATAGGAGAGTTGCACTATCAGCTCCATGTCCTTAAAATTTTAACTTGAATAATCATTATTATATATCATATTTAGACAAGCTATTAAATGCTGGCCAAACACTTAAGGGTATGTCCTGATGAAGGTAACAAGCAACTCACCTGTTGTTTCTGAGTACAACTAAACTTGCAACAACATCTGCTGACAGAGCATATATTGGACCATACGCATGATAAAAGTACTCCTTACCAAGCAGATAGGATAATGGTTCATACCTGCAGAAATAGAGATTATAAGATTACTGAAAAAGTCATGGCTACCTACAATTTGGGATACTATTCGAGATTATCAAGCCCAACAGTACTTATGCAATGCTTTTTGGATAAACCAATATCTCCAATAGAAGTAGGCATTATGCATGACAACCCTAAAATGATTCCAAATAGTTTATTTAAAAAGGAAGACTTTGAAGTGGATAAAATTTGTGTATGATTATGGTACTAAATTTACAAAATAGGGAATTAAATAAAGCTGGATGATTGGGGATTTCAATTAGACTCCAAAACCCTATAAACATTAAATCCTAATGCTACAGAACATCAAATCATGATGTGAGATTCTAGTCAAATAAGTCAAAAATACAAGAACAAACTTCTCACAACAACAGCACCATGAACAGCAGCACTGCCGTGGATTAGTAAACAGTTTCTGCTATGGTATCACTTCAGTAACAAAACTTTAGGTCAACTTTTAAGTATAAAATGCTAAATCTAGTACGAACAAGATTCAAACAACCTAATAAAAAAAAGGTAGTGTGATTGATGTACAAATTGTAGTGTTTAGATATATCCATTGAAAAACAAAAAAAGGAAAATGAACTTACCATTTGAGCTTTGGATCAGTGAAAACTGGCCCCTTTTTCATGCATCCAAGGTAAGTTTGAGAATGAGTACGCTCTTTTGCCAAAAGAGTCGAAAGACGATCTGAAAATATATTAAAATACAAAAATGTGATTTACATGGAACTGTACTACCAAAGTTGATCCCAGAATAATGCTACTGAAAATATCAAACATCAAAGTTTCACATTTTACCCACCTGGCCTCAGATATATGTCATCATCAGCTTTGACATAAAACTCGGAGTCAAAAAGCATAGGCAGCTTTAAAGAATGCTAACCTGCAAAAACCCAGATGAGTACAGTCATCCAATAATAAACTTGATGGGGTAAAAGTAAAAGAAAACTATGCAGTTCCTCATCAGCACTAACGTTTTATATGGGAGCTTACTATACTGTTCCTCTATATCTACTAGCAAGAAATCATCATATTCTGCAATCTCCTTTTTGAGCTCTGCCATCTTTGATTTATCATTAGTTCTACAATAATAAACCTGAAAGCCAAACCAGTAGATTCTTCCAACCTGCAAGCCAATTAATCTATAAATACCAAATATGATGGGAAGAAAAGGCCTTATACAAGTTCTAGTTTTCAGCAATTTTCAAAAACATTGGACAACCAGAGTCTGTAAACAAAGAAACTATATTGCACAGTTTTTGACAGGAAGTACATCAAGAGTTCAGCAATAGCAACAGTTTATTATATAATATATATAAACCATCCAACCAGACTATGATGTACAGATTGCTGTTCAAGATCACATTCACACCTCTTTTTGATTTTATTCTCCTAAAAAATGGACAAATTATATCCCCAAATGCACATTCCTTAATGAAAAAAACATCAAATCCTCAATTGTTTAGCTTGAAATTTAGAATTTTGAGATCTCTTCTTGTTGGATGCTAAAATTTATAGAAGATGAGTAACATATCAGCATTGTTTCTTTCTTTTAGAGTTCTTTGTTTTCTATCAATGAATTAAAAAAAGAAGAAGAAAATCCTAATTCATGAAACAGGAAAACCAAGAACTCAAGTTCTCATTTCTAAATCTAAAAGCAAAAGAACCTAACAAGATTCAAGCGATAACTAGCTAAAATGTCAAACCTTTTCTTTTTTAAGAAAGAAAGAGAATTGTTTGATACCGTTGAAGTCCCTGTCGATCGGACGGCATCCAAGTGTTCCTCAAAGACCGCCTCCGACCCGATGACTCGAACCCAGTTTGAATCCCAACAAACCCCATAACCTTATGCCTCTCCTTCCTGTCCTCACCATCCAAAACGACAACGTTCCCACCTCCATTATCATTTCTATTGTTGCTGGTTTCCCAGACGACACGGACCGATCGCGACGGGGAGTTATTGGAGCAACGGTAGTTGTGGGAGGACGTAAGAAAGGAAGTGAAGCCGAAGATGAAGCCGGAGATTCCGATGAAAAGGAATGTGAGAATCAGAGGCGTTGATCTGCGAGAATTAAAGGGCTGTGATATGCGGGAGTGAAAGAATTTAGGAGAAGAAGGCATTCTCTGAGTTTGAGATAATTATTAGTAGAATGTTTGTTTTGGTTATAAGAGAAAGATAAAAAGGAAGATCATGGCTGGAACAGAGAGATTTTTTTTTGGTTGAGGTTTCTAAGAATTTAGGACTGGAAAAAAGTGTACAAGACTGAAGTGTGGTAAGAAGAAAGCATGGAAGTGGAGGAGTTTGTTTCCGGTAATGGTAGTTGCATTGTTTGTTTGTACCTTGCTTTACTGTTATTCATTGCATCACCTGTACTGTACTGTATGCAATTTTTTTTTACAGATCTACAACGAGTTCAAGAATTGTAATAATGTTTCGGAAATAAATTAAAATAATATATTTATATTTTTTAAATTAATTTTTGATATTAAAATATCATAATAATTTAAATTCATAAAAAAATAATTTTAAATATATTTTTTAAACTTTTTATAAAATGTTGTTTCAACCGTGTTTCTTGGCATCATAAATTATATTTATAGTTTCATCTTTTTCTCTTTTTTTTTCTCCTTACAATGTATTTGTTTCTTCAATTTTTATATTTGGTTAATTTTAAATGTTTTTATTATTATTATTATTTCATAATTTTTTTTTAAATAACTATTTTAAATTTAATCTAGGCAAAAAAATAACTAATTTTTTGTAATATTATCTTTTTAAGGAGATGTCCATAATAGTGGAATTGAAGTTAACCTGAATGATCAAATGAAGTAGGTAGGGAAGAAAGAAAGAAAATGAATTGATAACCAAACTATAAAAGAGAAAATAAAAAGAAAGAAAGAAATAATGCGATAGACAAGACATATTGAAGTTGCGATAAAGATATCGTAGTACTATTAGAAATATATAGATTGGATGAATCAATCGACACCAAAAAGAGCCAAATTTGGAGTTAAAGATGACTCATAAGCAGCGTCTAAAAGTGATGGCATCTTCACCTGCTGGCGCATGAGCTACACACACCAGACACCAAACAATTATGTGTTGACACTTGAGTGACATGTTTCGGATACAAAAAGCTTTTGTGTGCTGGTGCATATAGAACATGCACCTAACAAAAAAAAAAGTTTTGATATGTTGTCACATGTATCACATGCGCTAGAGAAATAAAATCATGTTCTGAGACATACTTGTGTTATTTGCGTGTCCTTAATTGCACATTAGTTTAAGAATTAGTTTTTCAATGATACTAGTTTTGGAAAAAGATTTCCCCAATGTGCTATTGTTTGAAAAAAAAAACTTTATAATGAGAGTGTCCTAAAATATAATGCATATTAAGAAGAATTAATTACATCATTTTCTTATATTTTTTTAATTTCATCCTTTAACGTTTGATTGATTAAGAATTGAGCTTCATAATTTATTTTTATTTACTTTATATTAGGTTATCTTGGTCTTGTAATACAGGTTTGACTAGTTTACTAGGTTTTTTCTATCCTTTTTTTAATTAATATTTTTTAATTTTATTCTTTAACATTGGGTTGATTAAGAATTGAGCTTCAATATATTTTTTACTTGCTTTTTATGAGCTTAACATGGTCTTATGACTTAGGTCATTGATTTTACATGTTAACCTGGATTAAATTGGATTGATAGAATATGTTGTCGTCTTAATATATATATTTTTTTAAAAAAGGTGTCGTTTTGAAATTTTTTCAAGTAAAACTATATCTTTTTTGTTGTTTAGGTAGCTTTTGAACTTGTTAAGTTGACCATGTCATATCGGATTAATCTTTACATGGTTTGAATTTTTTTTCCTTCTTCAAAACACATTAGCAATGCTTGGATATATTTTTTTTTAACTTTTAAAAAATATTTGATCCAACCTGCAGCATAGCATGGGTAAATAATCTAGTGATTCTACTATCTAGCATCAACTTCGTGTTGTGACTTAAATTGTCTAAAATGACTATGACTTGAACGTTGTAACAATGTCTATGCCTTTCAAGAATTTAACATTTCATTAAATGTTATCTTGTGAGATATAAAGATATTATAACTTTCAATTGTATTATTCACTCTATTGAGAGAGTTAGTTGTGAGAACAAAATCACTGTTATAAACCTTTAAGAGTTATGTAAAAAATCTTGGTATTGGTGAAGTGATTTCACCAAGAAAGAAATCTTGAAGAAAGTGAAAAATATCTTAAAGAGGAAATATTTTCAAGTGGTATAAAAAGCTTGGTGTTGTTTTATCAAGTGACTATTGTACTATTAAGCTTGGATAAATGAAGGAATATAATACTCAAGTACAATTTGATACTTGAGGTATAGATGTAGGTTTGTCGAATTACGTTAAAAATAAGTTTGTATATTCTCTTCCATTATCTCTCTCTCTCTCTCTCTCTCTCACTCACTCACACACACACATAATTACAAAATTAGAAAGGAATTCCAAACATATATGATATACAAGCTACACTAAGAGTAAAAAAATTCAAAATCATCAATATTTAATCATACTCTAATGTGTGCTATTAAACCTTCATATTATATCACATGAGTTTTCAATCTTATTTTCACTACATTTAAACACTTCAAATCCTAAAAGTGCTATCTTATGAGATATAAAAACATTAAAACTTTTAATTATATTACTCAATTTATTAAAAGAGTTAGTTGTGATAACAAAATCACCCTTATAAACCTTTGAGAGTTAGGTAAAAAATCTTAGTATTTGTTAGGTAATTTCACTAAGAAAAAAAAACTTAAAAAGAGCATATTTTCAAGTGAAAAAAATCTTTTTAAAAAATATCTTCAAGTGGTGTAAAAGCTTGGAATGGATTCATTAAGTAACTATTGTATCCTTGAACTTAGACTGGTAAAGAAATACAACACTCAAGTATGGTTTGGTAGGCTTGCAAAACCACGTTAAAAATAAGTTTGCATATTCTCTTCCCATATCTCTTTACTTTAAGTACTTTAATTATATTATTGGTTATTAGGTTAACTTGAAGTAATTTGCATTATTTCTTAATATTAGTGATACATCCAATTCACCTCCTCTTAGGTGTAAGGTGCCGTTTGGTAATGCGGTTGCACCCGAGGTTAAAGCAGGCCACAATGTTTTTGTTTTTGATTATTTTTGAAACTCGATTTTATTTTGGTGGGACCCATCAACACTTGTGGTTGAACCTGTGGTTTAACAAAAGTTGGAAAAGGCAGCTCGGCAACAACAACAACGTCATTTTCCTATTCTTCTACTATAGAGAGTGAATTAATTCACTCTCCACTGTTTACTTAACAATGGAGATTGTCTTTATTGTTTTTGTTGGACCGGGTTCGGTCTACAACTAAATGCACTAAACCAGATCCGACCTAGTAAAAAAAAATTATTTTTTTATTTTTAATTATGTTTTATTCGAAAAACTAGTGTTTAACATTATTCAATGACACTACATAAATTAGAAGAAGATCGCTTGATGATGTATTATTTATAGAATTTGATTGCAATCCCAATTTTATTTATGATGATATTTTACCTGATGTTGTTGCGCGCTTAAAAAATCAAGGAAACTGTAGTCCTTGTCGGATGGATTTCATATGTGATGGAATTGTAGATAGTTTAATGAAATAAAAAAAAAATATTTTATATAAAGTATTATTTATTTTATGATATAATAACAGTAGTTCAATCTACAATATTTAAATTAAAAACCATCAATATTAATATATATATCTTTTTTAATTATTTTATAACCTTAATATGAAAAGCATTTTTAATCAAACATGTTAAACTATTTTTTGTTTAACCTCAATTTCAACCACAATTCTAACCAAACATATATAAATACCAAACCAACTTTAACCAAAAGTACTTTTTTATAAAAACAACTTTTTTCAAATCACAACCACAAAAGCTACCACAATACCAAACACATTAGTGTGGCATTCGAAGAAAATGGTTAAAATACGTTTGTAAAAATTTCAAGGGGTGAGAAAAAATAAAAGAAAAGGAAAGAAAGAAAGAATGAGATCTTAAAGGCATATCGAAGCTCCAATGACAACGCCTATGATACCATTAAAAAGATCTTGAAGAGATGAATTCAGCAACACTAATGAAAATCACTAACGATTACCTGAGTGGATCATATACTTCTTCCAAAGACAACAAGTGATTCACTTAACTTTATTCAAATTAATTTAGTCATTGATGTACCTATGCTTTGGATATGATAATTTATTGATAAATAGTAATGTCACTAGTTTTACAGCATGCTCTATGTCGCATGTATAATTTTCAAGTTAATTTCTAAAACAATAGAAGAATGTGCTAATGTTATGGATATGTTTTTTAGTATCATGATTTTTTGATTGAGAAACATAAAGATGTTTTTTTAAGATTCATAAAATAAATTAAAATATACATGAACATATAAACTAAGAAAGAAATGTCAATGCTAATTAAATACTAAGATAAAAGGCTAATATTTCTCCTAGAAGCAAAAGACTTATGAATATGCAAATATTTAACCCCAACTTTTCTTTTTTAACTTATATATTTATTTTATTTTATCTTATAGGTTATTTTTTCTTACCATAAACTTATGGTTCTTATTTTTATAAATATAACATGCAAAAGTAGTTTATTTATATAAAATATAAAAGGAAAAAAAAACTAAACATAAACTACAATAATTTTAAAAAACTACTATTTTGGTGAACTATACAATTTAAAACATAAGAGAGAGTTATTTAATTAAAATTAAAAACAAAAAACAACAGAAACTAGGTGTTGCTAGCCTTGAGAAGCTAAACTCGTTGTCGAGTGAGTAGCCAAAGATATTTTTTTTTATTAAATATAAGATTTCAAAAATAGAAAATAAAGATATTGTTTGTCGAATATAACAAAAGAAATAAATAAAACACTTATTTTTAAAGTTGAGACTTTGAAAAACAATTTTTTATATATATGTTTCTTAGTTTAGAGAGACTTAAAAATAAAACGTGTATTCATGTTTCTAACAATCCAATTTTTATTTTCGAACAATAACATATTGATATAAACTTTAATTGTTGTGTTGTTACATCAAATGGCATGGAACAATGGTGGATTTGAATGAAAAATGATTACATTTTTTAATCGATGATTATTATTAAATATCATTTGTTTGGCATTCAAAATTACTATTATAACGAAAATAAATTTGTACATCAATCAACATTATACTTGAGGTGACATCTTTTGTATCTACATGAAAGAATGGATTCTCTTGAATACTTGCTTCAAAAATCAATATAAGAAACTCAAGGAATTAGACAAGGTCATGAGTTATTGAAAGAAGTATCATAGGAAATACCTTGTTCATAGAAAATACAAGGTTCATCATCTACTTCTCAAGGATGTAGGAATGAGATTTTTACTATTCATAAATAAAATAATTAACTATCCCACATGTTCTTGCTTAGGAATTTTATTCCTTTTGTTTTGTTTTGATATTTCATTTGAAGTATTAGAGGGTGCTTTAAAGTGTAGTTATGATTGCTTTTCATTTCGGAAATGCATTAAAATAATATTTTTTATTATTTTTTAAAAAAATATTTTTAACATCAACGCATCAAAAATATCTAAAAACATCAAAAAAATGTTAATTTGAAGAGAAAAAAATAAAGTTTTTTTTAATTTTTCTAAAAAATATTTTTAAAACACAACAATAAGAAACACCTTATTTCAATTGGATAGGTTTATTGATTTGGTGCTCGAGATTCGTCATCATGTAATGACTACTTTTAGTTAATCTGTCTTGATCTTGAGGTTAAGCTATGTGTAATAGATGAAGAAAATAGATAAGGACATGTGATTGTCTGAGAAGCCCAAATGAGTTTTTAGAGTATATAATTTGTTGAATGAGTAGCTAGGAAATTGTCCCTAGTTGCTTTGTAGTAGCTTCCATGACTTCAAAAAAACAGAAAAACAAATTTGACTGTGTCAATAGAATTGGTTTGTTTTTTTTTTTTTTCATTTTGAATTTAAATCATTTGGGTTCAGTTGTATAAAACCCGAGTAAAATCATTAGTTTTTTTTTCCTTATTCATCTAATAATGTGCTAAGGAAAATATTGGAATTTGTTTTTAACTATTTTCTCTTTTTTTCTTAACATATATATATATATATATTATTCTCTCTTCTTTTGTATTCCATGTTTTTTTTTCTCTCATTCCATTTCATTCATTGTTGTTGATGTTTTTGCTTTACTCCTATTCATTAATCATGATGCTTTTTAGTCGTGGCTAGTTTTATTGCTTTTTTTAGTTGTTTTTTTTTTCATTTATGCGTTGCTTATTTTTTGTTTTATTTTTATTTCTTGTTGTCTTTATTAGACTTCTACATAATGTCATTTTTTTTTGTTCCACGACGTGATTTCAATAATTTTATACATGTTTATTTCATCACTAGTGAGTTTGTGTACCCTCACCTTACTTTCAATCCTTTTTTTTTCTTTTTTTTTTAACTTTTTTGGGTTAGATGATGGTCGAAGTCCTTTACTGGTTCTCATTTTTTTCCTGCCATGTTATTTTTTTTATTGCTATTATTTCTTGAGGTTTTATGAGGTACCCTTTACTGTTTTTTTTTTCTTCTTTCCTTTCATTTCCATTAGCTAAATCTGCATGAACCTCCTCTGCTTTGGGGTTTTTAAAATTGTGATTGTGATTACTTTTCAAAATATTTTATATTTGAAAATACATAAAAATAATATATATTTTTTTTATTTTTAAAAAAATATTTTTGACATCAATATATCAAAATAATCTGAAAACACCAAAAAAATATTAATTTGAAGCAAAGAAAAATAAAAAAAATTATTTTTTTTCCAAAAATACTTTTGAAATGCAAAAACAAACAGGGTCAATATCCTCTACCCCTTCAATCAAAGTTTATTATTTCTTTTTTTTTTTCTCTAAGAAGTAGATGTTTAATATAACATTATAGGTTCAAAATTGTGGTTGATTATGCTTGGGCCAAAAAAAAAAAACAAAATAGTTTTTTTAAAAAAATTTGTAAATTATATACCGAGCACAATTAAAAATAGATTCATGATGAACTTGATTGATTTGGTTCCTGTCTTCCCCCCCCCCCCGCCTAAAAAACTAGCCAACCAACGAGCTTTTTAATTGGGTTTTAATAGGCTTTGGCTTCTTTAAACTACTTGATACACTCACTAACTTATAATCATTTGAAACCATTGGTTCTATACTAATATCAGGCTTAGGTTTTTAGGCTTTTTTTAACAATTAATGGACCACTTTTTCCTCATGCAACTTTCATTCTTTTGTTATGTCTTTCGCAATTCAAAATAAACATTCAAATTACTACTTTCATTCTCCTTGCTACTTTCATTATTTCTTCTCATATGGTCTTCTACTTTCTATTTTCATTTTGGATTTAATCTTTATTTTTTATATATATAAAGAACAAATATTGTCTTGCGAAAAATGTCCTTAATCAACATGTCAAGTGATTAACTAACCATGCCAGGCACAACAATATTCATCTTTGTATTTTTTAAATCTAAGAAAACAAAAGAAAACCAATCAAAAGATTTAGCAACAACAGTGGTAAAAAGATCCAAAAAAAAAAAAAACAGACCAATATCCTAAAAGATCCACACAACCTTCAAGGTCAATCCTATAAAAAAAACTACATATTAAAGGTTGTCAATAAAATCATAGAGATTTTTTAGCTAGAAAAAAACATTCTTGTAAGAAACAAATGTCTAACAAAAAAAAACATGTGTAACAATACATGAAAAAAAAAAAAACAATTTGGTAGCAAGGTAAAGTAAGCTAGTTACATGAAACAATTGTATAATGACATTGCACACTAAACTACAATTAGTTACAACTTTCAAACTTTCAATAAATTATAAATTGTTAGATTAAATATATGTTAGAAAACTAGAATATAAAATAAATAATTTTAATTTTATAAAACAAATTACATGAGTCAATCTTTTCATGATTTTTAACATCATTTATAAAGGCTCTAATAATAATAAATGTTTGCTCTAATATCAATAAGTGTTTGCATTGTTGATAAAGATAAAAAACTTCAAAATAGATCTAATATATTATTGCAATTGATTATGAAATAACACAAATATTGACATATATTACTTTTCTATGAGGTTGAGAAAGGATTGGATTTAAATTTTTTAAAAGTATCTTCTTAAGCCAAATCAAATGCAATGAAAAAACTAATCATGAAATAATTTGAGAGGAAGATTTATAAAAATATAAAACTCAAAACCAAAGCACAACCAATTAGAGCATGTACATGGTCAACTGATATAATAAGAAAACTCAATAAAATAGACTAGCAAGATCTCCATTAACACAAACTCATAATATCCATATAATTTAGAATTATATTCACTCAAATTCATTAAAAATATTTTATCAAATTAGGTGGTATAAATTGGGATTAAAACTTTATTAACTTATAGGGGAGAATGTTATGAATGCTTTTGAGAGTACACAAAGTCCATTCTTTAATTAAAAAAACTAAAAGAGGCAAGAGATTCATTGTGGAGACAGACTTATATGTACTATAGATCTTAATAGTGTAGCTACCTTTTTATCCTTGATTTTTTTTTTGTCAAGCTTATTTGTTTTGGAAGGGTGTTTTGGATTTTAATCTTATATATCCATCTTTCTTATTCCTAGCATGTGTTATCCCTTCTCCTCTCTTTTTATTTTTTTTTTATTTTTTATTTTTTATTTCACACCTCACCCCTTCACTACTCCTCCCATTCTCTCTTGTCTTTTATTCTCAAATATTGAAATTTATGATGGTAAGATTTCTTATTTCTTTCTTTTACTGCCTTTCCCTTCTCTACTTCCTTTTATTCTCTCTTTTTCTAAATTGATTTTTTGTGATTATAAGAGTTCTAGGGTTTATAAGATCCCTGACTCACTTTTCTCTCTCTTTTTTCTGTTTTGACTAACTGTTATTGTCAAATTTCTAATATTTATGTTTTATTTAGTGGGTTGTCATAATCTAATTTCCTAAAATTTTCAAAACAATAAAAATATATTTTTTAGAAAAAAAAATCATGCTTCAAACAAAAAAAAATGCAAAAAAGAGGTTTTCAGTTGCAAATAAACAAGGATTTAATTTACAGCTAGTTAAAGATTAACATGGGTTTATGGTTTGGTTAAAGAAAATTAAGGAAAATGGTAGAAATTGGTCATAATTATACAAATTAGAAGACCAATGACAAAAATAGAAAAGATGAAAAAGCTAGGAAGTCCAATTCAGTCTATTAGAAGCCCAATTAAAGGGAAAAATTAGAATTTAGGGGGAAAATGGTTAAATTTGCAATCCAATTACCAAAACAAAAGGTGGTGGAAGTTTAGGAGGTTTTAAATAGAATACATGATTAAGAAGATCCGGTGTAAAATATATAAATAAATAGAATACATGATAAATATGTGCATGTCCTTGTCCATTACTTCAAATAGATTTTCTACAACTCTAAAAAATACACAAATCTATCATTAGTCTTTTTATAAAAATATTAAAATGATGTCATCCTTCCAATTTAATTCATTCTCTTCATCGAATGGTACACTTCCCTTCCATTTGATTTACTAAATATGCCATATTTCTATTTATTTTGTTCTTTTCAAGTTTAACCCTGGGCAATCTGAGACTTAAACTATTACAAGTTCTAACAAAAATAAAGAAAGAAAGGACCTAGTATGATTCGATTAAGAAATGAGATTGACCTGGAAGTCAATTAACCCTAAAAAACCCATTCAAAACTCATTGACTTTTTTATTTTCAAATTGATGTTGTTTTTACATGTTTATAAATTTTTTAAAAAATGAGTTGACCCAAGTCATCCCAACTGACATGGGTTCACCCAGGTCAATCCACATGACTTGGAACTTACCTTTGACCGATCTTTAGGTTGAGTTTAAAAACAATGCAATAGATAACTTTTCAAACCCGTGACACTAGTCATTAGATTAGAAGCATCATACATGAAAAAAATATTAAAAGTCCAATCCTAAAGAATAAAATGTTAAAGGATGAAATCAGGAAAAAAAATCAATTACATTAAGGGGTCTAAAATAAAAAATAGCAATTAAAATAATAAGGGTTAAAATCAAAATAAAAATAAATTAGAGGGCAAGAACAATTCTTTAATTAAAGGGTTAAATTGAAAAAAATAATAACAAAAGGACAAAAAAAAACTAAAAGTATAAGGATTAAATTAGAAAAAAAATGCAACAAACTTGGATTGAATGATAAAATTAAAAACCACCAAAATCTTGACAAAAAGACAAAGAAAACAAATTAGAAATTAAAAAAAGGACCAAATTGAAAAATATTATATATGACAAATTATAATTGAAAATAAATAAAACTTTTACAAAATGACCAAAGAAAAAAAATAAAAAATATAAATAATAAGGACTAAATTGGAAAAAATAAAATAAAATATACCAAATTAGAATTGAATGACTAAATTAAAAAAAACAAATTCTATAAAATGGTCAAAAAAAAAATTAAAAATAAAAGATTAAAGACTGAAATTGAAATATATATATATATATATATATATATATAAAACAAGCCTCCATTTTGTGGGAGAGGAGAGAGAGAAAAAAAATAAAAAAAAATCTATCAACGACAAACTATCTCACCAGTGCCAATACCTGTTGATATAGTAGAAATGCTAGTTTTGCCACTAAAAGGTTTAATACAAGCTTTACCAAGGGTGCAAGCGCATTAAAGGCATGCACTATCAACTTTATTTATTTAAAAAATAAATAATTTAAAGTAAGAAGATCTAATTATTCTCTATAATTTTAAAAATAAAAACAAAACCTGTTTGGAAAGACTAAAAGCCCCTTGTGTCTATTGTTAATTTTTCCTTTTATTGTAATGGCAAATTTGAATTTTTACTTTATTTAAAAAAACAAAAAAAAAAAAATATTCTCGGCCAATGATTTTTTTTTTGAAATTAAAGGTAATTAAATTATTTAATTGTTTAAAAAATTATAAACAAGACATGTAAACCTCTATAATTATTAAATGAATAATACATCATGTAAAAAGAAACAAATACCCCAAATTCAAAGGCTATTTTTTTTGAAAAAAAAACTATATTATTGTAGTGAAGAGTGATTTTTGTCTAGTATTCAATAAAAAAAGTTTTATATTATAGTTATTTTGTTATAGTATTATAAGTATGTTTGGTATTTTAATATATGATGCTTTTTAAAAATATTTTTTATTTAGGAAAATATTAAAATATTTATTTTATTTTTAATATTAATATATCAAAATAACCAATAAAAATTATTAATTTAATACCTTTTAAAATAAATATATTTTAAAAACAAACCGAAATAACACAGGGATGCTTTTACGTAATGAGCCCTGGCCCCGCCAAATAGCAAAGAGTCCATTTTGATCAAACTGATGACGTGTCCACATCATACTCACAAATCTGAAGCAGCTCCATCCAGCCCCAGGGCGAGCTCGAAATTCAAAAGCAGAAGACACGTTTCGGTTTAGCTCCGTCTATCAAGTTATTATTAAAAATAAAATTAAAAATTAACAAAGAAAAATGTCAATATTATTACGCCACGTAATCCTTCCTCCTCACTCTGTTCTCTACTCCACTTCAGAAAAGTCAAAACTCAACTTCCCTTCTTTCCGTAATCCTCGTTTCTCTTTCTCATCGATCAAAGCCACTGCAGCAACTCCGATGGCTTCCACCACCAAGAAGGTTTTTCAAACGACGTGTTGTTTTTTATGTCAAAAGTGATCGATGTTTATTAACCATGGAATTTCTGTCTCAGGTTTTGGTGCCGATTGCCAATGGAACGGAGCCGATTGAGGCCGTCATAACTATCGATGTCTTAAGGAGAGGAGGTGCCGACGTGACGGTCGCTTCCATTGAGAAACAGATTCGTGTTGACGCGACTTACGATGTTAAACTCGTTGCTGATTCTCTTCTTTCTGAGTGCAGCGACGCCGTTTTCGACCTCATTACTCTCCCTGTAAATATATATCTTTAGTTATTGTCTCTATTTTTATGCACGCCCTTTGTGTTTTTTTTTTTAAATTTATTTATTTATTTCATTTAGGGAGGTATACCTGGTGCCGCAAATTTAAAAAATTGTCGACTTTTAGAAAAATTAGTGAAGAAACAAGTAGAGGATGGGAAACTTTACGCGGCGGTCTGTGCTTCTCCTGCAGTTGCTTTTGGTTCTTGGGGTTTGCTAAATGGATTGAAAGTGAGTGTAGTGTTTGATCATTGATCCTAATTTGTTAATGAAAATCAAATATATATATATTTTTTAATTTTTTGGGATAGGCGACTTGTCATCCGTTTTTTATGGATGAATTGAAATCAAGTGGTGCAATAACTGTTGAATCGAGAGTGCACGAAGAGGGGAATGTGGTGACAAGTCGGGGACCAGGAACTACTATGGAGTTTGCTGTTACTTTAGTTGAGAAATTGTTTGGGAAAGAGAAAGCTGATGAGGTTTCGGGGCCTTTGGTAATACATTTTCTCTTGACTTGTATTTTTTATTTGCTTTAATTAATATTCGTGTTTGATGGTTGTAACCGTGATTTAAAGTATGTACCAAACTAATCAGGTTGCTTTGTTCTATCCAACACCACTCAATAGAGATTATGGTTCATGTCAAAAAAAAAAAAAAAAAACCCTTGTTTGCATATTGAATTTTGCACTTGAACTAGTAAAGAGTAGATGTGACGATGAGTTCAAGAATTCTAATTGCAAATATTGATTCGCATTTGCCATTTACTATATAGGAATCCGTTAGAGTTACTGGCATCTTAATCTCATACTATATGGGTTTTGAGGTTAATACTATATGAAGTGATAATCTTCAAGATTAAAAGAATAACTTAAAGTCCTACTGCAAATGATGAACTGTTTTGAACTTTGACACCCTAAGTTCAGCGAAGTGTGCAGAGAGGAGTTTGGAGCAAAACTGAAGGGTGCACGTAAGAGCACTTGGAGATGATGTTGAGAAATCTATAAATGTATGCTACCCTTAAAAATATTTTTGGTCTAATGGAATCTTTAGTTTTGTGCTTTGAGTTATAGGTTGAGAATTTAGACATGAAGGCTATATATATAAAAGATTTTCAAACTAGAGCTCTGATCTTTGTAGAGTGGTTGAATGTGTGATTGAGTATTTGATTTAAGCATTCTTGCCTCAGAAGTTATTAAAAGGGAAGTGCGAAATAGCAGGATAGTTTAGTGTGTGTTTCTTCACAACAATTCTACTGTGTCTTCCAAAAGTATTAAAATTAAACAGTGATTTTGATAAGATTCCGTGTTATTGTGTCTTTCGGTGTTTGTAGTGAGATGAAAGAAGTTCTTGTATTTATTTAAATTGTTGTCTGAGATAAATTGGTTTGCTTGTGCTTTCTATTCTTCTTTTTCTGGTTTTGGTGGTCAGTTAATGTTTTTTCTTTTTCCTTTTGCTGGGGTTTCTTTTGTGCGCTTCATCTATTTTGAGTCTTGTCTTCTGTTTTGTGCTCTCTAACGAATTTATCAGCTATTAACGAAAGAAATGTAAGGGCTGTGCTTTAGTTATTGTTTTCTTCTATCTTAAATATAGTTTGTAGCATATAGTATCCTTGGCTGCTGATGATTATCTGTATGAAGAAATGCTCCTGCAGTTATGAACACATATTTCTTGAATTTTGCTGCATTAAATTCTTCCGTACATGTAATGTGTTTTTACTTGATAATATATCTCCATTGGGCTATTCATTACTGTTATCTTGTTTGTAGGTGATGCGTTCCAACCATGGGGATGAATATAGCATAAAAGAGCTAAATCCAATGCAGTGGACCTTTGACAATGTTCCTCAGGTTAGATTTCAGCAACTTTTATTTTCCTTGTTCTTCATCTTTAATTCCCAGTTTCCCCCAACCATTCATCATGGCAATCTTCATTCTTTTCTGTCAGTTATACATGTATAGAGCAATATATAATAAGCAAACATGAAATTTATTGGCTTCAGTGATGTCTGGTGCAATTTTTGAGCAGCTACTGAGCTGAGGGAGTAAATTCTTACATTCTAATGTTATCTATTGTCAACAAGGACTTGTTAAATAATAACTACTATGTTTTATACTGTGGATAGTGTGTCTCATACAATGAGAGGCATTGTCTAACAACTGCGGTTTGGATTTGTGAAAGAGCAAATCTTATTCATCTCCATAAATGTAAGATTCAAGAAGTGGAAACCGATAATTTATACCATGTAAACTAATTGCCAAGTGACTTTGTATCCACAACTGTTGTAACTTTTGCTGAAGTTATTCGGATTCTTAGTAATGTCTTGGCATATGATATATTGTAAAGCCCAATTCCATTACTATAGAGTCTAGACTTCTTGAAGTAATAATTTGCAATGCTTTATCTTGACTGGTCCAGTGACCTGAGTTCATCCAACTGGTTTTATCGGAGGTCAGAACTAGATAAGAAGGAAATTTTGAATAATCATAAATAGCTTCTTGTTTTTTGTTGAAGTGTGGGTGAGAAAGTGGTTGTGATACTTTCTGATGGTCACAATTCATATCCAAATGATGGGAAGCAATGCCTTGAAGTTAATCTTCAACCCTTTGCCATCCTTCAATGTCATGACATTGCCACTGATGCAAATTGACATCATTAGTTTGTTTGTGGAAAATGTGTTTGATGTTTTATGTATATTTAAATTTTCTTTCCTTGCAGGTTCTTGTACCCATTGCTAATGGCACAGAGGAAATGGAAGCAATTATAATCATTGACATTCTGCGACGAGCTAAAGTAAATGTAGTGGTGGCCTCAGTTGAGGACAGCTTGGAAATTTTGGCCTCTCGTAAAGTTAAACTAGAGGCAGATATGCTCCTTGATGAGGCTGCTAAACTTTCATATGACCTAATTGTCTTGCCAGTAAGTTGTTTTATTTTTCCTGTTTTGGTGATAGGCATCTATTGGCATTACCACTTACCAAAACTTTTGCATAATTGCATTGTGGCAGGGTGGGCTTGGTGGTGCCCAAGCATTCGCAAAGTCCGAAAAGCTGGTGAATATGCTAAAGAAGCAGAGGGAATCAAATAGACCATATGGAGCTATGTGTGCATCTCCAGCTTTAGTCTTGGAGCCTCATGGCTTACTCAAGGTATCACCATGACCAGCATCAATTTAATTGAGCATAAACAACATTTCTTGTAAAACATCGAGTTATTTAATATTAACTATCTAGTTTAGTCAAGATAGCACAAGTTGATTATAGAGCTGTTATGTTCTGGTTGCTTTTGGTGTTTATGATTATTTACGTGGTAATTATTAAATAATTGATTATTAAATATATTCCTGTGCTGCTTGGCAGCTGAGGTGGAAGGCAGGTGGTTACTTGCTTATCATTTGGATCAGGCTACTTGGCCACCTCTAGTTGTGCTAGATTTTATCATTTTTTATTACCATATTCTTGCCTCTAATGTCTCTTTGGAGCTAGTTGGTCCTTTAACCGAAAACAATTTGCCCCCCCCCCCCCCCCCCCAACTTGGTCCAAATATTTGCGTTGAACCCCCAAAGAGAGATTTACTTGAGAGATGATAGGAGAAAAATTGCTGGTTCTTCAGCTCATGTAAACCTTAACACTGAATGGTCATATTCAAATCACATTCAAACAGCCACGTGGCCTTGCAAACTTAGCTGCCAAGTGGCTCAGAACTAAATTTGGTCATGATGTTCCAGCATATGCCATTTGCCTTCTAATACCATTTAGATAGCTCATTTTTACACTATTGACACCACTGGAGTGAAAATTCTGGATTTCAAGGTGTTTGAAGTAATGTGGCTTACTATTGCATATTATGAGATGGACAATTTTACTTGAGATCATTATAATTATACCGTTATGTTTCTTGGTTCAGGGATAAAAATCTTAGCCTACTACTTTAATTATCATCTGGAGCTAATTGGTGTCAAATAGCTCAGATGACCTTGCAGGAGCATTTCATATTCATTTCTTTGCATATTTATGACATCCTAAATAGCAATGAGGAATGGTTGTAAACTATTAATTAATGGTGTTGTTTGAGGTATTGAGATGGTATTGAAAGTCAGTAGAAGCTACAAGGGCCGAGTTAATTTCCACTTGTAAGGCCGACATAATCCAGAACCAAATTGATCCTGCATTTCGTGTATTGGATCTTATACAAGTTTACACAGTTAGCATTTGAAACTGTGTCCTGCTTAATAAACTATGTACGTCATGATGATGTACAAGTCTTGCCCCCCCTCCTATTTTTGGTCTGAGAATTTGCTGGCACTGCTTTGAGATCATGAATTTGTTTTCCTTTGGTGTAGGGTAAAAAAGCCACAGCTTTTCCTGCAATGTGTAACAAGCTGTCGGATCCAAGTGAGATCGAAAACAGGGTTGTGGTTGATGGCAACCTCATCACCAGCAGAGGTCCTGGCACCACAATGGAGTTTGCCCTGGGAATCGTGGAGAAGCTTTTTGGGCGTGATAAAGCGCTGGAGCTGGCAAAGCCAATGGTTTTCACATACCCATAGTGCTATTATGTTTGTAACAGTCTATTTTCAGCTCCTTGAAACATGTATTCGATATAAGAAAATGGAATAATTGAATTCATATTTGATTATGAATTCAATTGCTGTCATTCCCTGTACAAACGAGCATTTTCTTTTCTGTAGAGGATATAAATAACTTGCTTTAAAACACTGATTTGATTTTATGTTTCTGTAAATCCATCTCCGAGCAGGTCTTTTCAGTCTTGCAGGTTTGATTGGATGCATTGGCCTCCTACTGCCCGTCTATTGCGTCGAAGGTCTCCGGCTGATGGGCTTGTCCATGGTTTAAATGAGTCTTCTTTTCCTCGAAACTAACGGAAAGATTGGGATTATGGTGGAGCTCATCTCCTTTGGTTGCTTGTCATTTTCTTATCCTCCTTTAGCCTTTTTTTTTTTTTTATCAAAAAGTAGATTTAAAATAATAATTATAATTATAATAATAAAAATAATTTTAATAGATAAAAAAATTAAAAGATGAAATTAAAATAATAATAATAATTATAATTTTATAAATTATTTTAAATAAAATAAGTAAAAAGAATAAGAATCATTAAATTGAATAGATAAAAAATTTCAATTTAAAAAGTGATAAGAGAAAAATAAATAACAATTATAAAAATAAAGATCAAAACTAATATAAAAATCAAATTAAATCAAATTTTAAGAGATGAATTTGAAAAAAAAATTTAAATAAAATATATAGCAATTAAAAGTTTGAGAATTAAATTTGATATAATCAGTAAATAATATGATATTTTTAATTTTTTTATAATTTTTGGAAAGTATTTTTCTTCCAAAATAAAAGAAAAATATTTTCTTAAAAATTAAGCCAAATTTTTTTTTTATATAAAAATATTTTTCATTAACCGAAAAATATTTTACATTAATTAATTTTTTTAATAACAAATAAATATAAAAAAAATTAAAATATTGTTTTTTGGAAATCACTTCTAGAAACAAATCAACCATTATTCTTGTTATAGTCGAAGCAGGGACGAGAATTCAATAATGACGGGAAGCTTCCTCGAACTGCTCTTCTGACGGGGAGCAGTGTTCTGTAAAGATGTCCGCGCATTTAGAACTTTCAAATTACTCCCTGCAGGTGCCTCCACCTCAAGAAAGCCAAAGAAAGCCAAAGAAAGAAACTTTCTCCCGTTCGGTGTGTCTCAAAATTCCAGCCTATTAATTGTTGCAGTCATTATCATTTGACTGGTCGGAACTGAATTGCCTTGTCGATTTGTGATTGGTCTTTATTTGCGTGAGATATAAGAAAGAAAATATTTGAGAAATACCAACATTTGATGGTATTGTGTTTTAAATGGATCTCAGGTAAAATTTGATTTTTCTATATTTCTAGATTTTTTTTATGTATTAATATTAAAAATATTTTTTTAAAAATACAAATTATTATTTTAATATATTTTTAAATAAAAATTATTTTAAAAAACAACTAACAGTATCTCAAAAATTATTTTTCAGTATTCTTGGATTGATAGGGCTGGTCGTCGTCGACGACTTCTCCTTCCCGTACAGAATTTGGTGGAAACTCACTTGTTGATGTATTAATGGACATTTTGAATAAAAACAAGATTTGCAGATGCTTCCATCCTCTTTCTTTTAAAACTCTTCTTAGTTTGTCAAGTTTTTAACCTTTTAAATATTATTTATTGATTCAACGCTTTTAAACTCTGTAATATAATAGATTGAACTCTAGACAATGAAAGCAGCAGAATGTAATGATGGAGACAATGTAATATTATTTATTGGAAATATATTAAAATAATATTTTTTTAATTTTTAATTTGTTTTTAATATAGCAATTAAAATTATATTTTAAAATAATTTAAAATTTTTAATTAAGATAATATAGCATATATTAAAATAACAACACACTCAAAAAAGATAACAACTTGATAATTTGGACAACAATCATTAAAGACTCCAGTACAAGAGATTCAGCTCAACCAAGAGATACTCAATTTTCGATTTATTTTTAAAAATTATATCATTATTTTAAGAAATTACCTTAATTTATATATGCACATATAATTTAACAAGTCTATTCTTCAACAATGAAGGATATAACTTAACTAATTAAGTCATGAGTTTGATTTTTAGAGATTACCAGTTCAAGTCTTATAAATTTTAGGAATACTAGAAGTATATATGGTTATTAATTTCAGGATCCGTAGAATTAGTCGAGATACGCGCACACTGACTAGATTTCCACATGATTATTATTATTATTTAAAATCTCATTAATCCCAATTTATTCTTATATTTTAGATTAATGGAAAAACTCATTTAAAAATCTGAACCCAACTAATTTATTAAAAAAAGTAAATTAGAAGAAAAAGAATCATCATGCGGTGTTAAAATTATTTTCTTAATGAATGATATGAGGTCCAACTCTTTCACATGTCGGTATTTTCATCTCTTTGGATGAGAAATTTGACAGAATGATAGATTAGAGAATGATTCTAAATTAACGGATAAATTGGAAGCAATTAGATTTGAAAAAAAGGATTGAAGACTAAAAATAAAATATAAACATAAGTTAAGCAATTATCTTCCCAAAAAAGAATTTGCTGTAAATTGATTACACAGTTGATATCTAGAATATTATGTTTTTAACACTTAGTTATATTTAGGGTTTTTTTAAAAAAATTTCAAACTGTGTTTCATAATAATTAATTTTTTATATTTTTAAATTATTTTAATATATTAATAACAAAAATAATATTTTAAAAAAAAAACATTACCATTCAGCACAACCCAGAGTGAGCAAAATCAACATACCACGTCACCAGTTAAGCCTTCAAGAACATAACTCACACTTGAAGGCCTAGCTGTTGTGGTCAACTGTAAGTTCAATCCTTGCGAACGTCCCAGGTTCGATCCTTTCTGTATACTCTGTCACCCCTGTGGTGTTTTACCTGTTCATTGGGCTTGCAGGATGTTTAGTGGGCCCGGTGATTAGTTGTGGTGCGCGCAAGCTGACCCGAACACCTCGGTCATCAAAAAAAAAAAAAACATAACTCCAATATATTTTTCTCCATGTTAGTTTATAACAGACATACGGGTGGGATTCACCAAAACGTCAAAAGCATTTATTTCATTTTGCTTGCTTGACAGTAATTTTTTTTTGGTAAATATTTTTTTAATTTTTTTAAAAATAAATTATTTTGTAATGATAATATTATGAAAAATAAGTTACAAAATATTTTCAAGTTATGTAATGAAAAATGAGTTGGAAAATAGCTTATTAATATTTTTTTTCAAGTTTATTAAAATAATAAAAAATTAATTTTATAAATTAAAAATTTAAAAGAAAAGAAAATTGAAAAAAAAATTATTTTTATAAATTATTTTAAATAAAATAAATAATAATTAAAATAATAAAAATTAAGTCTAATAGATAAAAAATTTAAAATTAAACAAATAATTATAATTTCATAAATTATTTTAAATAAAATAAATAATAATAAAAAAATAAAGATTAAATTTAATAAATAAAAAATTTCAATTAAAAAATTAATAAAAAAAATAACAATAACAAAAATAAAAATAAAAGTTAATATAAAAATAAAACCGTTGTATCACCGGAAGCAGTGGTTACTCGTTGGAGACTTTTAGACTTGATATTTTGTCATGTGGGACTTTTCAACTCAATTCCTAGTTTGTATTTATGGATGCTCAAAACGCTTTTGACAGCACCGTGTCTAAAAAGTCTATGTTTATGTTTTTTCTGCTCTCTAACCTGAACGACCGGATTTCTATAAGACTCTTCCTCTCTCCGTCATCTGCTTCTGCCTGCTTTACAGCTTGCTTTGATCTATCCATTTCTGCTGCTGCCATTAGCCAACACCAGCCGACTGAGGTGATCTAGAGCCATTCATTTGCTAATGTGATATCTAGAATCCCTTGGATGAAGAGTCTTGTTATCAAGGGCTTCCATTGTCGTTGCCATCATCATTTGACTGACAAATGACTCCATACCTTTTTCTTTTCAATCTGTCAGGAAATAACTATCAAGTTTTGACAGTGCAAGAACAGGCTTACGGGAATGGGATTTCATAACGATTCATGATTTAATGTTTTGCAGGGCTGGGACTTGATTTTGGTAGGGATTTGTCCATCCTAACAATCTGCTGATGACTTGTTTTTCTTGTTTTTGCAAAAGGAAGGGAGTTTCCAGAGCTACACAAACCACAGAAGTTGATGATGGTATGCAACTGAATAGACTAATTGTTGTCTCTATTAAAGAGAAAATATTCGTTAACTGGCACTCTTCCTTTTATTATGATGGTCTGAGAATTTACTGAATCAATTTCTCTCAGACCTGTTTCTATGACCAAAAAGTTTCTGAGGTGAAATAGCAGTCGTCACATAAGCTGCGCACAGCACGATTCTCTGACTTGCTTTTCCTTGTTTTTTTCCCCTCTCCCTTTCTTCTTCGGCAAAATGGGCACTTTCTCGATCACACACAAAGCTCAGTGCTCATATTAATTTATTTTTTAATCCTATGTACTATGAAAAAACTTATGATGGATTTATATGGTACAGAGGTTTCATGGGCACAGAACACTTGCTCTTACACTTACAGGGAATTGCGAATGGCCACTGACAATTTTAATCCAGCCAATAAAGTTGGAGAGGGGGGTTTTGGCTCTGTTTACAAGGTGATTTTTAATGCTTATGGCTTTGTAAACAACCTCTTAGCTATTAAATTTCTCCTTGATCTGAATTCCAGTGATTTAATGGACAGGGAATGCTCAAAGATGGCACCATGGCTGCCGTAAAGGTACTGTCAGCTGAATCAAGGCAAGGTTTAAAGGAGTTCTTGACAGAAATAAAAGTGATTGCAGATATAGAGCACAACAACCTGGTTAAATTGTATGGTTATTGTGCAGAGGGAAACCATAGGATTCTGGTCTATGGCTATCTTAAGAATAACAGCCTTGCACAAACACTTCTTGGTAAGCCCACCATTCATTTATGATTTTTGTTTGCAAACAGCTCCTGTTATAAATTTCCTTCATCTTTAGGTGGAGACCATGGCAATATCCAATTTAATTGGCCTACAAGGCGCAAAATATGCGTTGGAGTTGCACGAGGGCTTGCATTCCTTCACGAGGAAGTCCAGCCACATATTGTTCATAGGGATATTAAAGCAAGCAATGTTCTCCTTGATGACGAACTCGAACCCAAGATTTCAGACTTTGGTCTTGCAAAACTTTTCCCAGCAAACCTGACTCATATTAGCACAAACGTTGCTGGAACTGCGTAAGTTCATCAACTCTGTTATACTTTCTTCTCACAGGTATTGTGTTCGATTCAATGTAAACTGAAATGCAACTCCTAGCAGTTTTTTTACTGGTGTTTAGCCTAATTGTTGCTGCTTAGTTGCCTTAACAAATAAGATGGATGGCCTCAACAATGTCATATACTAGTGCATCTCCTCTCGTATATTTCCCATGCTATATATCTCTGAGGTGGGTGTGATCATCTAACAATGGACCATATACCTTCCTTCATAAGTTGGGTGAACAGACTGTTATTACTCTTAATTTTTTATGCGTTATGATTTAATTGAACAATTTAATTTGCAGAAATTAAATTGAGACAAGCTACTGTGGAGCCTGCTAAAATATGCAGTATGCTTATCGAAAAGTGATAACATGAGACTTTGACGATATGGATTCGAGCCATAGATAAACAGAATTTCTTTTTGCATATTTGACCAAAATGTCTGTGGAGCCATAGCTATAACAATTTCCTGTTCTTGTTTCACGTGTGCAGAGGATATCTGGCGCCAGAATATGCAATTCGAGGTCAGTTGACAAGGAAAGCTGATATTTACAGTTTTGGTGTTCTATTGTTGGAAATTGTTAGTGGGAGGTCCAACACAAACAGGCGATTTCCTCTAGAAGAGCAATATCTGGTTGAAAAGGTATGAGCCTTTTGAACTCACTACAATTTTGTCTTCAGTTCTTTTAAAGAAAATTCGGGTCTTGTTCTTAATAGAAAATTAAAGATAATTCTCTTTAACAAAGAGCAGAGTTTCTTTCCTTGATAGCTAATCATTATTGAGTACATACTAGTTAAATTGCTCCAATCTGACTACTCACAAGCTGGGTTATCGATTCCTGCATTTGACATTTATTACAGTGATGCTGTATTTTCCTAAAGTGATACATCTTTGTAGGCTGCATTTGCATTGGCTACACTCGGTTTCCTTTCTCTGTTGAGTTCATGTAAATGGACTAAATCTTCATTTTCAAATGGTATGGAGTGTTAGAGTGCTCTTATTCTGTGCATATGACCATGGTGTTTTCTTCATGGTGTTCCATGTGGGCTTTCTTGACTTGTGATGACATGGAGTTCATTGGTGGTGTTCAGTAATTTCCTTGTAAGATAGGAATCCATAGGATTAGAAGACAAAAACAGCTTTCAGTTTTAATTAGGTAGCCAATTCTTTTTCCAATGAGACAAATGTTACTTATGTTGAACTTCGTGTTGGGGGAGTGCTGTTCTGATGTCGTTTCTTATGCATTATTCTGTAGAATAACACTGCGACTGTATCTTTGCAGATCACTTCAAGTTGAAGCGTCAGCCATCAAAACCCTCTAGAATAAATGCTCATTTTTGCTCTATGTTGGATGGATCGATTGCCCATTTCAAACTAGAAACACCATTCCATCTTCAATCTACAATTCTACGTCTTGAACTTTGAGCTCTTTATTATTTTAGGGAGTCAGTATACAAGCATTATTTCTCATATGAGCATCGGTCTTTCCTTTTCTGCCCTGCTCTAGTTTCATAACCCTTACTTCCCAATTCCTCATGTCAGTTAGAGCTGAGTGGATTTTGCAATCGATTCCAAAAGCAGTTATTAGATGTCTGTTTCCTAAAGCAGTTCGTTCTAGGTTTTTAAAAAAAGAGGAGCAGTCAGCTCATATTTAGCGATTCTTTCAGTAATCAATGACTTTTCAGCTTAAATGGTGCAACAATCTAATTTCATTTCTCAAATCAAGTTTTAATGGGCTTCAAAGTAGTTGTCTTTTGAATTTGGTCACACAGAGATCTTGTTGAGTAAAGATGCAATCTGCAGGTATGGGAATTTTATCAGAAGCAGGAGCTGGTTAATTTGGTGGACACATCGCTGGCTGGGGATTATGATGTCGAAGAGGCTTGCAATTACCTGAAGATAGGTCTTCTTTGCATCCAAGACATGCCAAAGCAGCGTCCATCCATGTCTACTGTTGTCATGATGTTAATGGGTGAGATAGAAGTGAACGACAAGATATCAAGGCCTGGCTTGCTGTCTGAATTGACGAGTTTTGAAGGTGACAAAATGCCCAAACACAAAGGTGGAAAAGACCAGAATAACAAGCGGGAAATGAAGAATTCATCTTCGACTTCAGGCATGGTCGGAAGTTCATCTTCATCATTAGGAGTGGACGCTTCATACGCTACCATGACCTTCAGTTCTATATATGACCGGGACAATTAACAGCATTCTCCAAGTCTTATTGTCGGGAGCAAATATGAGAGCCAGGTTTGTTTCAAAAGAGATTTTTTGGTAGCGTTAGCTTTTCTGGGAGTGAGAATCTCCCCGTAAATTCTTTTGTAAAAAAAGATGATTTTCCTTCCTTCCTTCCTTTTTTATTTTTCTTAATAAAGAAGAGAAATAGGAAGTGATCTGAAAAGATTTACTAACATTATCAGTGTCATATTATCACCATTTTTGTTGCTCTTTTCTTTTCTCTTCTTTTGGTCTAGAAAGAATGCAGGCATTAAGAATTAAAAATATGAATCAAGGAGAAGATGATCCCTACTGCGGAGGGCTCTCGGTGATATATTATCTGAAACTGATGAGATCCCACCTGAGACGATCATGAGCCTTTTCTTCCTTTCATGCTTCTCATAAAATGATTGATCTCCTGAGTCACAGTAATATCATATGTAATCTGCCTCCCCGGAACAAAGCTGCTCTGAAACTCGGTGACCGAATTCGGCAATAGATTTTTGTGTCTGTTCACCAGGAGCTTAGTTAAGATCTTGAAGTTGACATTGCAGAGTCCAAGCGGGCGAATTGGTGTAGAAGCTCTGGAAGAAAGGCTGGAATCCATCTCTGGACCAGGAGCTTTGAATGGTTTTCATATCAAATAAAGCTTTTCTCCCTTTTACCAACACATTCAAGGACAATAAAAACATATGCATAATGAAAAAGATAAATAAAAAAGCTATTAAAATTAAAGTTAAATTAAAAAATAAAAAACTGAAAGGACTTAACATTTCACCATCCTCGTAATTTTGATATAATCAACATGCTTTGTTTTTTTTTTTTGAATTAATTATTTTTTTATTAAATATTCATTTTTATTAAAGATATATGCGTGAAACACAATCTACTAATTAATTTTAATTTAATTGATTTCATTCAAATATCAAATATTATAAATTATGGTTTATATGTCATCTTATAATGCTTTATTTTATAAGACTTTAGATGCTAATGAAACTATTTTAGTGAAATTTAGTGAAACTATTTTAGTGAAATTTAATCGTTCAAGACACATATAGCTTTGAATTGGAATGAGAAATAATAATTTTTTCTTTCTTAAAAAAACTCAAATATCTTGAAATAGTATGATCTTTTTCTTATTATCAAAAACATAACATTAGTCTTCAAATTTTTTTATTATAGTCAAATGATTTATTTACTCTTATTAGATTTAAAAAATACATTATAGAAGAATTAAAACACTATTTTTTTTAATTTCATCCCTCATTATTTTATTTCATTTAATTTTTATATCAAATTTGGTTCTATTTTTTTTATTGCTTTTTTTTTTGTTTTTTAATTCTTTTTTTAATTGTTTTTTTTTTTAATTTCATCATCCGGTATTTTGATAATTAAAAATTTGCTTTGTGATTTTTTCATATTTGTCTTCTATAAGATAATCCTGATTTCATGACTTGGACTATGAGTTTCAAAAATTATTCCAATTTGAATTTGGTATTTTAATAAAAAAAAATTAATTTTTTTTATTTCATCCTTCGATATTAGATTATTAAGCCTTGTTCTTTTTTATTTTTTCAACTTTCTTTTCTTTAGGGTTATTTCAGTCTCATGATTTAGATCACGGGTTGGTTTAGTTAATCAGAATTGACTCATGTTTTTTTGACATTTTTTTAATTGATTTTCTTTTGATGTTTATCTTTCCATCATTTAATTTGATTGAGAATTAATCTTTATTTTTTTATTTAATTTATTTTATACGGGATTATCTTGATCTAATGATAAGACCTTGAATTTCGCATGCTTACTCGAGCTATGGTTTTTTGTTTTTCTAAAATTAATTATTTAGTTTGTATTTTTGCATTTAATTTGTTTGTAGTTGAGTTTCAAATCATTTTATTTTTTACTTAACGAGATTATTCTATTTTTATTTAATTTTTTTAATTATAAAATAATATCTTTGCCACCTTTTAATAATGATTAAAAGAAGATATGTTTCTATGATATTTACAAGTGCTCTCATTTTAAGCTACCAGAGAGTGATTAGCTTGTGTCGAAGCACCAAAACGTGTGCTGTGAAAGAAAACGATTTCAAGAAATCTAAGCTGGGCATTTATGAAATTTATGAGGACGACTTTTTAGCAGATAAAGTTTTGTCCCCTGGAAGCAAAATCCATGAAGATATCGATCCAGTACTTGAAATTCTTGCACTCGTTTGAATTTTTGGCAAGCAAAAACTGGGCAAGCTTCTCTTTTTATCAAAGCATATACATGGATAATTGTTTTTTGTTATCTTTTACTTATAATCACATGTAAATAGACAAGTAATGTAGAGAGATTGTATAGGCTGGCTTGATCTTCGAAGAATATCGAGTAAAAACAATAAAAACAGGAACAAAAGGCTGATGAACAATTTCATCTTCTTCTGTAACATCTAAACCACAAAATCACAAAACATAGCACTCTGTACCCAATAATAAAACCCAACATCACAGCTAAATTGCTCCATTTTCGTGAATCTTTCAGGCCTCGCTGTCTTAGGAACTCCCTTCCATAAAGTTTGCATTCCCCTTTATCATACTCTATGCACCTCATGTTGCCTTGCTCTCCTCCATATTCATTTATTAAAAAACATTCAAATGGGTACTTGAACAAACTCAGATAGTGCATGAAAATCCAGTAACTAGGAATCTTATTCTTCGATATGAAGTAACCGGAGAAAAGAAAGAAGGATCCCATCAGTCCTGAAATCACTGACGTCCCCATTATGAAGTTAGGCACTAGAGCACTGAAACAAGCTACGAACGAATTCGACATCAAAATCACCATCCACACCACTAGAGAAAAGTACAGAAATCCATCAATTGCCCTCCTCAATCCGACAAGCCAGTAGACTGGGGTAGAGTAGAGAAGAGCAACCATTAAAAGGAAAGGAAGAAAGATGAGGGTGTTTGATAGAACATAAGAAGAAACTCTATAAGCTCCTCTTGAGGTCTCTCTCGTCAGTATTCTTCTTTCTTGCAAAAAGATAGGCAGGCCTTCTGTTGTGGAAGATAGCAAGAAGGTGAGACTGAAGGCAAAAACCCGATTCGAGTCTGCAATGCAACTTGCCCTGTTTTCTTTCCAACATTCAAGTATATGGTTCCAAGTATTAGTCCAGCGACCAGCGCTTGCACCACTCTTGTAGCAAATAGTTGCTTGGTTCTGAAAATGTTGCTGCAAAACCTTTGTCCTAGTATCAAAACCTCCCCCAAAATAGAATTAGGATAGCAGAGAGGCTTTTCTTGATGATTGTTAAAGTTTGGGGTCCTCATGGTATGGCCTCCCTCGTTTCTGGTCTCATGAGAGCATTCGTTGGTGATAAACACTGGATTTTGCATTTCCAGGCTTTCTATGGCATCGATGGAAAACTCAAGCACGTTGACATGGAGAGGAATTCGATGACCAGAAAACTTCAGTCTTTCTTCAAGAGAATGCAATGAGCCATCGTGGACAACATATCCATTGGACAGCAAAACAAGGCGATCAAACAGCTCGAGTATTCGAAAACCTGGTTGGTGGATGGTTAAAACAATGGTCTTACCTTGATTTACCACCATTGACTTGAGCAGAGTCGATACATGAAGAGCTGATGCTGAATCCAGACCTGAAGTTGGTTCATCAATGAAAACAACGGCAGGGTCATGGACTAAATCAACTCCAATCGAAACTCTACGCCTTTCGCCACCGGAAATGCCCCAATTTGATCCCTCACCTATCCTTGAATCTGCAATATGTTCCAGTCCAAGCTCCTTCAGTAGCCTTCTCACCCTATTAGCAGCCTCTTTTTTCCCTCCTGGAAGCCTTAAAAGGGCACTGTACAGTAGTGTTTCCTTTACTGTTAGCGATGGAAATAGAGAATCATCTTGAGTCACATACCCGGATATTCTCCGAAAATGTTTTTCTTTCATTGGCTGGCTATTTACCAGAACTTGACCAGACACCTTACATGAAGATATCTTTCCAGCAAGGATCTCTAGTAATGTGGTCTTCCCTGCTCCACTAGGACCAGCAATTGCGGTGATCTCTCCGGGCCTAGCTGCACAGCTCACGTCCCTCAGAATGAGTTTTGGAACTCCTCTTGGAGTCTCTCCACAACAGATCCAGTTGAACTCATCAAATTTGCTGCATAACTTGTAGGACAATTTTTTGGTTTCTATTGTATACGTAGTTTTCTGGCCACCAGACGCTGGTGCCTTCACTGGCAATTCCATTGAGAGGATAGAGGTCTAAAGAAAGTCCATGTGGAAGAAGACGAAGATAACATAAGCAAGATATGTAAAGAAAAGACGGGAGATGAGCTAACTCACCAAACTGGGTGTTAGACACCAAGCTTGAAAAAATGGCATGCATGGGCTTAGGCAGTTTACGCAATCGACTTAACTTGGTAGCGATTTCTATTTCGTTCGGGAAGTGGGATTTCTGGTAAGGTTTGGAGAGTTGCAAGAAAACTCAAGAATGGAAGAAAGAAAGAGCAAAAAATGTTGGTCGTGAAGTATTTCAGGTGAGCTGATTATTGACTGTGTAAGGTTGGTGTTGGTGGCCTTACCATCTTCCCTACCCGAAATTGCCAGCTCAATATATTGGTTGTAAAATAATATAAATGGCCTGAAAAATCGATGTGTGATGCTAGGATGCTAAAATGGTCAAATTGGGATTTGTGTACTCCTCACAGGGAAATTAATATTAAACTACAATTTTTTTCTTAAAAAAAATTGGGCACTTCAAAACATTATAGATTATGAGAGGAGGCACTGTGAATTTTAATATTTCTCTTATTTTTTTTTAGTGTTTGGAGAATTTTCTAATTTGACATTCTTTTTATAAGATTAACAATAGCTCTTTTTCATTATTTTTTTGGTTGCTTTTATACACATGTTTGTTTTTATTATCATGTAATTTGATTAAACAAAATAGATTTAGAACACAAAGTTATTAGTATTAAAATATAGACTCGAATCATAGTTTAATGAATTAGCATGGTTCAAGTTAATCCAAAACATTTTCATCTTAATATTTTTTAAGATATTTTTTAATTATTGTGAAATGATTATCAAAGATAACTTTTTTTTATTTCAAATGCTTGTGTTTAGGATTAGTAAGCTTTGCGCTTATCCATTATGATTGGTTGAACATGCAAAATTATTTTTATTATGAACCATTATTCATTCAATTAAAACTTGGTTTCAAAGTTATTTTAGATGGTATTTGGTTTATTCTGTTTGGTCATTTTACCGAGGATTACTTGAATTCTCGAAACTCGGTTGTTGAAATAAACATCATCTTGACTTTATAATTTATACTAATAACTTTGATTTTCTGAAAACTTTTTGATCTTTTGTGAAGATATAAAAATAAGGTTTTTTTAGCCTATAAGATCACAAGATTTTTTTCAAAGTTTACAAAAAAAAAGCATCAAAGAAATCTTGACCAAACTTTTATCTTTCTTGATTTATGAACAAAGTACATTATGCATAATACTTCTTTACAACATCTTACAAGCTTAGATAAATTATCTCTATCCATCTTGGTCAAAATCAAGACTCCTTTAGAAAAGTTTTTATTCATCATATATGGTCATTCATAGTTTGACGTCTATTTGCCCTAATCTTAACCGGATGTTGACAAAAAAAATTTCAATATCAGGTCTTCTTCTTTGAATACTTTTGTCCTGATCTTTTGTTGTATGTCATAGTCATTCTGCTTTGGTATAATTGATGATGATAAATTGCTATCAATTTCTTCTAACTAATTAGATTTAACTGCTCAAATTTTAAGTTCGCTCATTCTGATATATTTTTTAAGATATATTTTTTTAAAATTTCAAACAACACCGTATTGAATTTCTTTTAAGTCAATCTAAGTTTTTACAGGATTGATCGGATCACATTTAGATCTGGTTGATTGAATAAATCATGTTCAGGCAACTCAACCCAATTTGATTTTAAACTCAGGGCAAGTAATGGGCTGGTTTAGGGGGTCTACATGTTAAGCTGCCAAGTCAGGTTTAATAACTTTGGCAAGAACCCATGACAATACATGAGCAATGTATTTTTTTTTATATCTTTTATTAGTCAAAATTATCATGATATTATTTTTTATTTAAATCTTGCTTTTATGACTATGATAAGATGTCGATTGAGAAATAAATATTTTGGTTAAAAAAAAAAGGATTGTGTTAATAAAATAAATGGTTTTAACTATATATATATATTATTGTTTCAAATTTGTCCAACATTTTTTATATTTGTTTTCATTGCTTTTGATTTTTGTTAAATAGAGAACATACAGCAAAAAAGTTATATTGTTTTTGTGGAAAAAATATTTATAATAAAAGGAGAAATCATATTGGTATATTATATTGTTTTAATAGAATTTAAATTATTTGTCTTTTTATAAAAAATTAAAAAATATTTTCAAACAATTAAACAAAAAACTTTTCAAGAGCTCCTCACGATACGAAATCAAATACCTTAGTTTATATTTATCTCTTAACTCCCCAACTAAATAATTAGTTGTTATTAATAATTCTTTTCAATGTTCATTGATGCATATGATTCACTATTATTTTTTATTAAATACATGCATCAAGTTTTCAATCACAATTATTTTTTATGTTAGCAAACATGTTAACAATATTTTTATATTTTTTTATGTTGGTTTTTTTTAACATGCAGCATGGATCAACTAGCTAGTTAATTAATATAATCCCAAAAAACATTATTGCCTTTCATTATTCATATTAACATTGCAGAGTTATAGATAGAAAAAGCATTTAGTTTTTAGATAAAAAAAATGATGTAGTTTTACACTTAAAAATTGAAGTAATTTTTTATAACTTTGCTTCATGGCTTTTAATTTTATTTAATAATTTTCCAGCTTTACAATGCAAAATGGTTCTTACGAATTCTTTTATTTTGAAGAGTCTTGTTTTTATATATGCAAGACAAATGTGAAAGATATAGATATGAATAGAAAATTTATACTAACTTTTCATTAAGAGTTCTTTTTTAATATTAGTTGAGCTTGTCAAAAAGCATAAATTCATTCCTCTATTAGTTTTATTTTAATTTTAAGGATCCACTAATAAAAAAACATAACTAAGCTCCAAATTAATGATTTGCTACATTTTGATTTAATTTTATTAGTTTTATTTTAATTAATTATAGGTGACATTCTAAAAAGATCATTCTAAAAAACAATAAATATAATAAAATTTTAATCACAAAAAATCATTCTGAAAAGCAAAGAAATTGATCTTAGTAGTGGGACCAATTATAACATCAAATGACAATTAGAGCATTGGTAAATAAAAAGAAAAGGAAGGAAAGTAAGAATTGAATAAAAGAACTAAATAACTTACCATAATCCTTTCTACTATAAAGTTTATTATCTAAAAGAAGCATCAAAATTCATATTTTTCACTACTAGGAATTGGGTTTTAGATTTAATTAGATAACTAGTTCATGCTACTTTACGGGTTGGATAAAGGTTTTTTTTACACAAAAAATAAAAAGAATAATGTCTAGGACATATAGAATGATGTGATAAATCTTTGCAAGAAAACAAAATCACAACAAGGAGTAAATTTTTTGTGAAGAAAAAAGTGTTGAACCCATAAGAACTAATTATGCTATTGAATATTAAAATTTACTAAATTATCACTATTTAGGAATAAAAATGAGGTTTTATAAAATTGAGCACCTGATTAAACTAAAGTATTTGAAGAAAACTAAATTAAAAGAACAAAAAATAAAAATTAAGGTTGTGGAGACAATAAAAAATAAATATAGAGCTTTAGATTCACTTAATTAATCTCACACGATTTATTATTCATTGTTATAAAATTCCAAATCTTTATATTGATGATTAAAAAATCCTTTAATTATTCAATGTTTACTCTCAAACAAGATTAATAATATCTCTATTGAATAATTCAACATATCTTTATGTAAATTAAATTAATTAAAGATTCATTAAATTCTTTGTATTTTTCTTAATCTATAACCACATTAATTGCAATAAAGTTTCTCTATTTTTTGTTCAACTAATGATGTTTAATCTTGAAAGCTTCTAATCAAAAACCCCTAGTCTCATTATAATTCAATAGATTAAACAATAATTGGTTAGAAAATTATAAGCAATAAGATCAAGGATAAACATTCAATATGAAAAAAATAAAAATAAAAGAACTTGGAATTTAAGTTGTATAATCAAAACTAGACTACATTACATCCTTAGAAAAACAAAATCTAGTTCATAATGAATCTCTTATAAACCATGTTCTTATTGGAATACATCAAAATAAAATTAAAGAGAAGAATAAAACTTTTTTGCATGGAATAGGTTGAAGAAAAACTCCATTGCAATGCCTGGTTTCTTCTAGTCTCTCTCCTCCTTTCAATGATAAAAAGAACCCTTTCTATCAACTTTAGTCGTGATCTCTTCCTTGATTTTGTCTCTTTCTTTGGTCCAAAATCTCCTTTTATTTGTTTTTATTATTATTATTATTTTCTTTCCAAAACCAGTAAATTTTAACCTCTAACTTGTAGCCTTATTTTCTCCATTAGATAGACTTATTTTGAGAAAAAAATAATCATAAAAGTCTTAGATCTTCCTCTTAATGTTATTTTGAAACTAAGAGTGCTTAAGTTAGATATCTATAGAGAAAGTTATGCCTTATTTACCGAGACTTGTTACTGAAATTTCTGGTAAGGAAAGTTTCTTATTCTTACAATATGAGATTTCACTTTCCTATTTCCTTTATTTTCCCAAGCATATACACAATTCAATCAGACCTCTTTAAAGTACATTTCCTCATTTAATTTGCTTTTAAATTTAAATGGGATTCCTCAATACCACGAGTCTAAATCCAATTAGAGCTAATGTTTGGCTAGAATTCAAGGATCAAATGCTGAATTTTCACTCCAAAGCTCATGATTCCATGAATTTATATCTTCCTATATATAAATACAAACTATATAAAATTGAAATATTTAAGATAAAATAGTATAAAATTAAAAGTAAGAGCATATAAAAATCAAACATATCAAGGAACTCTTTGACATTGTTGCAAACAATTAATATGATCTAAACTACACCAAATGATTCTTTAAAAGTTCCAACTAGGCCAATTATAAGGTCAATGACAAAGAAGCTCAAAAATAAATTCAATGGGCTTATTCAGAGTATTGAGCTAAGGTGACTTTCAAGAAAGCTACATCTTCAACAAGTGATGATCAGACCTTAATCAATTTAATTAATGTACAAGAAGAACCTAATCCATCTACTTCGTGGGTTTAGCTTGGCTTTTCTAATGCATAATTTTATGCTAACAAAAATAATTTTTTATCTGACTATTAGATCGGGTTGAAATTTTACAAGAAGTTTTTAGAGGTATTGTTTTATATTAGGTTAAAATTCTAGTCAATCGAACACCAGTAAGGCCTTGCGATAAGGTTTATAAGTTACTGTGCATGATTTGTATTAGTTTTCTAGTTGATCTAGGATTCTTTATTTTATTTTATTTATAACTCTTTTATTTTTTTGCAGCCTCGTTTAAGATGTTTTTACCTATTATAAATAAGGCTATTTAGCTTGTATTTAGGTTTTTTTTTTTACAGACTTTGATTTCAGAATAATTTATTATGTGATTATGAGGGAATTCTTTTAATTTGGTTATTCATTAAACTATTCTGACTTATCAAAGAATTAACCAAGCTTCGTAGCATCTTTTATACTTTTTTCATGTCTTTTCATAGGTGTTGGGTGGGGGATTGATTTCTATAGTTTTAGTGTCTTGATATAGGTTGTCATTGTGTCAAACTCAATTACAAAACTTGAATTTAGCTTTCTTGGGAAGGGTCAATTTGACTATGAGTTTTTGGATCTTTATATACATAGGGTTCATATTAGTTTGTGTTAGAGCAAGGCTTTAAAATCATGTTATATCTCTTTATCTTATAATTTCCAAGTTATTTTATCGTTGTTGTCATCTAGAACTTGGTTGTAGCAAAAGTTAAAAATACAATATTATTTGTGATGAATTGTATACAATTAAAAAAAAGATTAAGAAAGATCAAAGAAATTTCATCAAGGAAAAAGTAGGGTTTAGCAAAAAAAAAATTAAGGTTTTTGTTTTTATCAAATCTTGGATTTGGCAACTCAAATCTAAAAATTCTTTATTATTGGGATATCTTAGTGACATGTCTTGATTTTGAGATTATTTAGATATACTTTTTGGGTTATTTAGGTAAATTACAAACATAATTTATAATGGGTAACTTTGCATCAAAAAATTATTTTGTTGTTGATTTTTGGGTTTGATACACAAAAATCAATCCAAAAATAATGTATTTTCTTAGTTTGAGTTATTTGAGTCTTGTTTCATTAGTTTTCTTATTCTAGTAATTTTTTCATGTCTTCGTATTGTTCATATTTGCTTTATTATTCGTGATTTTATATTCGTAGTTTTGTAATAATATTTTTTGGTTTTTTTTTATTGCTTTATGAGTCTATATAATTATTTTGGATTGTATCACTAAGTAATTAATTTTTCTAATTTGTTGTGAATGAGTTCCTTAAAGAACTAAGATTTTTAAAATTGAGTGATAAGATAATAAGCAAAAACTGAGCTTATTATAGTGATAAGTAGAAAATTTGTTTGAAACACAAGAGGAGTGACATCTATTGAATGTAAACGCGTGAAGAAATGTGTGAGGGTATATTTTCTATTGCTACTAACACGATTTTTAGATTTTGATAATGTTAACAAAAAATGGATCATCACCGTTGAAGGAGAATAATAATATGCAATAGGGTTATTTGGTTATGCAAAAATAATTAGAGAAGATGAACAAGAAATTTAGAAAGGTTTTAAATGGGATAGATGGATTAAGAACCGAAATAGCTAGTCTTTAAGATGTGCTAGTCCATAAAGGTCTCGGGGGTAGAAGGCATGTAAGAAGAAATATTTCACCTTTAGTGGAATCTATAGCTAATAGATGAAAAGGCTGATAATTTTGATCATGAACATGGTGCTAGGTTTCGATAACATAAGATCCACAAATATAAGAGAGTCTGACCACATGATTATTTCAGTCATAAAAGAGCAAGCTTATTCTTTAGGGAGATAGTTTGACTTTATAGGGTTCTTAAAAGCATGTTTTCTGATCATGATATCAAGTTTTTTAGCTTCTTTTGAAAGATTTTGTGGGATAAGTTAGGAACTAAATTGCTATTTTTCACTACTTGTTATCTACAGACAAATGGTTAAACTAAAGTAGTTATTAGGACTTTAACTACATTATTAAAAACTATCATTCAAAAAAATTTGCAGAATTTAAAAGATTGCCTGTCGTTAGTTTAATTTTCATATAATAAAAGTGTACATTCTACAATTGATTATTCATCTTATAAATTATTTATACCTTCAATCATTTAACTCATTTGGATTTAATTTATTTACGTGTTGATGAAAGGGTTAGTCCTGATGACGATTGAAAAGCACAGGTAGTGAAGGCTCTTCATGAGAGTAAAGGATGAAAAAAAGAAGAAGCAATATGAAGTAGTTATTAGGACTTTAACTATATTATTAAAAACTATCATTCAAAAAAATTTGCAGAATTTAAAAGATTGCCTGTCGTTAGTTTAATTTTCATATAATAAAAGTGTACATTCTACAATTGATTATTCATCTTATAAATTATTTATACCTTCAATCATTTAACTCATTTGGATTTAATTTATTTACGTGTTGATGAAAGGGTTAGTCCTGATGACGATTGAAAAGCACAGGTAGTGAAGGCTCTTCATGAGAGTAAAGGATGAAAAAAAGAAGAAGCAATATGCATTCAAAGCTAATAAGAAAAGAAAAAAAATGGTTATCTTCAAACTAGGTGATTGGGTTTGGGTGTATGTATACAAGGAGAGGCTTTCTAAATGTATGAGATCTAAGTTGATGTCGAAAGGAGATGGTTCATTTCAAATCATTGAAAGAATTAATAACAATACCTACAAATAGATTTACCAAATAAGTATTGTCTTAATGCTACTTTTAATGTTTTTTTTTTTATGTAGGTGATAATTTGAGGTGAAATTCTTTTGAGAATAAAAGGAATAATACGATCCAAATTACACCAAAACATCCATTAGGCCAATTACAATATCAAGGGCAAAGAAGCTCAAAGATGCATTAAATGGACTTATTCAGAGTATTTAGACCAAAATAGATTTCAAGGAGGCTACATCTTCAAGAAGTGATTATCAGACCTTAATCAATTTAATCCATGTACAAGAATGGCCCGATCCATAGTTTTACTCTAACAAACATAATGTTCAATCTGACTGTTAGATTAGATTAAAATTTTACCAGAAGTTTTCAAAGGTATTTTTATATATTAGGTTAAATTTCTAGGTCAATCGAACATCAAGAAGTCCTTGGGATAAGGACTAGAATCTACCATGCGAGATTTATATTAGTTTCCTAGTTGATTTGAGATTCTTTTATTAATTTTCTAGCCTTGTTCAAGATGTTTTCCCTTATTATAAAAAGATTTATTAAGTTTGGATTTGTATTTTTTTTACAGACTTTGTTTTCAAAATAATATATTTTGTGATTGTGAGAGGATTCATTCAATTTGGTTCTTCATTGAACTACTATAACTTATCAAGGAATTAACTAAGCTTCGTGGCATCTTATATACTTCTTGTTTGCATCTCATCATATGTGTTGGGTAGGGGTTCGACTTCTATAGCCTTGGTGCACGGTATAGGTTTTTGTTGTGTCAAGCTCAATCACAAAGCCTGGATTTAGATTTTTTAAGAATGGTTAGTTTTTACTGTGGATTTCTAGATCTTTATATCGAGTTAAACTTGAAACCTTCCGATCTAATTCCTTATCTAGACCAGGTTTTAATTAAACCATATAGGAGTTACCTTGACATTACCTAGTCGACTTGAAATTTTCAAAGGGAACCCAAAAGACTATTAAAAATATGGTTTAGCCTTAAAATTTCGTTGAGATGACATCTTTTCATAAAAATATTAAAATGATGAAATATTGGATCAACTTGGACTTCATGACTTAACCCACCAAACCAGTGACTAAGGACATGAACTCCATTAAGTTTAATAACTTTATTTCTCTAAACTATTTTTACTTAATTATGTTAGAATAAAAATAGATACTTGTAAAATTAAGCATCATCCCCAACAATATGATGTTTGTTTGAGATCTTGATAACCACATAGAAAGCGAGTTACTATATTTCATTGACCTTGAACAACCCAAGCTAACGTTTCAAATTCAAATATATATTTTTTAATATTAAAATGACAATATATTTGATTAACCTTGGACAACCTGAGTTAACGTTTCAAATTCATGACCCAAGTTATGAGACTATAATAACTTTATAGAAAACAAATAAAAATAAATTACTAAGCCTAATTCTCAATCAACCCTATATTGAATGATGAAATTGAAAAAAAATCAATTAAAAAATGACAAAAAAAAACTCGGGTTAACATGTCAAACTTGCAACCTGGATCATAAGACCAAGATAACCCCGGTAATGATGAAATTATATATAAAAAAATTTGATAAAAAAAGAGAAAAAATAAGTTAAACAGGTTAACCCGCGACCCGGGTCATGAGACAAGGACAACCTAATAAAAGCAAGTCCAATGTTGAAACACTTGTGACCTATGTAATGAGACCAATCTAACCTTTTAAAAAGAAAAAAAAAACTTGATTTAACCAAGGGTAAAATGCCAAAACTCGTGACCTTGATCTTAAGACTAAGATATTCTCATAAAAAAAAAATCAAAATAGATTATGAAGCTCAATTTCTAATTGACCCAATGTTTAATGATAAAATTAAAAAAAAATCGATTAAATAAAAGATACAAAAAACAACCCGAATTAACTCAAGTTAATCCATTAAGCATTATTCTTGTGTTATGAGATCATGATAATCTAATGAAAAGTATAAAAACAAATAATGAAGTTTAATTTTTAATCAAATCAATATTAAAGGATGAAATTAAAAGAAAAACTAATTAAAAAAAATTTGAGTTATTAGGTTAACCTACCAAACAAGGTTAATCCATCAAAATTGGAATCTATATCACAAGAGTATGATAACTAAATAGAAAAAAATATAATATTAAAATATAAAATTAAACAAAAATAAGATTAATTGAAAAAAAAGTATTATTCTAATGAATAATATTTTATGAAGAGAGGTATAGTATAACTATCTTATTTTTTTAGTTTATAGGTAATTAAATTAAATTTCAGATATTTTTTATTACATTGGAAAATAAATTATTTACAAACAAAGGCACCCGGTCATTATATAAATTTTCAAATTTAACACCTTCTTCCTTAAAAAAAAATAAACCAAAAGAAGAAGCATAAGATATTTTAATTTTGACATCACCGAAATGCCATTCCAATAAAATGGAAGGGCATTTCGTTATCTACCTCTATAAAACCCCATCTAAAACCCTACCTCTTTTATCTCCATCAGGGTTTCAGTTCCAGAAATGGCGACTTCTCTCCTCACTCGTTCCCTCCTCCTCCAAAAAATAACCTCCAAAACAATAATCTCCTCCATTCTCTCCCGACCCTTCACTTCCCTCTCCGCCACTTCCTCCGCCTCCTCCACTCTCCTCCGCCGTGCTCTTCGTCCTCTCTCCGCTGCAGCCAACATCAATCGCTCTGTCTCTCGGATTCCATCCAGGTCGTTTTCTGTCAACCCATCATCGTCTTCTCTTAACGACCCAAGCCCTAACTGGTCCAACAGACCTCCAAAAGAGACTATCTTGCTTGATGGCTGCGATTTTGAGCATTGGCTCGTCGTCATGGATAAGCCTGAAGGAGATCCTACTCGTGACGAGATCATCGATTCTTATATTAAAACCCTTGCTGAAGTTGTTGGAAGGTAATTTATTAAAGTTTACACCTTAATTTTATTTCTCATTCACTTTAATTGTTTTTTTACTTAATTTTTATTTGTGTTAATTGTTAGTTTTAGTAGATGAAATATTGATATTCGTTTTTTAAGAAATTATGGGCTTTGTATATTGATTAATTTTTATTCTATTTCAATTTAACACTGTATGGAAACCCAAGAATTGGCAATAAATAATTTCAATTCTTTATTTTTTAGCAATTCTCAATTTTGGAACTAAATTTACATCTTGAAATGAAGTCAATGAATTAAAAAAATGTGATTTCCATATAATTCATAACCGCACCCAAAAGAGTGTTATTTACTTGGAATCCCATACAATAGTCGTTGTATATTTCCATTATCTAAAATGCCCCGCAATACGTTGTTTTGAAACCTACCAAATATAGCTTTCAGCTCTTCACTGCCAGCAAATTATAATGTTATTTATTTATTTATTAATTTACATCAAATAGAAGTGTTAGGCTAAATCCAAATAATATTTAAATTGGTTCCAAATGGAGGGATTGAATTAGAACTGAATATAAATCACCTCTACATGTAGAATTGATGTCATTTTTATCCTAGAATTTGTTCTAAGCTAGCTGTGAGTTAATTGTTTTAGTCATTTTTTATTGTATTTTATGTATTTATGCGTTGCATTTGGTTGCTTTTTATTGAGGGTTTGTGCATGCTTCCATGCATGTTATTGATGTCTTTTGTGCTTTCTTTATGATTAGTTATACTTTGAAAGGTTGCAGTTTGCTGTTTTGTAAGTGTGTTTGAGGTTTATGAATTGTACCTAACCTATTGCTAGAGGGATTTAAGTGCATTTTAATTACACTTCTCTAAGAATCAGGAGTTTGATTGCTTAATTGTTCTTTTATCTGACTTCGATAGGAATTGTGTTTTATAGCTTAATGTTTGATTTGTGTTTTAGATTACAGTAAGTAGAGTGCTATTCTTAGTGTTTGAATATTCCTTGCTGCTTTTAATATTTAGCATGTCTATCTGTGCTCTTTCAGTTTAGGGGAGCTGTAGAAATGTTTTTTTATCTTACCGGAGGAATCTGGAGTTAAATGGGTTTTTGTGATGTGTGAAGTCTTGGTCATTTAAATTTTGTGGCTGTATGACAGTGAGGAAGAAGCGAGGAAAAAGATCTATTCAGTTTCTACTCGATGCTACTTTGCCTTTGGAGCTCTGGTGTCCGAAGAGGTTTCATACAAGATCAAAGGTATATCTTCTTTCAAGCTGTGGGTAAAGGGGGGCTGGGGGTGGCCCTGGCGTTACCAAGGATTAAAACTGTTCCTCTTCCTCGTTAATAATATCTTGCATTTGGTCCATTTTAACCCAACAAAACCCTTAACTTGGATTCTTAAAATATGTTCTTAGCCTGTGTTAAATCCTAGATGTAAATTACCTCCCTTCACCTTAACAAGATGACATTTGGTCCCTTTCAAAATCTTGAAAAACGGTAACCAAAAATGAACAACTTTGTTCACTTCTATTTTTTCCAAAAAAGTTTTTTTTTCCCTAAAAAAAAACATACTCAAGTGTTTATTGGTAATTGCTTTTAATGGAAAAAAATGGGCCACTGCATAGAGTTGATTGGTACAGGATGTTACTTTTTTGAAGTTTGAATGTGATGGATGTGCTCTGTTGGTCATTTTTCCAGAATTGAAAAATGTTCGCTGGGTTCTTCCAGATTCGTACTTAGATGTGAAGAACAAAGATTATGGAGGTAAGGGATTTCCCCCCCTTTTTTTGTATGTGATACCAATATATTGTTGTAGATGCGTGTTTTATTGCATTTAGCAGTACTACATGCATCTTATTTTTTATTATCTTTTTTATCTTTAAGGAAACTTCTGGCTTAAATGTTTTGTGCACCAAGAAATCATTTTGAATATTTTGCTTCTCAATCTACAATTGTTGAAGCTTGTTCTGGTTAGGTTGGATGCTATTTAAACCCTTCTAGACTTTGACCAAATGAGGATTGTACTAGAATTTCTGTAACTTACTAGGGTTTGCAGGCAATATTTTGCTGGATTGGCTTTGCTCTGTGGTAATCACATTTGAGTTGCGAGTCTTGTTTTTCCTTATTTATCATAAATAGAAGATAAACAATGCAAAATTCCATCAAGATCGTATCTCGCCAAATAGTCTCTGATGCAGTTGTCAAACGGGTGCATGTAATTGTTAATAACAGGTTAACAATCCTCATTTTAAATGCAAGTGCACAAAGAAAGCAGCATGTTTTCCTTTTCTGAGTTAGGGTAAGATGATGGTGCCTTGATTATGTTTTCATACTGCTAGGATTTTGGTCTATTTCTGCAGAGTCGCACATTCAGAATTGAGCATTTCTTTTCATTTGAAACTGTGTTGATGAATGCCTCCTTTTATCCTTAAGTCATGATTGTTACTATTTATTCTGTGATTAGCAAGTCATAACACTATACTGTACTTGATTGGTGCCTGATGGTTTTTTCCTTTTAGGGGAGCCATTTATTGATGGGAAAGCTGTGCCCTATGACCCAAAATATCATGAGGAATGGATAAGGAACAATGCGAGGGCAAATGAAAGAAATAGGCGCAATGATCGACCTCGTAACGTCGACAGATCAAGAAATTTCGACAGAAGAAGGGAAAACATGCAGCAGCGTGATGGAGCTCCTCCTCCTCCTATGGCTAATCAGGCTATGCAAAACCCTGCTCCCAATGTGGTCGGACAACCACAAAACATGGGCAGACAAGGTGGACCGCCACCGTCGCCACAGAACAGCTACAGGGTGGGACCAGGTGGACCACCGCCTAACAACTATAACATGGGCGGACCCCCGAACATTGGTGGACCAGGTGGACCACGGCCTAATAACTATGTAGGTGGGCAACAGAACAATATGAATAGAGGGCCACAGAACATGCCACCACAAAACTACATGCCCCCACAGAACAACATGCCCCTGCAGAACAACATGTCGCCGCAAAACAACATGCCCCTGCAGAACAACATGCCGCCGCAAAACTATGTGCCCCCTCAAAACAACTACATTCCACCACAGAACAACATGCCTCCACAGAACAACATGGGAGGATGGTCCAGTGACATGCCTGGGAACATGCAACACAACTTCCAGAGTGGGCCTAATGATGGAGGCTATCAAGGTGGGCCACCAAACTACCAGAACAGCTACCCTCCAAGCAGGGATTGAAGCATGCATGGTTGAAACACTTATGCAGCTTATATAATCCCCTGAAGAGACCAAATTCTTGATGCTGTGTAGATATGCAAGATATTTCAAATTTCTAGGACTTGTGGTGTTGATGGTACTTTTTGCTTTACCTGGCACGATGCTGTTTAAGGCATGCTTTCATATCTGAATTTCTATCTTGCGATTTTTATGGTAGGATTCAGTGCCTAGTCTGTCTGTTGGATATTGAAAGCTGTCCGCAGGTACGAGGTAGCATTTAAAAAGGATAGAATTATTGTTGTCTACCCCGTGTTTTGATTCCTTTAGTTTTTTCCATATTTGCCTGTCATGATGCTGTTTAAGACCTGGTTTAACTCTGGATTGATAGCTTATAAGTTTAAGGAAAGGATTCAGTATCATCAGTGAAAAAAAGGAAGCCTCCCCCCACAAGTACAAGGCAGTCCTGAACCTGTATAGTGTATTGCTCATAGCTCCCTTGTTTGCTGCAGTCAACTCTCTTTCAGATTGCCCTTGAGCATATCTTCTTTCTTGTTGAATGTGGAAGGAGCAGATGATGGACGCGTTTGAAAGTGCAAGAAATTGCTTTCGGGATATTAGATTGTGGTTTTGCGAGCCTAAGAGTTGTGTAGGACTGCTGTGTTATCTCTCCTGATTTCTTCTCATGCATTATTATCATTTGTGATTCATAAAGCGCATGCTATTGAGTTTGCCTTCGAGCACTTTAATTTGATCGTTTGATCCTGTTGGGGCTGTCTTTGTACTGGTATTTCAATAAAATTTGATTATTTGTACTGGAGTTTCAATAAAATTTGATTTTTTTTAAAATTTTAATATTAAAAATTATTTTTTTGATTATTTTCTGTTCTTGAAAATCAACTTCAGATTTCTATGAGAGAACAGCTAGAATATTCTTAAAAATTAGCTGAAACATTAACATACTAGTCAAAATTACAATCCAGGGATCCTGCCTTTCCCCATGTTCTGCCTGAGGCTGCATTCTCCTGCTGTGCTGCCAAAATCGCTTCTTTAAATATTTTCATACATGGTTTGAATTTTGTTCCCGACAGAAATGTGACACAACAGCGCAAGTTCCTCAACTGAGTTGTGTAAAAGGATGATTTGGAATTCCATTTAATGCCAAAATTAGCAAATAAATAGATTCAGATAAAAAAAAAAAAATTGGGGTTGCTAACTTCCTATTTCTGTGAAAAGGTGACGGGAAAAAAAAGAAGATAAATATAGCTCAAATGTTTTCATGGGACATGGAAGAGAAACAATTGTTAGTGCTGGAAATCTGAGATCTAGAGTCAACTCTAGTACATATCCTTTATTATAGTAAAGGCCCAGATTTCATCCCTTCACAGACAGCTTCTGCGCAGCTGACAATTGCTCCAGCTTAAGCAAAAACAGCAAGTAGATGGAAGTCATAATTAGAAAAGTGCAACTTGAGTTTCTCTGTTACTGCACATAATGCAACTCTTACTGCATTCATCACCCAGCAAATAAATGCTGCGTAGATGGTTCTGCCACAGCTTCCCTAGTAATGGATTCAGTTCTTTTGTTCTTGGCATCTCGGATCTGTTCAGCAAGTGAACCTTCTCTTTGAATTTTTTCGCTCTTTTTAATCTCTGCATCGATTTTCTCCCAAGCTCGGGTATGGGAAGTCGAAGATGCCCCTTGGCGAATCATCTGATCATTAATGGATTTTCTTTTTCGAATCTATAGAGAAAACATATAGCCTTGTTAAGACAAACATATAAAAAAAATGAGAATGAGAAAAAAAAAATGAGAATTTAAACAATGAACATCAATGTGAACAACATTTGATGTATAGGAACCCCACAAGGCATGGTCTCATCATGGAATTGCTTGTTTCATGCGAAAGATACCAAGAACAAAGATAGCAATTGGATCGTAATAGCATGTCCAGCCTCTATATATTAGGTTTTAACAAAAAGGGTTGAAGTATATGAATTGCTAAACAGTGTACAAGATAGTCTGCAGTGTAAACGTCTTCCATGGTGTGACTCCAACATAAAATCCATTTCATAAGATTCCCCTCCTTCTTGTATATGTCCTGTTTTGTATCTTCTACCAGTTAATACTGTTTTGCATCAATTTCTAACAGTTATGGAATTACCAATTAACTTTGTACCATTCTAAGAATGAATTCCAAGTTAACTTCTAAAAATATGATTTCTAATCTACTGAGTCAATCAGAATCAACTATTCCTAATTCAATTCTTTGAATCAATGTGCATCCCAAAATATAAATGTCATACACTAATCCTCAAATTGGTAGTGTGGTTTTTTCAAGTTGCACTGTAGCCTCTATGTTACCTTTGTTAATCTCCGCTTAAGTGTCAGCTTTCGGGCAACAGATGATGACTCTTCTGTTTTTTTCTTTGATTCTCTGTGTGCCTTTCTCTTAGCTTCTTCTCTTGCCTTCACTTTCTCTTCTCGCTTCTCTCTTTTTTGAGCAACCCTCACCATCTTTTCTTCCCTTTCCTTTGCTTCTCTCTCAACTGTTCTCTTTGCTCTCTCCTCTGCCTTAGCCTTTTCAATGGCACCTTGAAGCTGCTTGAGAGTTATTTCTTCTTTTATTTTATCAAGGCCATCCCAGTCTAGCTCTTGTTGGTCAATGCCTCCTTCCTTAGCTGCTCTTGCTATGCTTTTAGACCATGAAAGAAATAATTTCTCTCTCAGCCTTTTCCATTTCAAACGTTTACCCCAAATTTGTCTGAGTGAAGAGCTTATCTTTGCCCGGATTGCTTCGCTGCAAGGAATTGGTTGGAAATTGTGATTTTCAGTCTGAAAAACTTGTGTGGTTGCAGAGCCTATAGAGGTTATAGAATACTCCCAGCAAATATTAAAGCCAGTAATCCTTAAAGTTTCATTTAAACAGTCAAGTTATTATAAGCTTCAATTTGCAGTCATTATCCATGTAAGTTTGCAGGTGCATGTCAACAGAAATCTGGCTTATGTAGAGCATCATCTATTTGGCAGTCCCATTTTTCCACATACAACTTTCACAACATTTCTTAGTATATTTATAAAGATTGTGAGAAGAGGGCATCAACTGTACCTATGAGCATGGGGATGTCCTGACATCTTCTTCCTAACCTGAAAGTTAGGATGGAAGGAGATGAAGTTTTAGAAGAAAAAGGAGTAATATACAAAGTAAGACAATTAATTATCTAAGAGGAGAGAGAGGGAGGATTATTCATCACTGTCTCTGACTGAGAAATAAAGAATAAATCAAGCAGGAAACAAATTCAAAGCTTTTGTCTAGAGAAAAAAAAAAAAGAAGAGTTTTTAGTAGTAACAGTAAGTTTTATTACTATTCTACGAGCTGCAACATCTCCAAGTGACCATACTCATCAATGAAGATCCTAAATTTGAGAAAACAACTGTGTAGTATTATAGTTAAACCATGCCGTAGGAACCCATACTGTTCCAAGGATTCCCATGTACAGAAGACAAACTGTGAGAAAACTAACTAATCCTTACATGACTTCACCTGGGGGTTTGTCAAGGCTTCAGTTGTTCTTTGCTTGATGAGTGCACGGGTCTCTAAACAATAAATGAAATTAAAACCACAGAATTAATCAACTTCACTAAGCCTCAGTGGGACTAATTCAATGTAAAATTGAAATGAGAGTTACCTGCAGTATGTTTTCTGCCTTTGTTCCAGGGAATTCTCCCTTTGTTCCCATGTTTTTTCTTTCTTTTTCCCTTTTTGGGAAGGTCATTGATACTTTCTGCAGTGTCACAATACCCATCCAGTTGAACCTCCTCGATGAGAGTCTGCTTCTCAGCTGAATCTAGGCTAATTTTTGAATGGAAATGCTTGCTAGAACCTGTTGTCTCCCTGACATAAACACTCATTTGCAAGGCTGCAGAATCATAAACTCTTGGGAAGGTACTAATAGATGCATATGCGGGACATGTGTTCATCACGATAGAGTTACGATGGTTTGACTGCTGTACATTTGGTTGAAAATGTGTTCCAACACATAACCCAGAGTTGGCCACAAAAGATTGTTTGAGACATGGTTGCATGGTAGATGTGGAACAGACAAGCTCCTGACAAATGGGTGAAAGAAACCAGAGTCACACATCTTATAGAACTACCTATCCAGATACTATTGTCACATCCTAATTAGAACCATCCATTCAAAATATACAAGTTGCAGACATCCCTAATTACTATGACTGCAAGGGACACAGACAAGTAATCTAGAACTTACCATAACGTCAATCTGATGAAGCCCTTCAAAGAATTTTGCAAGAGAAAACAACAAACTGGATAAATCATTCAATTGAATCCTTCAAATGCAAACAATTATCAATAAAATGACATCTCCCTGTATATGAGAACTTGATGAATCATATACACAAAACTTAACGGCAGATTTGAAAGACAAATACAACCAAATAATCGCCCATTGCCTCTGGAATCACAAAACGTGAACCTAATTTTATATGTATTATGGGTGGCATTTTAAGTTCCGCAGATACATCAATAACAAAAGCAGGGCAGCTAAATAGTGTTCCAATGGGTAACCATGTGTCATGATCAGCTCTACAAACATTTTTCCTTTCTGGGTAGTTAAATTGTTTCTCAAGTGCCACAGAAGTCAGTGTAATTAACTAAAATCGCCAAATTTAATCAAGATCCACTAATGGGGGAATTTACAGGGAATTCCAAGTTCCGGACCATTTATTGCACACTCTCTTCTTTCTGTCATGTTAAAAAACTTGACTCGTGCTAATGGAATCTCATGAAACCAAAACCTATGGTTATATCTGAAATTGACAGCTTCACTCTCAAACTACAAATCAAACATGACAGACAATGCCACTAAAAACATTTAAGAGATTCAACTTCCTCTAGTTACAGCAAAGCATCACGCTATCAATGCTAGCAAAAGCATATATCATTTGTGGTTTCATCGTAACAAGAAAGAAGAAGCCCATTCATCATTTCAAAGAATAGACAAAACCCATAAGATTAAAAGAAAAGAAGAAGGACTTAAAGGCCGTTTCTTTATGTTCAAGATGGAACTAGAAGGAACCTTTTAGAGCACAAAGACCTGAGAATAGTAATTAAGTAATTTCAATGAACTGAAGTTTCTAATCATTTCTTTTCGCTTTACCTATAGTCTTCAGCTAGCAATACTTCATAATTGACAAACAAGAACAGAATTTACAGCAAACCCATCTCCAGAAACAAGTCTTCAAGTATACCAAGACCGAAACTTGCAAATGAAAGAATGGCATTCTCAATGCATTGTCTCTGCTCCAGAAACCTAGTGAGAGAGTGAGTTAGTGTTCCAGTTGAGAGATCATTTCTGGAAAACTGAAACTTTATAAACAAATTTATTAATTTTAGAAGCAATGTGAGCGAAGGAGAGGGAGAGGGAACTGATATTGTCCGAACATTTTGAGGATTGGATATCTTTTTCAATGGGCTTGAGAAAAGTTTTGGTACCAAAGCCTGCATCATCAAATGCTTACTATTATGCTTCTGTATCAGGCCTTGGCCCACGGTTTACACTTCTTTCTTTTCTTTTTATTTTTTTTATAACATGAATCCCTGATATTTCTAAATCCAAATTTTATGATGTTTAAACATAATTATAATATATGAGAGAAAAAAATAAAATAAAAAGATAAAAAAACAATAAGAATTATTCACCTATTTAAATTTTCTAATTCTCTCTTGTTATTTTATATATATAACACTCTTCTATATTGTTATAACTTAAATATTATAAAATTTCTCAAATTTTAATCACTTTATTTTCATTCTAATAGAAAATTATGAAAACCTTTTTTTAATACTTTTTGTAAATTTCAACCCGTGATAATGTTGCCAGAGCTATCCAGCCTATCATATCTTTAAAATTATTATATTTTTATTTTGAATTTAAGAGTTTATAGAAATTTTCAATCTTGGTTTGCTCTAGCCAGAAAGGTTGAGATATGTCATTTGGGTTAAAAATGAAACAAGAAATGTGCACTGTAATAATAAATTTTTACAGCTATAAAACATAACTTGGTGTATTACCAAACATCTAATTGTATTTTTTATACTGCAAATGCAAAAGCTAAAACTAAACAAATAGATCTTAAGTAATTTATCATAATTAACACGCACTGGTGGTGATATATTTTTTCCTTGTACAACTAATCTCCCTACCTAGATTCTCTTAAACCATAAGTTTTTCTAATGACTATGATACTAAGCGACAACTCCCTCTAATCATAACTTTATGATTAGCACAAACATCCCCTTCAATTCAGAAGAAAGATCCATCATTTGATGTCATGCATGTTATTAGAGGATGACGACTTATTGGAGACTTGTTTGGTTAAACTAAGCTAAAAAGATAAAAATATTTATGAAATAACTGAGTTTTATTTAGAAATTTTATGGAAAATGTATTTAAAAAAAAAAGGTAAAAAACGTGTATTACTTATATTCCTTGAATTTCAGTCAATTATTAATTAGTATTTTTAGAATGATATAATGGACATGTAGACAGATTAGCAAAGGAAGCTTGAAATACAAATGTGGAACACATTGCTTGGATGTAAATGCTCTCTTTTTTACAATGTTAGTCATATACTTGATGGCTAATATTATCTGCTAATGCTAAAAACACACTTAACATAAATCAAATGGCATTAGAATAGGCACCATCATTCCTAATTTATTACACTTGAAGCTTGGAAGGTATTTGCGACCAGATCCAGTAAAGAGAGAATTTATGAATGCAAGAGGAGGAGGAGGAGGAGGAGGAGGAGGAAGCAGAAGAAGAAGACGTGGAGGAGGAGGAGGATGATCTTGGGGCTGACGGGTTTAGGTTTGAATAAATTCTAGTGTTGATGGGCTGGATCACATCTGGCCGGAAACCGATTAATCTGGGCTGTACCAAGGCCTGAGTTTGACTGTTGAAAATGGCCGAAAACGAAGGCAGTTCATCATTTGCTCACTCAGTGAAAGAGAGACCTAAAGTAAGCAAAGGGAATAATGCCAAGCCAAGCATAGAATATCTCCATGTGGGCCTAATGGACATATTTCTTCATTTTCTTTTTCCAATCCTTGTTCCTGAATTGCCGCTTTGATTTCATTTAACGAAAGGATTTCATCCCATGAAAAAACAAAGCTCTCGCATTGCATCGAGCCACTAATTGCAAAGTTTTAATTTGACTTTATTCATTTTATTTATTTGTTTTATGTTGATTTCATGGATTTTTTTTATTTTATCTTTTAATATTAGATTTGTTGAAAATAAATTTATATTTATTTATTTTATATAAATTTATCTCAATTTTATAACCCAAAGTGAGTTTAATGGTTAATATTTTTTTTTCAGTTTTTTTTTTTTTTATCAAGTCATACATTACCCATGCTTGGATTTTCTTTATATAAAAAAATTCAACTCACAATGGAACGTGAGCCAATTATCAATGTAGCATTCTAAACAATAGGGAAAACCAACAAAGAACAAACAAGACGTGCTGTTTATCCAATGAGATATGAATTTCATCCATTTAAAAAGTTCTTAGCCAACGAAAATATATAAAATATGTTAGAAGCGACCAAAAGTATGCTGCATCACATCATGCATGACGTCTGTGAACCAAGAAAAACCGTCACCTGGCCTGAAACAAATAATAAAGTAACTGTCTCTTTCATCCAAGGGTGGAAAATCCCAAGATTATTTGTAATTCTGGATTACATGGTAAACTTTTTTATTTTTATTTTTATTTTTTTCAATGAGAAGACCAAAGCGTCTTAATTACTATATATATCGGAGGATATTTCTCCGCACCTTGTATATATCCTCTCAAAACTTAACTTCAAATCTGTCGAGGATAATAACAGATACTCAGTCAATTCTCTTCAAAACCTTTTTTTTTTTTTTTGGCAATCTTGAGGTTCCTTAGCAACTATTTTAACGGGACGAGTCAGCTCGCATGGAAGGAAAATAGAGAAAAGGTGAAACCAAGCGAGAAGACCACCAAATTCCAGAAAGAACAGTAGAAATAAAAGAGCCCAAAAATGTCAGAAACGTGGCATATTTGATTCCAAATTCTCCTGATCAGTGCTTTCTTGGAAAACATTTGGCAGCAATACATTGGTTGAAACACAAGCAAGAGCATGACAACTTTAAGCAAAATAATTAAAGATCCATTGATCGGCAAAGCTAGTGGAGCTCCACCAAGACTAGCCACACCTGCATTTGCTTTAGAGCTAGCTTTTCCCCTAACACGGTTTGGAGGCCAAGATACATGTGAACGTTGAATTCTCGTAGTCCCCCAAACAGATCCATTTAATTTGTACGTCTTTCTTTTCGAAGCAAGGCTTTCCGTTCAAGAAATAAAACCATTAAAAAGGCTAGAGCTTGGACAAATGGCAGAAGAGAAACCTAAGTGGATGCCAATTCACATCCCAGAAGATAAAGATTTAGGAGTTTGTGTGAAGGATTCTAATTTGACATTTCAGTCACTAGCTAGTCTCCTGCACAAATCCATCTACTTCTTGACGTCCAAGGAAGATTTTCATTCGATGAAAAACATAGTCAAAAGTATAGAAAGCTGATACGCTAATTCATGACCTAAAACTTGCTCAAAACACATTCAAAACAGAGCTTGCGTGTGCTAACTAATTAAGAAGTTGAACAAATCCATCTGGTTAGTCCTCGGTGCTGAGATACTGATGAATGTCTTCCAATATATTAGATAAGATAAATTAAAATTCAACGGATTCATAGCTCCTACTCGGATTCCTAGTACTGGCATATTTGAAAACGTAATGTAATTATAGATTATTATATGTCCAAATACCATGCAACTCAAATTATAATTTGATCCATAACAACTATATTTGTTGTTATTATTACAAGATGGATTATTATAATACGGATTTAAGGAATCTTGGGATAAGAGTAGCTTTCAAACAGCTTTCCTTGTGAGACCAAGCGAAATTTATACCAAACTATAGAATAAATTAGGAATTTGATTGATCTTATCAAATTATTTTCCCTTCAACGAGCATTTCTCGGAAACTTCCGAAGCCAAAATTGCTGCCACGAAAGAATAACGTATCATAAATATAATTATAAAGACTCGTAACTGACCAAATATATCGAAGGTAGGTAAAGGCCATAAAAGAAAGGGGGAGATGAAAAAAAACACAATCAACATCCTTCACTGTGCAAATGTGTGTCTTGGCATGATCTCAAACGTTGGCAAGATCAGGAGCAAATCTCAGTGTGGTCGGTATATAAAGGCGACAGCAGTTCATACTTTTTTTCTCTTCAACAGTAATCATTACAGAAAGTTGGTTTAGTGCTTTTTTTTTTTTTCTAGTGCGACAAGAGTCGTTTTCAAAATGATTTTTTTATTTGAAAATATATTAAAATAATATTTTTTATTTTTAAAAATTTACTTTCAACCTATAAAAAAAACTTAAATAAAATATAAAAAAATAATTTAAAACTAAAAAGTACTTTTTAAGAATAACCGTAACACGCTCAGATTAAGCGTTCCCATGCTTATCAGTTTGAGTCGAGAACACGGCGTTGGACACGCGTCATGAAGCGTATGACTAATGAAATTTTCGGACACGTTTTTCCATGTGTCGAATTATTGTCGGAAAATCTAAGATTGACGTGGCGGGATTTAACGACTATGATCCCTGGCGGCAGTTTTGACTCTGAAGCTGTGAAGTGCTAACGTTCGCTAGAAGGGCGAAATTATTGGTCCTCCAGTCAAGGAAGCTGGTCAAAGATTTGGACAGCCATGATGCGCTTGCTTGGCCACGAGAATGGAGTCTGTAGAGAGAGTATCTCTTGGAATGTTTTGATTGGACCTTCGAATGGATTGATTGTGTGGAAATATCTTGAGATTAACGATCTTGATTGGAGGAGCGTGTATGGTTTGTCTCAAGAAATTGATTTGAGAAAACTATCTGATTGATCTTCAATCTTAATGGGAATAATTAACGTGGGACCCATCTTGCATGGGGTTAAAATTATTGAGGGATTTTACGAGACTTTACGAAGAAATAATGTCCTTAAACATTTAGGGGAAAGCAAAGGACATAGCAAATTGTTTTCAAGAACTTTCGGCTTCTCTTCTCGATTGTGGGGAGGAGAGGGTGAAAAGGAGTTTAGAGTTATAATTTTGTTTCCTCGTCCCTTTCTCCCACGGAATGAAGAGCCTTCAAGTGTTGAGAATTTCTTTTTGTAAGTCTTGTGGTTAGATATTGAGATATCTTCAAGGTTTTGTTTTTTTTTTTTTTAAAAAAGTAAAAATTTGATCTTTCACTGTTGCTATCGCACTTGTCAGATTCTAATGAATCTCTTTAAAAACAGACAAGACTCATAAGATAAAAGATAAAAATAAAATGTTTTTCAACTATGCAAACGAGACGTGTCATATATCTTTTTTAACTCAAACATATCTTGAGCCGCCGTCTCTTAGAAAGTTTTACTTTCTTTCTCTCTCTTTCTTTTTTATCTACCAGTTCTAAATTCACACATACACATTAAAGCGCATTATAATTTTTTTTGATTGAGATCAATTAAAAAAAATAATCAATGTAAATTACAACTTACAATACATTTATCAGATAAATAAATTGTGTATAAAATTACATTAAAAATAAAATAATTAAAAACGAAGAAGTTTTTGAAATTTAAATAAAAAACTAAATTAATTATAAAATATATAGTTTATTTTTAGCAAGTGAAATGAAAAAACATGTCACTATTAGAAAAATGAAGGCACACATAATAATGAAATGAATGAGAAAAATAATATTTTGTCTAGTGTTTCAGATATATATGTTATAAAAAGAGAAAATAATAAAAGGATAAAAACACTTTTTTTTTTGTTTATTTTTGCGTTTCAAAAGTATTTTAAAAAAAAATTAAATTTTTTTTCTTTACTTCTAATTAATATTTTTTAATGTTTTCAAATTATTTTTACGTGCTGATGATAAAAATAATTTTTTAAAAATAAAAAAAATATATTATTTTAATACATTTCCGAGTAAAAAATATTTTAAAAAACAACTACAACCATCCTATATATTTTATATTGTTTTATATATCAAATATGATATAAAAACTCTCCCTCTATTTTAAATATCATTATCAAATACAACTTCATTTTCATCTCTTGTTTCATCTCGTCTTCTTTATATTATTCTCTTTTCTTCAATCTTGAAATTGTTGTATGAAAGACACAAACGAATCAAGATTGAGGAATTATTAAATGGAATAATATAAATTCCTAAATCGCAGTAACACGAGTTTATGACCATGGAGTTCATAAAGATGTTAGGCGACGAAGATATATATATATATATATATATATATATTAGTGGTCTTCAATCCGACAACTACTGCCTACATTTCCTAATAGAAACTTTCCAAATGAATGGTAGGAAACATATGTTCATTGTCCAATACAATAAGCCTTTGCCCACTATCCTCTTCTTCTTCCCTTGCAACAATCTAGTTGGTCACATAGTTTGGTAATATATAGTTGTTAAACTCTGTCTAGCTTAGCTTTGATTCGACAATATGTTAAGTTTGGCACGAGTTATTAATATATAAATTAATTTGATATAACTTAGCCGAAGTCGATATAGTAGGTTTAAAGACAATTTAGACAAACTGAAATATAATTTAATTTTTTAAAAATCAAAATAATATATTTATTAAATATTAAAATGAAAATGTATTATTAAATGTATTATTCAAATTATAAAACTCTGATAATCTTAAAAACTCAGATCATCTCGTAATCTGAATTATGAGATCTTAAAACCCTATAAAAAATTATTAAAATAATATAGTTTTATAGGTACACAAGACCTTCTTCTAGTAAGATCTCGAATCTTAGAATTATGATTTAGAATGCAATCTTATACTGCAACCTACTAGAGTTACAGGTATACACATAAGCTCGTGTACCTATATGATCATATTAAAAGAGTCAGCATGCTAGTTTTTAACTTCAAATTTTATTTTAATTTTTCCTATATGCGAAGTGTGATGCAGATTAAACACTAAAATAAAGTAAATGTTTACATGGGAATAGATGGGATTTTCTGTAATCTTTCGGATTGAATCGAGATCCAATGACTCGAAAAATGCACGAGTTCAAAAGGCAAAACGATTCTAAAAAGTGGCAACAAGTTAGTTTTTGTGGTAATAGAGCATTTCCATCGCTACGGGTGTGGTATCAATTTTCATTTTTAATATATATATATATATATATTTATGTAACTTGATCGACTTGATAAATTTAAATATAATTTAGATAAACTAATACATATATAGTTTGATTTAAAAAATCAAAATGATATATCTTTTAAATATTAAAATGACAACATATTATATTTATTTGGATAAACTTGAGTTAACTTGTTATATCTGCTACTCAGGTTATAAGACTTTGATAATCCTATAGACTCAGATCAACTCGTAACCTAAATCATAAAACTATGAAACCTTATAAAAAAAATTATAAAAAAATATAAATCACAATTCTAAATCAATCCAATGTTAAAAGAATTACAAATTAAATAAAAATGAACAAAAAATACCTCGAGTCAAACTATGTTAACTTGCCAAACATGGGTTAGTACATTAAGACAAATCTACATAAAGCAAGTTAAATAAAAATATAAAACCTAATTCTCAATCAACCTAATGTTAAAGGATGAAATTGAGAAAAAAACAATTAAAAAAATAATCAGAGTCAACACAACATATTTGTAAAGCTTGCGTCTCACATCATGAAACTAAAATAACCTAATAAAAAAAATTCAAAACAAATTATTAAGATGGAGTAAAAAGGCTTGGCTTTTCACTGTAGCATTAACATATATTAAAAGTGCTTGACTTTTCATTGTAACAATGAACAATGTCTTTTTTTACATTTTAATCCTCAAAATTTATGGGGATTTTTTTTAATTTTATTTTATTTTTCAACATTGGATTTACTTGGTATAAAACTTTTTAATTAATTTATAAACTTAATTTTTTTGTAAACGAAAAAATATTACAGGAACTAATAAATTTAAATTGAAAGATAAAATTGAAAAAAAAATAAAAATTTAAATATAAAAAGCTTGACTTTTCACTATTCATTTCTACTATGAAAGTCAAGTGCTTATAGTATATATTAATATATTAATGATATATTCCGTAGAAAATCAATGTTGGATTTGATTATCTATGAAAATGAGCCCAGCACCAAATAATTTAAACATTAATATAGAAAATAATTTTCATTCATAAATTTAAAACTCTCAAATATCCTCAAGTGTGTTTCAAAATAACTCTTGATTTAATTAAATATATGATTTAAATGAGATATATATATATATATATATATATATATATTAAGAATCATCTACTATACGTGGACCAGTATATAATTAATAAATAGCGAAAGGATAGATAAGCCTCGTTGACAAGTAGTGCTTCCTCCATCTCCATCTGGAGTTGAACTTATCCTAAACGTCCTTATTGCTTCTGTCTGAAAATGTTGTACGCTTTGATTCCATTGCTAGTGCAGCCAAGCTTGCGATAAGAAAGCACGGAAATTTGTCTGCTCCGATCTTCTTATTTTCTGGAGTGAATTACTACACAACATTAAGCACTACAGACGGAGATCGAAGTGTACAATAATGGAGGCACGGTAATTTGTCTGGTGCGATAATGGATGTTGCTGAAGCAGAAGATGGCAGAGGCCCTAGCTCGTTGTTCCATGATTAGAATGGAATCAATAGCAGGATATTCCAAGGAGGAGCATGGTGTTTTCATATGAATTTATGTTAACAAGTATTTTTTAGATTGTGAATATTTGAGTTAGTTTATATATATTTTGATTAATTTTATAAGTTTTAAAATTTATAAAATTTAAATTAATAATTTTTAGAAAATAAATTCAAGTTTTATATTAAATTAAATTTATTACATTTAAGGATAGCTGCATTACGAGGCTAACACTCTCTCCATGGCCCTACACACTTGAAGATATATAAAAATGAACACTAAAGTATTGGGTGGTTAGTTCATTAATCTTTATTTTTATATTTTGAGGAATTATATACATGCCCGAATTAATCACAGAATTGAAGTGTCAAAGGTATTTGCTTCTAAGAGAGTGGAGCCTCCTTCCATTACATATCAAGGTTGTCTCTCACTCACATGTATTGTCATTTTCTATCATTGATCTCCATGGAAGATTGAATAAAATAAAAAGAAAAATCACTATGCAAGGGCAATCGCAACATATTTGGGTGCAAGAAAGTAGAATTATTATTCTCCGACCAAACTAGCTTTACCTCTTTCATGGCAGCACTTGCCATGATTTGACCCGACCATTGTATTATCATGAAGTCTATGGCAGCAATACAGGCCCCTTGCCCGCTGTGACATCTATGCACAGTGTTAAGGAGTTTTTTTTTTTTTTCATCGTTAGAACAGTGTGCAAATTTATTTCTTAATTAAACTAGCATGTATAAAAATAAAAATAATTGTTATTCTACCACAGAAACAGTGGTCATACATATAGAAATTGCGCAACTTTAATTCGTGCACATAGTGCATGCATGATTTATTAAAATTCCACCCCACTATGTATTCAATTTAGTAAAAACATAGTTTTACATAATCACACAAACAACACCTATAGTTCAAGCATACAAAATCACATAATTTTCATAGCAAATAAATTTATAATTTCAACACTAAAATATTTCATTGCAATAAAAAATATCAATTCCATTAAAAAATAATTAAATTACATAGTTAAACATCTAATAAATTAACATGTCAAAAGACTTGCACCGTCAAAACCATAAACATGTCGTAGTCGTGCATGATAAATATAGTTATCCTTTTCTATTGTGTTGTCCAAACACAGAACCTCCCCAATCTCATCAAGTCAAGAATGGCACAATGAGAATCAAATATTGAAAGTACTGTCTATTAACAGCAACAAAACAACTCTGCAGCAGCAGGAGAAAGCAGTAGCAGCAGCACAGGATCCTCACCCTCGCCAGCAACAACAGCAGCAGCACCACATGATCCTCACCCTCATCAGCAACCATTCTGAGAATTAACACCTTCAACGACAACTATTCAAAATAATAATTAACCATACATGGAAATCATAGCTGTGGCATATCAACTATAGATCAAGAAGGAATCAACGACTACCTCAACCAACGGCTACTTCTCAAAGAAACAAATTACAGCTATGGCATACCTCTCATATAAAAAAAAACTACAGCTACCTCATATCAGAAACAAATCAATATATATAAATAAAAAATATTGTATTCATAGAAAGAAATAAGTGATGAGAAGGCAATAGTTAATTACTACTCTATATATAAAGAGTATCCTGTATAAATTAGTTATAGTGCTCACGTTTTTATTCTTGACAGTAATTGCAGTAAATTCATATTCTTCATCTACTACGTTCCCTTGTTCAGCGTTTTCTCTCTATCCACAATATTGTTGGTAGCATCACGAATTGCGGTCGCAGCTCTCCGATCCTCGTGTATTAAAAAAATCATCTAATATAATAGAAAAGATTAAATTATCACTTATAAGACAAAATATACACTCACTTAATTAATTTTATATGTAGTTAATCTCAACTTATAGTTCAATTAGGCAAAATCAACAAAAACTCTTAACATAAACCCTAAAGCCCTTATACTAGAAAATTAGCCAAGTAAAACAACAAATTTATAAAGAGGAGGGTGAATATATTATGCTTTGATCCAAAGAACAAATTGGATTTGAATGCTTTAGCGATTGCAAATTTAAAACAAATACATGTCTGAGTGTGTTCTTTCTAAAATTAAGCAATGAACATGAGGAAAAGGGGAAGAAAGATGAAAATAATAACTCAAATTCAGAAGCTGTTTGGAAAAGTAGAAAGTGGGCCATCGATATTTTCTTTTAAGGGAAGGGATAGCCGCTACACAGAAAGCCAACAAAATGACCCTTACCATCTGAACAGACTTGATACAATGGATGTTTGGAAGTTAGTCTTAACTTGTCTTTTTTAAAAAACAAAAAGTTGAGATTTTTTTTTCCTTTAAATTATGCTGTTTTTTTAATGTGATGAATGTTTTGAAGTTGATATTAAAAATAAATTTTAAAAATAAAAATATATTATTTTAATATTTTTTCGAGTCAAAATTATTTTGAAAAACAACAGTTATTTTATGGGATAATAGTTCCAAACAGTTGAATAGGTGGGCTCCCAGACAAAAATTCTACATCAAAGGACCCACATTGGAAGCCCAATTTGGCCCTTTGGATAGGTCCAATTTTATCATATGCCTTTATGCTCACTCACTCACTCTGCTATTGTCCCCAATTATATCATTTTGCTGAAGACCAATGGAAAACGTAACCCAAATATCAAACCCATAAAAAAAGAAAAAAAAACATTTATAACACAAAACAATTTCTATCCAACACTCATTCATCGCCCACCTAGCTCAATGACTTTGTCTTTTTTCTTTTGTCTTTTTCTTTTTCCTTTTGTTGTACCCATATATTAGAACTACTACATTTAAGCTTAAGCTACATAATAATCTCTCTCTATCCCTCTTAAATATTTCCCGTTTCATGCATGAACGGAATCGGAACAAGTTAAGCCGCCCGGCATGCTCATGTCTTTATCTCTCTTACTTTTTTTCTTTTCTTTTCTTTTTTTTTAAAAACTAGAATATCAATCGGTTTAGGCATGAAAAGGAGTCTTGGTGAAAATAAAATCTTTTAAAATATTTAAGAAATATTTTTCTATTATTTGTTTTATGGATATTGATAAACAGGGTCTTGAATAATTTTCATTTGGTAGGTAGTGCTCTTTTTTGTTAAACAAAAACAATTTTTATTTCATAAAATATAAGTAATAAATATATCTTAGGATATTTTAATGAGCGGGTAAGTTGAAAGCATAAGCCGGCTCTGTGTTCATGTTGCATAACAACTTCCATCAAGAAATATGGTAAGTGGTAACAGATTGGGACTAAGAGATTTGTTTTATTTGTGGTTTCAGGTTCGAGCTCTGGGTTGCTTATATGATGGTCATTGGAGGCTTACATGATCGTTAACTTTAGGGCCCGTGAAATTAGTCGAGGTGCGCGCAAGTTGGTCCGGACACCCATGTTAAACTAAAAAAAAAAAAAAAGGGAATTAAGCGGAGAAGAACCGAAAGTTAGGTATCACCTAGCTAAAGCTATGTAAAGTGGGACGTCCACGTGTCTGTTGGTCATGACGACAACTTGCCACCTAAGTGAATTTCCACGTAGGCTTGCGGCAATTTCTTCGACACCTGGAAGGACTGACCAACAGTATTTGGAAACACCTTGGCATTATATGTTTTGTAGTGTTGTGTTATGATCATGAACATTGTTTTTTCTTTTTCAGAATTATGCATACATGTGGCAATCGCATATAGGCTGTTGATGGCACGTAGACCACTCAATTGCAATCCATGGAAGTTAACTTCATTAACGTAATCAAGTGTCTCTCTTCTTCCTTCCATACAAATCAAGCAAAGGGCAGCGATTGCAACGTCACACGAAGCTAAAGAAGAAATAATCCCTAGATTAATTAAAACAAATACAAGCTAGTTTAAATATCCATATTAATTAAAAAATAATAATCCTCTGTGTATTTATAGGATGATGGGCACACAGTGTAATTTGTATTTTAATCTGCTACTGACTGAAAATTGGTACACATGCTTGTATGAATTTTGCGTCAAGCCTAATAAGTGAGTTCTTCCTTCATCTGTCCCCTCATTTTCAAGTGTCAAAAAATAATATTAATTTTTGTACAGAGAAAGAGAGCCCCACTCTTGTTTTTCAGATATCCAACCGCATCACATTTCCTTTCCTTTTGTTGTCCCTCCATGTGCCTGATCTCCACAACAATCCTTTCAAATGGGCCATGGCGAGAGACCATTTCTTGACACCTGATCTCTCTCTCTCTCTCTCTCTCTCTCTATATATATATATATATATATATATATATATATATATATATAGATATGCCCAGTACAGGAATGATGCAATGTACATATTCAGTGAAGGAGTCCCAAGACAGAGCAGGCACCCATGGTTTTCTTGAACCTTACGTGTAGCCTTCCATTCAGGCAAAAGAAACGGAAATTAATTTAGAGATTAACGTTCCATGTGGTCTGAAAGGAACGGCATGATTAGTTGATAGATTAGTCCTAATTATTTACAAAAAACGAGGTCCTGCCAGGTTCGTTGGTCTTGGCAGTTAGTCAGTTTTTTCAGGTAAAGTCGGTTGGTCCAACAACGTCAACAAAATGCTAGCTCCAATTATTTTTTGGGTAACTTGTCCGTAACCTCCAGAGACACTAACCTTATATGCTATCTATCTAAGAAATACACACACACACACACACACACACACACACAACTTGTATAAAAAATAACTTCAATTAACTAACTGAGAAAGACGCTCATCTAGCAAAATTCATGTCGCTTTTTAAGATTTTGGCGGCGATATATATATGTTCTTGTGTCTCATGCATTGTAGGATTTGTTTCCAATGAATTATTCATCGTCAAAGATCCTGTTCAAACAATACAAAAGCAAGTGAGAAAAGGAGTTTAAAAGAATATATTTCAGGATTCGTATCCCAACCTCCACGCTTGCTGATTAATTACCCTAATTTAGATTAACCTAATCTTACCTTTCAAGTCTTCGTTTGTTTTAAAATACTCCATTGGAAGAAATAAACAAACTCTTTTCCCCTTTTCCCACTGACCAAGAATTAAATTAATAAAACTTTGGTTATCCGGCTAGACATTTGAAACATTAACATGCTAATTAATTAAAGAGAAGATGCATACAAACACCACCGATATTTTTTTTCCCATTAATTCTTCGTTCCTTCTTAACAATAATTGATCAAGATCGTTAATATTGGATGGCAAAACAACAAAACATAAGCATGTGGCACCATGTGCATACGGTGATCAATCCTCCGTGCCTCACACATAGACTGCCCAAATCATGTGGTCCCTTGCACGTGTTACATGTGCGGCGACCCTACGATGGTGATTTGCCCCAGTGGCGGAAGATGATCAGGCTGTATTGAATTACTTAGATTTCGAAACTTAATTAGCATATTAATCATTATCCAACTTAATTAAACATCGATCCTTTAAAACCGTCAAAAGGTCCGTAGGTTTATTTATGGATTCTCCATGCATTTAGTGCATTGAAAAAATAAGGACATATAATCAATGTGTTAGTTTCAAGTGTTTATGTGTTCTTATATAAATTGAAGCTCCTTTCTTTTTCTCTGGGGAAGGTTAATTTGACGGGGGGATGTGGCTGTATAATCATCAATTGATGACTTTGCCTCGCTAAATATATTCATAATCGATCAAAATCTCCAAGGAAACGCATCTCATGTGCCGACTTAATCAATTCTGGAAGATAATTATATAACATCACTTATTTGTAATCAAAGATGTCGAGCTTGATAAATTTATCATAATGTGATAGACCCCATGCATGTCGACTGCATAACTATAATCACGTGAATTTTTCCACTTCTCATGGATCTCGGGCATCAATAATTTATCAAATCTCATCAATTCATCCCTTAATTATACCCTAACCAGCCTCTATTATAGATAATGTAATTCTTATTCACACATACACTAAAAAATTGACAAATACAAATATTAATATTAACTATAAATTTCAGTTGGTAAATTACGGTGAACTTTACCAACAAAACAGTCTAGCCCTCTATCTCTCAGTAAATACCAACAAAAATATTTCATCGGTATATAATAAGAGAAGTACAATGAAAAAAAGGCCAAAAGTTATAATGGCGTTCCATCTACACAAATAAAATTATCGATGAAATAAACTCATTAGTAAAATTGATCATTAAATATTTCAATGGTAATAATTAAGTTATGAGTTGGTGAGCGACCCTCTTCTTCCCCCCTCTCATTTCTTTATCTTCCTCCATTCTCTTAAAAAAAAAAACCCAGCATAACCCTCTTTTTATTTTATTATAAATCAACATTCCATCACAAATCTAGCCACCCAATACTTAATCTGTCAGCATTTTTATTCTGATTTTTTTTTTTTAAGATTCTCCGCATCAAGTAAGCAAAACTATCTATTTTTTGTTTGAACTCAATTTTAAAATATTAATTTTATTGCATATTTTTGTAGTATATGTATTTTATTTGTGTGTTTACTTGTTTTATAGCTTATTATCATAGAAATTTGTTGTATGAATAAATGATTTGTACATGATAGGGTTTGTTTGAGATTTTTAAAATTTGTATTTATTTATAATTTGATGAAATTAATTTTGAATTTGTAACTTAAATGTTCTGTAATCAAATAGATAATGACTTGTTCATGTATGTTTTATATTTTTTCAATTTTATTATTGAATTGAAAATTTCGGTAAATGTATAGGAATGTGAATTTATATAGATAAATGATAATAATTTAAAAGTACTATTAAAATAGATTGAATAAGTTTAAGTCTAACTAATGTTATCTAATATATTTAGTTTACATAATTAATTAATATATGTTGTCACCAATATTCTATATAGGTTTGATATGAGTATTTAATGGATGCTCATTTATGAATGTATCGAGATTCACCCAAAAAGTTATGCAATATGGATAATTATAATGGGGTTGATGGTTTTACATCATTTATTGAAGTTCTTTCATAAAGTTTATTTGCTCATTAAGTGCTTATTTTAAGGATGCAATATATTGTAATACATGAAAGTAAGTACTTGATTATAAAATATGATTGTTATGATTCATATGTTATATTCTTGATTTAAGTGTGAGTATTTCCACCTACTATATATTTTGAACTCTATAAAGATATTGTCACTTTTAAGGCGATGTTATATGGTCGAAGTGAGAGATTGTTAGAAAGATATCCTTAAGGTGGCCTCCTTGTCATGTAGATTTTAAATTAAATGATAATTAAGGCTTAGAGCCCAATGGGCCAAACACATATATGATATATGAAAGTATAAGAATTATGTTATATAAAAAGGGTTTCTAGTCTAGCCAAAAAAAAATTGATAAAAAAGTTGTGTATTCCATCCACACAAAATAACCATAAAGTTTGATATAAATTAGAAGACTCTTTATTCTTTACGGTATAAAGATTTTTGGATAATTGGTTCAACATTTAATCAATCATAAAAAGAATAAAAAAGAGGTATGTTTCTTATTAATTTTTCTCTGTGTTTATATGCTTGATATATTAAAGGTATCTTACATAATTTATTCTAATTAAACATAGGTCTCTCTACCATAAATAAGAAATGAAGTCTATATAAACACGTATAAAGAATAATTTCAAAAAAAAAAATAGAAAATTTAAAATGAGATGAGAGTAGAAAAAGTCTGCTCCATGTTGTGATATGACCTCTCCATATATATATATGATTTGTGTTTCACAGCGGTATAAATATTTTTTTGATAACACGAGGAGGAAATAATGCTCACCTCATATATTTTCCTTTTAAATTTATAGTATAACTTTAAAAAAAATGACTAGTGCTGTCCCCAGACAATAAACAACGCGTTTGCATATTGTTCACCTCATATACTTTCCTTTTAAATTTAAAAAAAAAAAGAAAAAAAAGAAGAAGTAAAGTAAAATATTTAAGAGATTGAATAATACTGTTGCACAGTATTCACTCCACATTGACTAAATTATAAGTAATATATATATATATATATATGACTTGAAACACCAATCAACTTGCAATTATGTGAGGTGACCGGCCACGAGCGACATGCACCTATTTGTACGTTCAGCAGATAAGGCATACACAGTTGAAACGGAGAATACTTTTAATATCAGAGGCAGGTGGGTCGGTCTATGTTAATGGCCTCCATAACACAATTAAGAGCTCCTTACTATATACACTGCGCGTTCATACATCATCATGAACTCCAGAGGCTGTCAAAATGGAACACTCACGCAAAGCACAAAACAAAAGGAGAAACAGCACATGTGTTTATCTGCATGATATATATATATATATATCTATATATCTATATATATATCTTGTGGGAGCCCTTCAAAAAAGTATACTTTCTCTCTGCAAGGTCAAGCCATTGCTAATTAGTGGGATAAAATCCACCATTCTGTTGATTAATTAATCTACTCCTGCCGACGCCATTGCTCTTGTTTATTCAAGTTCCTCTCCAGTCTCGTCATTACTTTACTTCCCTCAACCTAATTAGCTAATAAAATAAAGCTCAAACAATAATTAAAGATAAAGAAATAATTAAAAGTTGCGGACTACAACTCTAGGTAGTTAAACTCAGTCTTTGCACTCTTAGAGGGTTTGCTATCATTATATCTTAAAATCTAATCTAACAGTTTAAATTATTAAATTAAAATAATTTTTTAATATAAATCAAGCGGTTATGAGTTCAAATCTCTTACAATTTTTATTTATTTGATAAAAATTAAATAAATGATAATATAGATCTGAGTAAATTTTAAGTTCAAAAAACTTTTATTTAAAATATATTAGATAATAATATATATTATATTTTAAAATTTAATCTAATAATTTAAATTATTAAATTAAAATATTTTTTTATATATATTAAAGAGATTAGGGATTTGATCACTCGCAAGCATGAGAATGTTGGAGCTGTGAACAGCAGTGATTAAAGACGCGATGCGATGGCATATGCCAAAGAAGACCATCTCTGTCAATTATCCATTAATGCCTTGCAGTGGCTTAGGGATTAGGGCCATTCGTGACATTAAGGAGACTAAACCCACTAATAATATAATGCTATTCTTTAATTATATTAAAGAGCATGAATGGAGGAGGATATGGCAGTTAGACCACGATTTGAAGTTGTGTGCTCTACAATAATAAATTATAAAAGCTCTGTCTAATTAGTTGATAAAAAAAGGAATCTGTACCTTTTTTTATTTTAATATATGATAGTCGACCAATATTATTGATGGTAACTCGCCATATGTAGGAATCTGCACCTACAGCATCATAGAACAATTCTTTTTTAAAAAAAAATACTGATAATATAAACAATAGAAACTACAGTGCGCACATTATTAATTAAAGCAAGCAAATGTAATTAAATAGGGCATCTAATAATTACAGTATTTTCAGGATATATATTTTCGTAGATAGTTAGCTAGCTAGCTAATCAATTACTATTTTACGAACCTAACATGTTATGTTGCTTGTCAGATTAATTTTCTTTTAGTATAACAAAAAATATGAAAGTGGTGAAGAGTTATTTTGTATTTTTATAAAACTTGGTTTAGTGGATTAATATTGAAACCTCTTTATTTGATTCCTTGTCTAGTATAGATTTATAATTAAATCATGTGAGAGTTGTTTATATGTGATCGATCGACTTGGCCGGTATAAAAGCATCCCACCAAATTAATAAAAAAATATATAAAAATGAAATTATAGGAGAAAATGATGAAGTTAGTATAAAAAAACTCTTCATCTAATTCTTTATTTAATATGAATTTAAAATTAAATTATATAAGAATTGCCTCAATAAGATCTAGTCAATTTAGCTAATTCAAAAACAATTGAATAATTATTAAAAAAAATCTGAAAATAAAATTAAAATAAATGAAAGTAAAATAAAAAATTAAAATCAAATAATGAATTAAAAAAGAAAAGAAAGGAAAAGAAAGAGAGCTTCACTGTTCAACTGTGAAACTCCATAATAAATCTCAAATTTTTTATTATAAAAGTAATTACCCCAAACTTTTGTTGTTTAGCGAACCAAACTGCTACCTGAAGCTAATTAATTAGTCAATATTCAATGTTTTAGCATGACTTTGGCCCGCTGGCAGGAACAGGGCCAAGTATGGGAGATTGGCGGAAGATATTTTTTTAAAATATTTGTTTTTAAAAAATATATTAAAAAAAATATTTTTTTATTTTTTAAAATTTATTTTTGATATTAATATATCAAAATAATTTAAAAAAATTTTAAATTTTAAAATACAATTGGACTAAAAGAAAAAAAAATATTTAAAAATACAGTTGGACTAAAAGAAAAAAAAAATCTATCTACGAACTTTTGAATCCCCACTCACCTACAAAATTATACTGTTTTTTATAATTTGGAATTAATGACTAGTCGCCCTCCTCCATTTTCATGCAATAAATTATTCGTGAGAAAAATAATTAAAAAAGGAAAAGATATACGAACTTTTGAAATTTACAGAGGGTCATTATGAAATCTTGGGAACCCCACATTCAAAGGAATTTTTTTTATGAGCTTGTTTTTTTTATAAAAAAAATGAGTGAAATAATATATTTTTTTTAAATTTTTATTAAAATATCAAAATTTATACATATTACCATTAAAAAATATGATATTTCAAGCTTCTTGTTATTTAGAAGAACTGTGACTAAAAAAAAAATGCAAAATTTTGCTCACGAGGAGAGAGGAGATATGAAAGAGAAAAATAAATAAAAAACTCTCACAAAAAAACCCGAAGATGAGATTGCAACTACACTTGTATATACCATCACATAGATTTTAAAAAAATAAATCCAATGACATCAAGAAAATTTACTAACGATGATCTAAGTATGCCATGCTTGTTTTTGGTAGGAAAATATAGTTTATTTTATTTATTATTTATTTTTTTCATGATATTATTAAATTTATCTCGTTAAGATTTTTTTAAGGGTACTAATTATATGATTTTTTAAGGTATTAATGGTATCGTAATAAAAGATTCAGTGTGTCTCTATGATTCATTCAAAAATAAAAATCTCAAACAATCATCTTGAAATGTGATGGAAATCTCGAAATTTATTCATCATATTTCAAATCTCTAATTGCCCAGAAATTTCAGACATTGAATTTAATTCACTCATCACATTCTGCAGGCTGACTCGAGAATGTTCCATCAAGGAAGAAATGAAACCAAATCAAAACGTATGAACCAGGAAGGTCTGCGTGTTACTGTCAAGAACTTTCCGTGAAACCAGAAGACAATCGCTGGAACAGGAAACTGCATTTGTAGCGACGACGGATCAAACTGGTTTAAGAGTTTGGTATGGAAAATGCGCATTTAAATATTTCCACGCACAGATAATTATTTAAGAAAACAAAAAAAATAAATGTGGGATGAAAGGAACATTCACTCACTATTATGGCGAATAATATAGTGGGAAAAAAGAAAGATTAGATGGAGGCAAGGCGTGTGGGGTACGTGAGAGGTGACCTAGATTTTCTTTGGAAAGGGCAGCGGCAGCACAGCAAACAAAGAAAGAAAAGCCACGTGTAGAGGCAGGTTGCCCTTGTAAGAGGCAAAAACGCGGGGTTAGACATGTTCAAACGTACCATTAAAGGCATTTTGATAATGGGGTGTTAGGATTGGAGCATTGGTGGGGAGAGGGATGTTAATGCTTTTTATCGTAACTTCTTAGAAGTTGTTTTTTTAAGATATTTTTTATTTAAAAATATATTAAAATTAAAATTTTTAAAATAATATAAATAAATTGTAGTAACAAATAACACTAAAACCTTATTTTCTGAATCGTGTCAAAGAATCATCTCAATCCAATAACTTAAATTATTAAGGAAAGTCTCAAGATATAATTTATTTTATTCTTTAAAACACTCCCTCAAGTGAAAGTCCTTTAGATTTAAAACTTGCATTTCACATTAACTTATGGTTAATTTTTTATCAAATAAATAAAAATGATAAAATTCAAACTCGTGATTGTTTGATCATCAACATTATGATACCATGTCAAAGAACTACAATAATCTAATAACTTAAATTATTAATTAAAATTTTAAATTATAATTTATATTATTATAAGAATAAATCATTACGGTATTAACATTGACGGTAGGGAGTGAGGAATAATGCACAGTAGCATGACATTATGCAAATACACGTTCATAATAATCAGGAATTTGATAATAGGGAAAGAGAGTGAAGGGAGGGTGGTCGTGTCAAAGTCTTAAGCAAGCTATGCCCCGCAACCCCTCCACATCGATTATATCACTTTGTCTCTCTTTCTACTACTCCCTAACACGTGGTGTTCTCTAGCAAATTTGAGGTGGACCCCCTTTCTCTCTCCTCTCTCTCTATATATACCCCTCTGCTCTCTGCCCTCAATCCTCAGATCACACAACGCTGAACTCAAAGCTCAAATCTCACACCGGGACTCTTGTCTCTGTTCTTGTTTCTTACAGCCAAAAACCATACAAGAGAGCTCTCGCATCCCAGCAAAAGCACCATACCGGAAAAGGAGAGGGTAGCCTCCTTGCACCGATCACAACTCACTCAACCTTAGCCAATATACAGAAACATGGCATCAGCAGCAGCAGCAGCGAACTTGGGCTCATCATCTTCATCTTTAAAGAGGCCTGGTAAAAAGCCCAACATCAATTGCTCTCTCCAAACACCTTCCACTCTTCATTTCCCGAAGCGATCCACTACATACACACCATCATCCACTACTATTTCCACTCCCACTCCCACCACCAAGCACCCAAAACTAGACACTCCCTCTCCTGTTGCGCCTTCCCCAAAACAACAGCAAAAGCAATGGAATTTCTTACAAAGTGCTGCAGCTATGGCTTTAGATGCTGTTGAGACTGCTTTAGTTTCACATGAACGTCAACACCCTCTACCCAAAACAGCTGACCCCAGAGTCCAAATCTCTGGCAACTTCGCTCCGGTACCGGAGCAACCTGTCGTTCAAGATTTACCGGTCACCGGAAAAATCCCAGATTGCATTCAAGGTGCTTATCTAAGAAACGGAGCCAATCCATTTCATGAGCCAGTAGCTGGTCACCATTTCTTTGATGGGGATGGCATGGTTCATGCTGTTCAGTTCAAGAAGGGTTCGGTCAGCTATTCTAGCAGGTTCACTGAGACTAATAGGCTTGTTCAAGAACGTGGGTTGGGACGTCCTTTATTCCCAAAGGCCATAGGTGAGCTACATGGTCATTCGGGCATAGCTAGGCTCTTGCTCTTTTATGCTCGTGGAGCTTTTGGTATTGTTGATCCTAGCCATGGCACTGGTGTTGCAAACGCTGGTCTTGTTTACTTTGATGGTCACTTACTGGCAATGTCTGAAGATGATTTGCCTTACCATGTTCGTGTACTTCCCTCTGGTGACCTTCAGACTGTTGGACGATATGATTTTGATGGTCAGCTTAAGTCAACAATGATTGCTCATCCAAAAGTTGATCCAATTTCAGGTGAATTGTTCGCACTTAGTTATGATGTTGTTCAAAAGCCATACCTCAAGTACTTCAGATTCTCCCCCGATGGTAAGAAGTCGCCCGATGTTGAAATCCCACTTGATCAGCCCACTATGATGCATGATTTTGCTATCACAGAGAGGTTTGTTGTGGTACCTGATCAGCAAGTTGTGTTCAAATTGCCTGAAATGATTCGGGGAGGGTCTCCGGTGATTTATGACAAGAATAAGATGGCAAGGTTTGGGATTTTGGACAAGAATGCCACTGATGCTTCCAATATTAGGTGGATTGAAACACCTGACTGCTTCTGTTTTCATCTTTGGAATGCTTGGGAGGAGCCTGAGACTGATGAGGTTGTTGTGATTGGTTCATGTATGACCCCGGCGGACTCCATTTTTAATGAATGTGATGAGAGTTTGAAAAGTGTGCTATCAGAAATCAGGCTCAATCTGAAGACCGGCAAGTCTACTCGCCGTCAGATCCTGTCTGAAGCTGATCAGGTCAATTTAGAAGCTGGAATGGTGAACCGGAACTTGCTCGGTCGAAAATCCCGGTTTGCTTACTTAGCACTGGCTGAGCCATGGCCTAAGGTTTCAGGTTTTGCAAAAGTAGACCTCTCAACTGGAGAGGTACACAAGTATATTTACGGAGACCAGAAATTCGGTGGAGAGCCTTTGTTTCTTCCACGAGACCCCAATTCAGAGAGGGAAGATGACGGGTACATTTTAGCTTTCGTGCATGATGAGAAGGAATGGAAATCAGAGCTGCAAATTGTGAATGCAATGAATTTAAAGTTAGAAGCCACAGTTAAGCTTCCATCTAGAGTTCCATATGGCTTTCATGGCACGTTTATTGGTGCCAAGGATTTGGAGAAACAGGCCTAGTGGAAGTGATGGTATAGCCTGGAGACAAAAGGGGATTATCTTGTATCTAATTTTTTGTTAGCGGATTAGAGAGAGGAGATTTTACCAGAGGGATGCTTGCGGATACGTCCCCGGGATCTCCTTCTCTATACAGAATCATCAAACCTGTTTCTGGGTTCTGTTTCTGTTTTTTTATCCCCCTTTTTTATTGGTTTATCTAAGAGTGAGGTTTTGAGGGACCAGCTTGTAGCTCGTGTGGTTTTAGGTAGATTTGGAGCTCAGCTGGTCTTCTGCATATTCTTTCACTTTTCACTTTTTTATGTGCATGAATATATATATTTACGACAGCTTATGTATTAAATATCTCTGTTCTCTCTGTTTCATTCTGTTCTCACTCGCAAACTTTGTAATCTAAATATTACAAAACCAGTTTCGTTTTACATAATCAATACTGTTTCATGCTCAAAATGTTACAGGATTATTAATATTAACATGGGCAACAATGAAATGAAAGATTTGTATCCATATTCCCGTTCCTCTTACCAGGTACGAGCTTGCTTCAGCTGGCCTACCGACGAGTTGATCGAATTATCGTTATCTGCATATTGCCCCCCATTAGAATGGACCAATGAGAGTCCAAGGGAAGGCAGATTGAGAAAGCATTCAAATTTCAAATGAGTAATATGAGATAATTGGCCCAAGTTAGGTGGATAGATGACAGTTGGTCAATTTTTAAAAAATAAAAATAAAAGGGAATTCGAACATTGAAGAAACGAGAGAGCCTCATGACGAAACATGTTAAATCGCTAAAAACATTGCAAGTGACCTAGTGGATTAATCCTAAATGCCATCAACTTTGTGAAACAGTGATGTTCTTTTCTTGATTACTCTTGGTTTCAATAATGTTAGCAATGGCATAGTCGATCGTGGCGACTTGTTATTGGTTGTGTCGTAATCGTTAGGCTCATCCACCTCCCAATCACAGGAGGGAGCATCATGGTACCCAGCAACTGGGAATACCCAACAAATCCTACGCTTTCCACGTGAGTATCAATGAGTGAGGTTTTGAAGTGGGCTTGCAATGGTGATTTGACTCAAAAACAGTCCAGTCTCAACTTGGAGGGGGGAGGATAAAGTTTCTCAAGTCAACTTTGCAAAGCTTAGAACCTTGTGACGTTGGAGTTTCCTTTTATGCAGATTGCGTGTAAGCAATGATGCGGCTGGAAAATGTGAATACAAATGTCAACTGCAATTGCAGCATAATGATCTAAAACGCGAAGACTGAGCTTGAGGTAATGCTTCGGTGAACTGCAGATATAAATATATTAATGCAACAGCGACAGACAGAATTTAATGGAATTACAAGCTTTCTGCAACTAGTATATATATTGGAAAAACTCTCTCCGACAATTTGTCAAGTGCTTAAGAACTGGTGCTTATGACGAAGGTTTCTCATCATGATCTCGCCCACTACACGAATCCATGGAGTGGAGTGTGCTTTGGAGGATGGGCTTGTGGCTCGGGCAGTGCTTCTCCATTGCAGGATAGGTGTCTTCCATGTTTTGGCTGAATGCTCGGGAGCAGCCCAGAGTAATTCTTTCATCCATGTAGTGGAGGCTCGGTAATGGCCATGTTTTGTTTCTATTGAGAAGCAATATGCGATGTGCTTCTTGAGGGTGAAATCAAAAGACACCTGGCCAGTAGGACTAGCTTGTCAAACATAAAGCCCCTCTGTCTCTTTCTGCTACTTGCATGGTGTTGTCTGTGTGTTGATAGTGCTCTGTTCTAGGTCAACTTGCATCGATCATATGCCTTTCGAATTAACTCCTCACAAATGAAGTCCACAACTTTCGAACTTCTTGTAGGCAGCCATCGATCGGTGCTTTGCCAGCAAACTGGCAACATGTCAAGATTAAACCCTTCACGATCAGCGTGCTCTGTTGCTTGGTTAGCCAAATGAGCTGTTCCACATTTAAAATATATGCCAGATCATGACTCATCGGGTTGAAGGGACATTTATTACATGTTTTAATGAAAGGTTTAAATAAACTTAAATAAATCTAATTAAATAAATAAATCAATAATTAAATGAAAACCATACCAAACTTAAAAAATTTAGAGACATATGTAAATCAAAATCTTTAGTGTCGCAGATATTTACCTAAATATGTTAATTAAATTTGTTTATTTAAATTATTTTTTATTAAATTAAATGATAATAGAAATAGACATACACATAAAAATGATTGAATAAAGTAAAAGAAAAAAAATACTATGTAAGGTTGCACATATTATAAATATCATCTAAAAATAAATATCTAATATTTTTAAAATAAATCTCATATATATAAAACAAAAAAAAATCATAGATGAATAAGAAGAATATCTTCAAAAATTAACACACACTAAACAATTATTAAAAAATCTTTTTATTCAAAAAAATGTTTGCAAAACTTGTCGACTAGATGATGAGACTAGGATAAACTAATAAAAAAGAAATTAAAGATAGCAACAAAATATTCTTTCTTATAAACAATATTATCAAGCGATGAAATCAAACAAGAAAATGAGCAAAAAAAAAGGATGTTGACCTAAATTAACTTCTCGAATCTAGGACCCGAATTATTAGATTAGAAGCACAATAAATGAAAAAAAATCATGAAACCTAATCCTCAGTAAATCAAATATTGAAGGATAAAACTGGGATAAGAATCAATTACACATAAATCTAAAACGAAGAAAAATGTAATAAAAAGAATGAGAGTGAATTAAAATAAAAAGTAAATTAGAGAGCAACAAAAAAAATCCAACTGGAGGGTTAAATTGAAAAGAAAATTTACTTAAACAAAATAAAAAAATAATCAAAAGAATGAGGGCCAAGTTGAGAAAGATAATACACCATAAATTTTGATCAAATGATGAAATTGAAAACCAATAAAATTTAAAAAACAAACAAGGAAAAAAATGGAAATAAAAAGAATAAGGACTAAATTGAAGAAATAATAATATGTGACAAATCGTCATTGAATGCCTAAATTAAAAAAAAAAATGAAACTTTTATAAAATGATCAAGGAAAAAATCATAAAAAAAGATTAAAATTAAAATACCAAAAACAAAGAGGGTTAGGTGTATATGACAAATTGTAATTGAAAACAAACAAAACTTTTATAAAATAGTAAAAAAAAAATCAACAAGAATAAGGATTAGAATTAAAATGCCAAAAACAAAGAGGGTCAAGGTGTACTTTTTGGGGGTATGAGTGAGAAGAAAAGGGAAAAAAGAAGAAGAAGAAGAAACCATTAGAAGGGAAAAGAAGAAGAAGAAGAAGAAATAGTTACTAACGACAAACCACTTATCAAACATTGTTACGTATTGCAACAGTAGGAAGATGACAGTTCCAAAAACATAGCGGAACAACAAATTTTGCCAACAGGAGATTTCACATGCGTCACCTGAATAACACAGGCTTCTTCCACATGCTGACAATGAGGTCCATGATCTTGAAGTTTTTTATTTAAAAATTAATTATTAAAAGCAAAAAATCCAAAATCCTTTCATGATTATGGAATAAAAAAAAAACTCATGTAAAAAGATGAAAATACCCTGAACAAACGCCTTAATTTTTTTCAATTTTCTAAAAGCATAAAAGTCATTTGACTATTTTGTAAAAAACCAAAAAACAGAAATACTCTTATTCAACAACTCTATTATTTTAATGTGGGTCAAACAAAATTTAAAAAAACAAAAATAACTCCCGACAATCTCTAATGATCGATTGACTATTGTTAAAGATATCAAACCACCCTCGAAACAAATTATATAAAATGCTTCATCATATCTTTCAATTAAATAATATAAATAATTTCATGATTGATTTGAGTTGATAAATTCTTTAATTGCTTTTCACAGGAAATATGTAGCGACAACGAGAAGCTAATTATTCCGAATTCGGTAATTGAAAATCATGTTTCCCGGCATTTTGCCCACTCAACTTATGGGTCTGAAGGATTTTAGTAACCAAACAGTGAAAGAGCTGCGGTGGAGCTTGAAGATTTGCTAAATGAACACGTAAATGCAACTTGCTCATTCACTTGTATCGAATGTCAACGTTAGCCTTTCACTGCTGCTGGTGAGCATTCATCACCAAGTTGCTGCTGAGATATGTTGACTGCAACTTCCCGGAGATTCTCTGCCGTTACATTCAAGCAGGTCGGGGGCACATTTCTCCCACGCTCGTCCGGTGCCGGAAATTTCTCATGTGATTCATATTCCAAAAGTCGTGGGATTCAATGCTAAAATGGAAAAGGAATTTCATCCTGTAAATCATGGCACAATATATATACCACAACAAGTACATTGCGTAACTTTCAAATACTCGTAGAATAAAAAAAAAACATTTCAAATGATTTAGCAAAGTTCTCCATAATATTTCTATTAGGGTTGCTGATAAAAGAGAATAATCACAAAAACAAAAATAAATAAATAAATAAAAAGTGCGCACACATATAATCACACCAATGGTGAATCTTTCTATAATCAAATATATATATGGAGCATATGTGTTTTTTTTTTTTTGAATTAATGTGGGTGTCTGGGTCAGTTTTTATACACCTTAAATAATCCCACGAACCCTAAAGTTAATAATTATATAAGTATCCAGTGATCATCATATTAGCAATTATATGGCTCGAACTTGAGATCACATAGAGAACAAATTTTTTAATCTCAAGTTCTTATCACTAGACCAGCTACTATATGGTTAACCGTAATGGCAGGGAACATGTATATATCCACTTTATCTTAAATTCCACTAAAGCCAAAACCTCTCCATGTTATCAAGCCCCTCGAAGAAAAGTCATGCTACTGCTAATCACACAAATAACGTCTGTCAACTTAGAAACCGAAAGCAACTATATATATATATATATATATATATATATCTGCTGATAAATTAGTCGTGTATGTGTTAACCAAGCTAATTGTATGAGATGAATATACACCATATCATGTACAGGTACAACCCACTGCACAATACTAACTGCATCCTCATCTAACTGCAAAAATCTAATATGAGCAGCAATTAAACTCACTATTAAGATATGCTTTCAGCTTGTGAATTCCTGATAAGTTTTCTCATATATAGCAATATGCTTATCATCTATATATGTACAATACTAAATACATAAAAGAACTATCCTACAATTTATCAAAATAAATTAACATATTAAAATAACTCTCTGTGGTTAATTATTGCTTGTAAATATGTTTCTCCAATTCTTCATAATCTCGCATAACCACCAGTAATTAATATTAGAAATATCATTTTGCCAAAGTTATATAATTTTGAAGAATTCGCAACCCTAGTTGTAAGCACACTCAATTCTCACAATACATAATGAATGTTTTGTCTGACATTCTATTAAACCGAGTTTATTAGTTTAAACATATTTGTTAATTAAGAATGTGTAATAAATATGATGGTATTATGCCTTAATAAACAAACCCATGTATTTAGGTATAAGTGTTTGTTGCATAGTTGCGGTTGTTTTTCAAAATATTTTTGTGCTGAAATATATCAAAATGATAAATTTTTTTAAAAAATTATTTTTGAAATCCGTGTATCAAAACGATCCAAAATAAAAAAATAATTTAATTTTTAACAAAAAAAATTAAAATTTTTATGAAACACGCAGTATTTAAGAATATAAGTCATACTAAGACCTTTTTTTATTAATAATAGGTGGGATGGTGATATATTTGAAAACAAAATTATTTCCTTATAAAAAACTAATTTTTATGAAAACATAAAGGCATAATAAATATGAAATATGCTTACATTATGTGAAAACATATATTCTTCATATTTTTATGTAAAGTATTATTTTTCTAACATGATTTTTTAGTTTTATGTTTTTAGTTTTTGATATATAAAAAGTACATTTTTGTATGTGATTACATATGTATATTCTCAACCATTAGTTAAATGCATTACAGTTATGGTGTCCTGAAAAATAATTTAAAATATTTTTTTTATGAATAAATAGTAATAATATAATTTATAGATATGAGATATATTAGTATTTAATTCTACTCAAATACACGTAATTAGAAAAAAAAATACAAACAAGACTATAATAACATAATAAATTACTAAATAATTTATTATATATAAATAATGGAACAAATGAAATTATATCGCCTATATAATATGGGCATATGGCAACCTATAAAGTAATTAGTTACCTAGTTACATATTCTAGTAAACAATCCATAACTTATCTGCACAATAGTTATAATGCTTTTAAGTAACTATAGAAAAGTCACATTTTTTATGAATAGCTAGTTTTTATTATATTATCTTAGGATAAAAGTATTTATATTTTATTTCCTCTTTAACATATCTTATCAAAATTATTATGATAAGAAAAAATTTAAAATACATAAAAAGCTTTTTTCAAATCTATTTGAACCGCTTAAGATCAATTCACATTAAACTTTGTACTTGTAAGAATTACCTAAAAATTAGAAAGAGAATACTTTATATTAGTTTAATATGTTTGTAGTCAATCGGTTGGTTACACATGATATTCTTATATTCATATAAATACATATTTATTATTAATTTATGCTTAATTTATCTTTAATATTCATATAATATTAGATTAATGAATCTAATATTTGATTTATTAATCTAGAGTAAAGATAAAGTTCATGAGATAAAAATGCTTTGTAAATAAAATTATAAAGTTATTATAATTATGAGATTTTTATTGCATCAAAATATTGTTATATATATTCACTCTCTTTTTTCCCCCCGTTAATTTATGGAGTTCACAAATCAAACATTCCTCCCAAAATACACAACAATTTTACAGTTAAATTATCACTCTAGAAATATCACTTTAATTCAAATTTGAGGTTATATATTTCCTTTAAAGGCTAATGAATTACAAAAAAAATCATAATTAAAAAAGATTATGAATGAAAGAGTAAGACACTAAGATATCAAAGTTAATTAGTTTAGATGGGAAGCCAAAATATATTAAGTACTTTATTAAAGTACTATGATGAAGTCGAGAAAAAACTTAAACAAAAATAGCTTTTTCCATTCATGGTTGTGTCATGAGATGTTAATATAATTGGGTTACTCTCTAGTTGATGAGTTATGCCTCGCCTTTACATGGTGGCTAGATGTTAGCTTGGAAAATAAGTTTATTGTAGAAGAAGGGACTCTCTTATGTCTAAATCAGTAAAATATAATAAAAAATATATAAAAAGATAAAATTTAATGAAGGTGAAATGAATGTGTATTTAGGAGTGATTGCATGGCTTCTAGTTACATGGTGTAGAACTTGTATTGGCCTAAAATGGCTTGTATATTGCCTGGATTTGGCTTGTATATTGCTTGGTTTTCAATTAAGTAGCCTTGGCATTTAGTGGTTGAGTGCAACATTGGCTTTGGCTATCTATAAATTTTATGTGACTGTGTGTATTTATATACACTTTATACATAGAGAATGAGACATATCATTGGTGGATAAATTAATGTGCTACTATTGGATAGCCATGATGGCTCACTGGTTATTGTGTCATGCCATGGCTGTTGTCTCATGCAAGCTATTGGTGGAAATATTTGTGATAGACAATATTATTGGCGTAGAAAATAGTGTCTAATCTACATAGAAAAAGTTGTGTGCTTAGAAAAAATTGTGTGAATTAAAAGTTTGTGTTCTTAGCTCTTAAAAACTTAAAAAATGCATAGAAAAATGTGTCGGGCAGGAATGGATATATTGGGGTTGGTGTCAGGCTAAAAATTCTAGTTGTTTGGACTTGAAATCCAACCATTTAGGTCAACATAGATGGCTAGAAAAATTTCATTCATCTTAAATGGTTTGAAAAGTTTAACCCAAACGACTAGAATTTTTTTAAAAAACAATCTAGGTATTATCATTTACCTCTTGAAGTCTTTTAAATATTCATGTTTGGAAGACTTTAACCAGCAAAAATAGTAGAGGAAAACACTATTAACCCTTATAAAACTAGCCTATAGAATCTTTATACCTGATTTGAGTATGATTAAATGATCGAATCTAAATTATGACTATTTTTTTTTATCAAATTATATCTTTGTCAACATTTTTGTATCTTTGTAAGACCATTCATGTTGTCGTAACTTAAAGCATCACCTTTGAAATTGATATTGAATCTAAAGGCTATGTTTAATATTTTTATGAACCTATAATTAAACCAAATTATCTGGATGTGTAGAAGTGATTAAATTATTTTCATTTGAATTTCCTAATTAACTTGAATCCATGCTGAAACATAAATATAAACTTCACCTAATAACACAATGAACAACCTAAGTACAATTAAAATTCAAAACTAAATAAAAATCTACAAAAAGGGGTTCTTACCATAGAAAGAAAATAACAACAATTTTAAAAACTCTATAATAACAATAGTAGTAGAAACTTGGAAATATGTAACAACAAATATTTTTTTAAAGATTCTTGATTGTTAAAAAGAAAAATAAGATATTAATTCACTTTATGGAAGAGGAAAAGGTTTGCATTCCATCAATATCACAAATTAATTTGTTTTGTGTGGCATACATGTTTATATATAAATTTTATCTAATTTGTTTTGTTTATTTCACTAGTTTTTCAATAATTAATATCTCATATATATATATATATATATATATATATATGCTTGATCTAGTAAGAGTATATGATTATAACAAATTTCTAAGATTTTATATGATCATTAATTTAAACTATATATTATTAAAAAACTATTGATTACATGTAATTAGTGTTAAATTTGATGCTTGATGTTAATAGATATAATTGTTGCTAACACACTCAAATTTCAGCTTTGCCCTTTTTGACTCTTTTAACTTTGCAGCTATTGGAACCTTTAATGATGAAGTCTTTACTTTTAAAGGCATCACTTCTTCTAACTTGTATAAGGGGTTGCACTCGTAGAAGTTCTGAATGTGGTGTAATACGTGTGAAGTGTGTATGAAAACATCTTATGCCAATCTTTGTAGGTGATCACCAACTTTTAGATGACCTTCTTAAGATTTTTATTGGCTACCTCGATTGTCCCATTCATTTTGGGTTTGTAAGAAGAAGAATTAAGATGCTTAATCTTCCATTTAGTGTAGAGCACAACCATTAGTTTTCAGTTGAAATTCTATGCGTTATCATTTATCATTCTTGCTGCATGTCATAGCGACAAATAAGATCTTTCTTAATGAACCTCTTGACCATAAAAATGTGTTGCATGCATATATGAGCTAGTCTTTACCCATTTAGTGAAGTAATTAATGACTACTAAGATGAACCTATGCCCATTGCTAGCCTTTGGATTGATCGATCCTATGACATCTAATCCCTACATATTGAAGGGCCAATACGCGGTCCTATTGAATAACGATGTCAGAGGTGCATTTATCTTGTCACCATGTAACTAACACTTGTGGTATTTTATGATATAGTTTACATAGTCCCTTTCCATGGTCAACCAGAAGTACCCAGATCTTTACATTTGCCTTGCCATTGTATGCTTGTTAGCATGAAAGACACAGATTCTCTCATGAATTTCCTGTAATGCTTGCACAACCTTTTTTTCATTCAGAAACTTGAACAAAGTTCAGTTAAACGACCTCTTATATAGTAGATCTTCATCCAAGTAATAATCTATGGTCATTCTCTTCAACGTCTTTTCATTTTCCTTTGAGGCTCTTGAAGGATATTCATGATGTTGGATAAGCCTCTTGATGTCATTGTACCACGATTTTTATGTTGCAAATCAAAGTGACCATTACTATTTAATATGTGGCATCGACATTCCTTAATTCGAATGGCATTACTTTATAGCAAAATATTCTTTAATGTGTGACAAAGGTAGTTTTCTCCTCGTCTTCCTCTGCCATTCTAATCTAATTATATCATGAGAACCTATTTAAGAATGAGTATATGACACTTTTCATAACATTGTTAAATAAGACGTCTATGTGGTATAGAGGAAAGTCATCCTTCTAGCTTGCCTTGTTCAAGTCTCTTTAATCCTCACATATTGATCCTACCATCCATATTGGAAATTACAACTATATTAACCACCCATTAAGGATAACGGGCCACATTTAGGAATCTTGCATCCCACTTCCCACTGCTTCTATATTTTCACCTTCACCTTAAGCAGCACATCAGAACACATTTGTCTAGTCTTGTGTTTAATCAATTTACTTATTTCCACTAATGGAATCTTGTGTACCACTATATCGATGTCTAAACTAGACATATTTATATAAGTCTAGACAAAGACATTCGAATATTCATGTAACAGAGAGATTATACCATTTATTTTCTCGGCTGTAATAAGGGTGTCAATCTTCAATTCTTTATTTTCTTATTCAGTACCAAAATTTATAACTTTTAGCTCTTCACTAGCGAGTTTCCAAGTTTTCTCAGAATTCTCCACCAACCTGGTAAAGTCTTTTATTTCCTTTTCTTCCCGGTCTTCATTACCCAATTCAATTATTTTGGCTAATTAATCTTATATAATACAATGGGTTCATGAATTGATGAAGCTTTCAAGGTTCTTGAAAGTGTAAAGTGTGCTCATATAAGTATGTTATTTATATAGAGAGTAAAAGAAAACAAAGACATATTTTGGACACAAGAAAATGCATGATCCCATTAAAATAAAAAGGCTCATTTGATGAAGAAGATCTTGTGGCATTATAAGCCAAATTATGATCAAGATCTTGTGGCACAACAAGACATCTAGATAGAGGTAAAACATCAAAACAAGACAAAACATTTCAGTAGACATAGTCAAACAAAATCAATTACTTTTTGAACATAATAGGAGCAAGCTCCATCTTTCAATTCTGGTATGCCCCTCCTTTAGCCAGCTTTTTCACAAAGGCTTTTGTAGGGACTTTATTGATTATATGCACAGACAATTGCGACAACATCTCATCTTTTGCTTTGACCTTCATTTCCTCAATCTGTTCTTTATATTGACATTCCAAAGCACTAATATGGAGGTCTGTCATACCATATTTGATCACCTCTACAAACTTTGGAAAGGTCGTTTGGAGTGGCGAGATGGCAAGCCCTTCCTCTTCTAGCTTTCGTCCTTCAATCTTCTTTATTCTAGCTTTTATTTTGTGACTAACGACCCACTTATAGTCATCTTTCTTAGGCTTATACCCGAGACCAAATCTTTGGTCTACACATTTTAATTTCATCAAATTGACTCGCTCTAGCATCCTAATTCAGGATCATACCGGAAAGAAACCTTATGCTTTAAAAAGCAACTGGCAGCCATCCTTACAGTTTCAAAAACTTTCAGCTTTCTCAACACCGCACCCTTAGAAACCCATTTAGCATTCATATTTTTAAAGAATAAGTGTTCTTGTCTCTACAATCTTCTGTCTCGATGAATGGTACAACCACATTCTTGATCAGGAACACTGTCTTCTCATCCTTGGCATTTATCAGCATCCTTTTTATGATATATTTCAGACATTGGTGTAATGAGGATCCATGGTCTTCCTAATAATTTGTTGTAGAATGGATGGATATTTAGTTTTATTCTTCAGTATTGGGTTGATGATAAATCAATTTTTGTATTTTTTAGCATATAATAAAATTAAATAATCAATTCAACCTAGTGGAGTCCATTGAAGAGATACAGTCTGTTAACCATTATTCTATCCCCATGATTTTCTCTAATTTATTCCTTACTGTGTTTAGCATACGATATTTCCTTCCATGCATAACATAATAGGCAGTGATTACGTTTCCATGTACAACACAATAGACAACCAACGTTTCCATGTACAACACAATAGACAGCCATGATATTAGCTATGTAATTGTTACTCATGCTTCTGTAATCTCTATTTAAAGATAAATAATATCAAAGGAAACACAAGTTAGTTTTCCTACATGGTATCAGAGCTTCTAGAGGTATCACCAACAATGGAGTCTTCTACCTTTTTGATCCCACCTGTGTCAAATTCTCATTCTTCTGAATTCTCATATGTTGTTCCTCATTTGCTTGATATTTCTATTAAGTTAGCTTCTACTAATTATATTTTGTGGAAAGCACAAGTCATTCTCATTCTGCGTGGCAATTGTCTTCTCAGTTATGTGCAAAATAAGATTTCCTGCCCATCACAAACCATCACTGATGAAGATGGTGTGTCTCGAACCAATCTAGCAGCAACTATGTGGTTGCGCACTGATCAATTGATCCTTGGGTGGATCAATAGCTCCTTATCTGATGGTCCCTTGTCTCAAGTCATCAGTAGTGAAACCTCTTATGATGCTTGGTATGTTTTGCAGACTTTTTATGGTAGTTATACTCGGGATCGTCTTCAACAGATGAAGAGCGAGGTGTAATCACTCAATAAAAGTTGTTCTTCTTTAGAAGATTATCTGCATAAGGCCAAATCTCTAGCCTTATCCTTGCGAGGTGCAGGTAAGCCAATGGATGACGATGAGTTCATTATATGTATTCTTTGGGGTTTAGGATCTGAGTTTGATCCTATAGTGGCAGCCTTAAATGCTAGAGATGTTTTTCCATCTTTTGAAGGAGTCATCGGCAAACTACGTGATTTTGAAATGCGTCTTCAAGTAACACGAGTGACTTCTCCTAATGTTGCATTCTTTACAAACCATGGTAGAACCTATACAAAGTTTTGTGGAACTCATGGTTCTCATGGTCGTAATCTTTCACACAACCAGATTACTTCTCACAACCAGACTACTCAATTTCACCAGAAAGATGCTCGTTTTTCACGCTTCACTAAAGGTAATCCTGGAACTCGTACTCAAACATTTACAAATCATGGTGGATGCAGCGCTGGTCGCAAACGTGGAGGTATAACCTGTTTCAGATGTGGAGGTCCAAATCATAAAGCTGATGGATGCTTTGCATCTGATGAAGAAGCAGAACAATTCAAAGCGTTTGCTGCACTTCAGGTTGCAGAACCTACAAAAGAAACCTGGTACCCCGACACAGGAGCAAATAATCATATGACAACTGATACAAGTGAGGTGCAAGGTATTCATTCTTATCTTGGCAATGATTCTGTTATGGTTGGAAATATAAATGGATTACAAAAATCTAGTATTGGACAAGTCTTACTACCCGCTACTGATATCAAACTCAATAATGTTCTTGTTATCCCTGACATTAAAAAGAAATTGTTATTTGTCTCTCAACTTACAAAGGAGCATAACTGTTATTTCATATTTTATTCTTGGGGCTTTCTTCTTAAGGACATGAGGATGAAACAGGTGCTACTTAAGGGCTACATGGTTGATGGCTTGTATCCAATCCAGCTATGACAATATATAAAATCTCCAGTTGGCCTGTTATCCACAAAAGTATCTAGCAGCTTGTGGCATGCTCGGCTGGGACATCCTCAATCTTGAATTCTTCAGCTTTTATGTTTATCATCTTTGAAAAACACTTTTGGTTTTTGTGAAAGTTGTGTTTTGGGTAAATCAACAAAGTTACCATTTTGCTCTCGAAAGACGTATGCTACTACTTTTTTACACACTCTTCATACCGATGTGTGGGGACCTGCCTCAATCCCATCCTATGATGGATTTCTATTTTATTTAATCATCGTCGATGAATATTCTCAATACATATGGCACTTTCCTATGGCTCGTAAATCTAATGTTATTACTATATTTCCAGCATTTCTGCAGCAAATGGCTGACCAGTTCAATACTACTGTAAAAATAATTCAAAATGATGGTGGAGGAGAATTTGTAAACCAAAGTTTACAAGACTATTTTGTATCCAATGGTATTATTCACAGATTATCATGTCCTGGTACACCAGAGCAAAATTGATTGGTTGAACGTCGCATCGGCATATTGTGGACACTGGTTTAACATTAATGGCTGATGCATCCATCCCACCACGATTCTAGACGGTTGCATTCACAACTGCATTATTCCTTATCAACCAGCTTCCAACTTCTACTCTTAGAAATAAGTCCCCTTGTGAGCTTGTTTTTGGATCACCACCATCTTATACTCTTCTACGAGTTTTCGGGTGTGCATGTTATCCATTACTTACCCCTTTTGGGCGATCAAAATTGGACTACAAATCTATTTGTTGTGTGTTCTTGGGCTACTCTACACATTATAAAGGATATCAATGTTTAAACATGCAAACAGGTCGCATATATATTTCTCCGCATGTAAAATTTGATGAATTAACCTTTCCTTTCAGGTTTACACAAAGGTGCACCAAATCTGACTTTCATGCGTTCAAAGTTCGTGCTCTTCCCAGGACTCCTCAAATTGCTACTGTGCAATCTATACCAACAGATTCTTTACCTGACGAGTCTTCATCTCCTGCTGTTCAAGACTCTGCATTAATGCCTTAATCTACTCTATGCCAGGAGCCTCTTCCTAACACTGTCATTCAGGAAGCACCAAAATTACCTTCTCTAGCAACTAAGATCATCTCACATTCTGCTCCACGTCGCCATCATTCTATGATCACACGAGCTCAAACAAGTTCATTAAAGCCTAAGACTTTCTTTTCTTCCAGACATCCAATTCCTGCATGCTTTCTAGTTGATTTTGCAAATCACCCACAAGAACCTCAAACGTACAAGCAAGCTCTCACTGATCCAAAATGGCAGCAAGCCATGCAAGCTAAAATTACTGCCCTCGCCAGCAACAACATATGGACTTTAGTGCCTCGACGTTCAGACATGAACCTAGTCAGCAGCAAATGGGTGTTTAAAATTAAAACACGATCTAATGGCTCAATTGAACGTTATAAAGCCCGACTAGTTGCTCGTGGCTTCACACAACTCCCTGGCTTGGATTATGATGAAACCTTTAGTCCGGTAGTTAAACATGGTACCATCATATTAATTCTCACACTTGGTTTATCTCACGGCTGGTCCATTAAACAACTTGATGTTAGTAATGCTTTTCTCCATGGTGATCTACAAGAGCGAGTCTATTTATCTCAACCACCTGGCTTTGAAGACTTATCTCACCCGCATCATATTTACCAATTATATAAAGCTCTTTACGGTTTAAAATAGGCTCCAAGAGCGTGGTACATGAAGTTTAGTGCTTATATTCAGCAAATGGGTTTTCATTGGTGTCCCTATGATCAATCCTTGTTTTCTCATTGTCAAGGTTCAGATATCATTATGCTTTTAATTTATGTCAATGACATCCTTATAACCGGGAGCTCTCCTTCCAGCATCAGGAGGTTTATTTCTCATCTATTTGCTGCCTTTCACATGAAGGATCTTGAAGATGCTCATTTATTTTTAGGACTCCAAATCACATGCGATGAGTCGACCATCACTGTCACTCAGACTCGCTATCTTCTTTCTTTGCTTAAGAAGTTTGGACTGGATGGTGCCAAACCAATCTCCACCCCTATGGCTTCAGGTACATCGTTGACTGCGGATGAGGGCACCCTCCTAACTGATGCAACTTATTATCGTTGCCTTGTTGGATCGCTTCAATATCTCACCTGGACACGCCCTGATATCTCCTATGCAGTCCATAACGTCTGCCAATTCATGCAACATCCTCTTGACTCTCATCTCATTGCTGTTAAGCGTGTATTTTGGTACCTTAAAGGTACTCTTAATATTGGTCTTAACTTTGTCAAAACTCCTCACATTGCACTTCGTGGTTTTTGTGATGCGGATTGGATTGGCTCTAGGGATGATCGTCGTTCGACAACTGGTTTTGCTATCTATATAGGCGATAACTTGTTGTCCTGGGGAGCTAAAAAGCAAGCTACAGTGTCTTGTTCCACAGTAGAGGCTGAATATCGTGCTTTAGCTTCCACCACTGATGAACTTATGTGGTTTATACATCTTCTGAAAAGCATCGGCTATTTACTTCCTGCTCCCACACTATATTGTGACAACCTCAGTGCTATCAACATGGCTAAGAATCCTGTCTTCCATCATCGAACGAAACATATTGAGATTGATGTTCATTTAGTTCGGGAACAAGTTGCTCGTGGTAGTCTTTCTCTGCAACATGTCTCTGGTCTAGCTTAGATTGCTGACATCTTTACAAAACCGTTATGCGTTGCCAAATTTCTATCAAATAGAACCAAGCTCTTCATCAGTCCAATACCGCCTTGAGCTTGAAGGGGGATGAAGAGATACAGTCTATCAACCATTATTCTATCCCCATGATTTCCTTCCATGCACAATATAATAGGCAGTGATTACGTTTCCATGTATAGCACAATAGACAGCCAACGTTTCCATGTACAGCACAATAGACATCCATGATATTAGCTATGTAATCGTTACTCATGCTTCTGTAATCTCTATTTAAAGATAAATAATATCAAAGGAAACATAAGTTAGTTTTCCTACATCCATAACCAAGGTTATGAGTTTGGTAAGTTAATTAAATATTAATCAAAGAGTCGAATTGAGATTTTCTTGCTCTATTTTTAGATTTTATATTTTTTTTTTCAAGTTCATCATTTAATATGAGTTTATTTTTAATGTTAGCCTTTAGTATTTGGTCGATGGTGAATCAATTTTTATATTTTTTTATCATATAATAAAATAAAATAAAATAATTTGACTCGATAGAATTTATAAATCGGATAGCGAGTATGACATATTAACTAAATATTAATTAAAACATTAACTTAAAATTTTTTTAAGTTGAAATTATTAGATGGACTTTATTAACACTACTGAAAAGTTTATAGCCGTCTAGATATTTTTTACAAAAAAAAATAAAATTAAATGAGTCTAAGCGGCAGCAAAACGCGGGGATAAACACTACAAGATTTCACAGTTTTATCGACGGAAATATTCCGTCGGTGTGTGACAGAACGTTCGTCGGTAAATTATTTACCGACTATATTACCGACGGAATACTCCCGTCGAAATACCTTTTGTCGGTGATTCCACATTCCGTCGCTATATCCGTCGGTAATAAAAAAAACACATTTACCGACGGGTTTACCGACGGCCTGTGCGCGCCAAAAAAAAAAAGTTTCCCGCTTGGAATATACCGACGGAATACATTCCGTCGGTGTTATGTAAATACCGACGGACTATCTCCGTCGGCAAAAGTGTCGGTGATATTTCATACCGACCGAATAAATCCGTCTGTAAATTCGTCGGTATTTGGATACCGACGGATTATTTCCGTGTGTGAGTATGTCGGTGATGGGATGGCATAACTCAGACACTGTCCAATGCCGACGGATTTATTCCGTCGGTAAATCCCTGTGTAATTTTTTTTTTAATTATTTAGAAAAAATAATATAAATTAATAGTAATACAAACCAATTATGCAAATAAAATTTATATTAAGCAACAAAAACTAAAAGTTAAATAATATTCATTACAAAATGAATGTGTTTAAAAAAAACACAATTAATATAAAGGTGGAGGAGGAGGAGGAGGAGGGGGGTGGGGGTTAGGCGGCCAAAAAGGATTAGGCGCACATGTTCCGCCTTGTGTCATGTTCATGACCATTTGACGAAGCTCTTCATAGGCCGCTCTTTGTTGTTCAGACTCTGCTCTGCGTTGTTCGTCCGCCAATCTGTGTTGTTCGTTTGCCAATCTTTGCTCTTCTTTGAGTTGTGTGTACGCCTCTGATAGGTGGTCGCACCTTTGCTGCAAGGCCACAAACTCCTTAGATTGGGAGCTCGATACAGATTGGAAGCTCCCACCGGTTGAAGCAGTACCGGTCGACCGCAACTTGGCAGCGGTAGTGTTGGAGAGCCCGTAAACCCGATTTTTATCGGGTCCACCTGACGATCCAGCCTCCATCCACAAATCCGAATCGAATTCCGGATGGGTCGAAGGATCATCCCCGTATCTCTCCCTCAACCGATTATTATAGGTCTCCTGAAAAAAAAAATCATATTCAATTCAATAAACATAATAATAACTTACAAAATAAAATGGTTAAACAAACACACCACAAACTGTTGAGCACGGTTGTCAACGAACTGTTGCGTCCCCTTTTGGCGGTCATGAATCCGCACGTACGTCTCCACAAACAGCTCCATAGGGCTCGGCTCACGTCCAAGAGACGTAGCCTATATATAATGAAAAAAATGTATTAACAACAAATTAATTGAACGATATATTTCATTTAAATTAATCTTACCATCCGTTTCGCATGTGCAGCAAACGGAACGGAGCCGCCGGTGTGCGTTGTAACCGAGCCATGAATTTGCCGATTCCGGTTGCTGGCACCGGACTGTGAGCGTCGAGTGAACCGCTCAGACGTCACGTACTGAAGATAGTGCGGCCATATATCTTCCGGGATGTATATTGGTTTGAAATCCCTCCAAACCGCAACATCGTTCCAGCCTTGTAACCCCTTATCCCTCGCTGTTTTTTTTGCTTTTTTCTGGGCGTCATACCAAAAATCACGCAACCTAATTCACGCACGAAAAAATTACATTTCAAAACATAAATAATTATGTAAAAAAAAGTCGTATTGTTTTCGATGTTACCTAATTGCCGAGTGATTTTCCCACACCCTCCTCACAACACTGTCATGTTCATCGTCCCAGCAGAATCGATGCTGTATATAAAAAAATAATTTTTTAATATGTTAATAATTTATTTACAATTATAACATGAATTTATAATTAGAAATAAGCTGAAAATTATATATTAACACGAACCTCAAATCTACGAAACCATGCATTGATTTGAGGCATCCATTCAGGATGTCTGGATATCTGACTCCATTGAAACAATGGAATCTCCATCGACGCTTTAAACGCCGATGATATTAATCGGGCGGCCTCAATGTTTGTGAACCTGAAAAGAAATGAAATTAATTTGTGATTACTTCATAAATTATGTTTTAAATTTGTTTTTTTTATATAAAAAAAACTAAAACATTAACAAACTTACATTGAAAGATCGTCCTTCCACTGTGCCTCGAACTGGCGGGTAAATTGATTCCGCTTCGAAGGCATGCCGCGTCTGCGATGTGAAACATCGCTGGAAGAGGCAGCATCGGTTGACGGCGTAGGTGGTGTAGGTGCCTCTTCTTGAGAGGCACCTAAGGAAACATCATCATCGCTGCTAGACGAACTTGATTCGACTGGACGACCAGCTCTGGTTTTCATTTTGCGCATCTAAACAATTTTATATTAATAATTGTAAAATAAAATTCAAAAGTTAAAAAAAAATCGGCAGCACCTCCCCTATACTGGATACTACCCAAATCCACAAACCTGCAAATATTAACAATAGCCACAACCAATCGAACCAATCTATACTAATTATTCCAACATATTCAACTATTAATCCTAAAGATAAATTCAACGTTAACAATTACAATTCACAAATTATTCAATAATTATATTCAAAACAAAAAAAAATATAACAAAAAATAAATTCAATAAATTCAACAAATTATACTTCAACAAATTAACAATTACAATTCAACAAATTCAAAAAATTCAAAAAAATTCAAAAATTCAACTTTAACTAATTCTAAGTTAAATTAACTAATAACAATTCTAACAACACAACAACAAAAAATATTCAATAAATCCAACAATTAAATTCAATTATTCAACAATTAAATTAACAAATATTCAACAAATTCAAAAAATATTCAAAAAATTCAACTTTAACTAATTCTAAGTTAAATTACCTAATAACAATTCTAACAACACAACAACAAAAAATATTCAATAAATCCAACAATTAAATTCAATTATTCAACAATTAAATTAACAAATATTCAACAAATTCAAAAAATATTCAAAAAATTCAACTTTAACTAATTCTAAGTTAAATTACCTAATAACAATTCTAACAACACAACAACAAAAAATATTCAATAAATCCAACAATTAAATTCAATTATTCAACAATTAAATTAACAAATATTCAAAAAATTCAAAAAATATTCAAAAAATTCAACTTTAACTAATTCTAAGTTAAATTACCTAATAAAAATTCTAACAACACAACAACAAAAAATATTCAATAAATTCAACAATTAAATTCAATTATTCAACAATTAAATTAACAAATATTCAACAAATTCAAAAAATATTAAAAAAAAAAAGGAACGAAATATACATACCTTAATAATGTGTCAAATTCAAAACTTTATCTACATTGCAACAAAAAACACCAACACAACAAAAATAAAAACAACTAAAAATAAAATAAAATAAAATAAATTAGAAAAAAACACATACCTTTTAATATAATGAAGATTTACAACACCAAATCTTGCTAGAGATTAAAGGTGAAAGTGTTTAAGGATTGAGGGGGAAAAAAATGAAAAATCTAGGCTGAAAAACGCAGGAGAGAGAGAAGCGGCGGGGAGAAGAAGAAAAAATGAGGCGAAGCGGCGGGGGTGGAACTTATAGGTCAATTTTACCGACGGAATCCCGACGGTAACATCCGTCGGTAACAGGTTACAAAATCCGTCGGTAACAGGTCAAAATTCCGTCGGTATTTTTCGAATTTCGCCCCGAATTTTTAAAAGCCCTCCAAAATTTTCGCAGTCCGTCGGTGATTCCGTCGGTAAGATGACAAGTTCAGGGGCGCATTAATTAACGCACTTTGGGAAACGCGCGGTCCGTCGGTAATTCTGTCGGTAAAATGGGTAACCGACAAATTACCGACGGACCTACGCCGTCGGTAATACCGTCGATGGTGGTGTTATGTTTTCGAGCTTACTGTGAGATGCCGACGGATGTTATTCCGTCGGAGTTGCCGTCGGTGATTGTGGCATTTTGTTGTAAATATTTTCGAACTCTCTGTGAGATACCGACGGATGGTGATCCGTCGGCATGGCCGTCGGTGATTGTGGCATTTTGTTGTAAATATTTTCGAACTCTCTGTGAGATACCGACGGATGGTTGAGTCCGTCGGTATGGACGTCGGTAAGTTTGCATTATGCAGGAAAGGTTGTCTTTGTATTGCCTGTTTACCTTCCTGCAAAACTTAACTGATAAACTGTCCATCACATAAAACAATAACCACATTGCTTAAACATAAATATTTTGTTTTACAAAATACATCATCAATAATCTAAATTACATGAGACAAATGTTTTTACATAGGGCTTCATTTTCATAATTAGTCGGAATTTTCTTCTTCTTCCTCATCAATTGAATTGTCATCATCTTCATCGCAATCTTCAATATGGATATCATCTTCTTCATCGACATTTGGTTGTCCGCTAGAGCTGAGAACAACATTCAACTCCTCTCCGTCAATATCAACAAGACTATCATCGAGAACTCTTTTCTTCCAATTCAATCGAAGGAGCAACTCGATATGGTTCAACCAACTCACGAACTTGAAAGACTTCATCTCGCACACTTGTGTCTTCGTTCTCATCCTGAACAACCTCGACACGACCCCGTGGTTTCGTTTTTAAAACGGACAACCAATCAACTCTTGAACGATCCTTTCTAAATGAAGGGGTGTATGTGTAATAAACTTGTTGACATTGCTTTGCGAAAACAAAGACATCGTTTATGTTGCGGAGTCTAGCTTTTGAGTTGATTTCGACCAGACCATGGTGCGGATCAACTCTGATTCCTCTGTCCGTCGTGTCATACCAATAGCATTTGAATAAAAACACTTTATTCTGCTCGCTATGATATTGCAGTTCGACGACCTCTTCTAATCTACCATAGTAGTCAACTTCTAACTGGCTACTTGTGGATCCCTTAACACAAACACCGCAGTTGTATGTCTTTCTTCCTTGCCCGTATTCTTCAGTATGGAAAACATATCCATTGACAAAATACCCGTTGTAGCACTTAACTTTTCTTTCAGGGCCGAGGCTTAGTGAAGACAATGACTTGGGCGCACTCCTTCCCATTTGATAAACCTTGTAAATATATGTAATTAAATGTACATCAATACACGGTAAATGAACGAGAATCTCGTAATGACATGCATACGTTAGAATGAGTTTGTGATAGTGCTTACATGTGTTCTGAACCATGTGGCAAATTGTTCATCTTGTAATTGAAAGATCTGGGATTCGGTCAGCTGCGAGTTATTGGAGAGCAAATATTGTCGATGTTGCCTGCAAGTGATAATGAGTGTATGATATTACAATATATAATTAACAGTATATTACTGACAAAGTTTAATTAGTATTACACATATATAGACTTACTGAATAAATGGTCTCAGCTCATCACAGTTAAATAGAACATAGTTGTGTGTTTGTTTGAATTCTATTTCCGACAAATATCTTTCTCTTACGGCATTTTTAGGTGTGGGTCGTCCAGTATTGGAGAATATTGACAAGTTCCCACTAGAAGGCACTTCACCGCCATCGTCATGCCGTGGAACGCGATTGATTCTTGTTCTCAGATGAGGTTCGAAATAGTACGAGATAAATGTTGATATCTCTTCAACAATATAGGCCTCAGATATCGAAGCCTCAACATGCGCCTTGTTCTTAACCTTTTTTTTTAGATTAAACAAGTACCTGCATTGAAGTACAATTCAAGTATTTTCAAATAAGAAAAACATAGAAAATACTTTAAGATATGAATTCCATTGCAACTGTAATATCTCACCGTTCGAATGGGTACATCCATCTATACTGGACCGGTCCTCCAGCTTTTGCCTCGAACGGTAGATGTATAGGGAGATGCTCCATTGAGTCAAAAAATGAAGGAGGGAATATCATCTCAAGTTTGCATAGTGTCTCGATGATATTCGTTTGAAGCATCTCAATGTGCTCAACATTCATCTTGCTGGAGCATATATCTCTGAAGAAATGACTGATCTCCGTTAGTGCATCCCATATTCCCTTTGGCAACAAATCACGAAAAGCTAATGGGATGAGTGTTTGCATAAACACGTGGCAGTCATGGCTCTTCATTCCATACAATCTGCAGTCCTCTATGTTAACAAGCCTTGATATGTTCGATGCATGTCCATCCGGGAAACGCAGACTCTTAAGCCATTTGTAGACTAGCAGTTGTGCGTTTTTCTCTAACACGAAGCTTGCCCTTGGTTTTGCAACCCGTGACTCGTCATAAACCAACTCCATATTTTTACGGTTACAGTATAAAGCTATATCCAATCTAGCCTTCATGTTGTCCTTTGTCTTCCCCTTCACATCCATGACGGTGTTGAAAATATTCTCAAACACGTTCTTTTCGATGTGCATGACGTCAAGGTTATGGCGGAGAAGATTAGTCTTCCAATACGGAAGCTCCCAAAAGATACTTCGCTTTACCCAATTATGGGTCAAACCAAAACAGGAAACTTTTGCTTACCTGATTGAAGGCCAAACACAATGTCACCGTACTCTGATACAACATGATGCAATTCTTCACCAGAAAGACGCGGGATGCAACATCTTTTTCAACTCTACCAACAAAGAAATCTTTTCTGTTCTTTCTGAACCTGTGATTAAGTGGCAAGAAGCGACGGTGACAGTCAAAAAAAGAAGCTTTACCTCCGTTTGCTAGCGTGAATGCCTTGTTGTTTTCCATGCAGTATGGACATGCGAGTTTCCCATGCGTGCTCCAACCAGAAAGCATTCCATAAGCTGGAAAATCACTGATAGTCCACATCAAAGCCGCCCTCATAAGGAAATTTTGTTTCCTAGATATATCATAAGTCAGAGATCCGGAGGACCACAACTGCGCCAGCTCATCTATCAACGGTCGAAGACAAACATCTATATTCCGCCCCGGGCTGCTTGGACCGGGTATGACAGTAGATAGAAACATGAACTCCGGCCTCATACACATTCCCGGTGGCAAGTTATAAACTGTGAGAATGACCGGCCAACAAGAATAGGGAGCAGCAAATGACCCAAATGGGTTGAACCCGTCTGTACACAACCCAAGTCGAACATTCCTTGATTCAGCAGAAAAGTCAGGATGAACACTGTTAAAGCGTTTCCACGCTTCGCCATCAGAAGGATGCACCATCGCACCATCACACCATCAACGACATCGTGTGTTTGGTGCCATGTCATGTGCTCAGCAGTCCTTGGTGACATAAATAACCTCTGCAGTCTAGGTGTGATCGGGAAATATCTAAGTTTTTTATATGCCACTAGAGTCTTCCCCCTGCCAGTTCTGGGTTTGTAACGGGAATGCCCGCATGTCATGCACTCGGTCATCACAGCATTTTCAAGGTAGTATAACATGCAGAAGTTAGGGCACATGTCAATTTTCTGGTATCCTAAACCGAGGGGTTTCATCATGGACTTCGCAGCATAGAAGTTCTCTTTGAGCCTGTTCCCTTCTGGTAAAATGCTTCTTGCCCAATCAATAATTTTGTCATACCCGGCCTCACTCAACCCGTGATCTGACTTGATGGTGAACACCTGTGCCACAGCCGATAATTTACTGTGGTTTGTGCAGCCATCCCATAATGGTTCGTCAGAATCTTTCAACAAATCAAAAAACCTAGCTGCCTCTGCATTAGGTTCTTCTTCTACGATTGGACATTGATTGACATTATCTTGATTCATTCTCATTGCATCCATAACCATGTTTCTGTAAGGATTAGTGTTGTCATTTGCCGCTTCATGCACGTTGCTAGCACTAGAAGTTGACCCAACCACCGTTTCTCCCATTCTCCTATTACTAACAAATACCTCTCCATGTGCATACCAACACTCGTAATCCTCCACAAACCCTTTGTGTAGAAGATGCATCATTACAACATCTGGATGCAGATACTTTTTATTTTGACACTTCCTGCATGGACACCTAATACCGCCTCCAGTAAAATTTCTGGGAATAGATGTTGCGAAATTAATAAAACCCTGAACCCCGTTACAATAATCCATCCTCCGCAATCCTTGGGGTGAATCTAGATACATCCATGAACGATCATCCATGACTTCTATCGAACCTCTATAAAAAGGACCCATTAATTAAGCAAGCTCTTAATTATTTCAAAACACAACATGTAATTCGGTAATTCTACAAATTAAGTTTTAACAATTTTCAAACAAATACAATCTTACAAAATCTAAAACAAACCATAACAAGTATAAAATTATACATTCATATACTACAAGTTTGTTTGAGAAATAACAATAAAACATGTACATCTACTAAAAAAAAATACATATACTAAAAAAACAATAAAATTACATTTAAATGTTAAAATTTTAAAAGATAGAATTACTTACAAAAAATGATAAAATCCGTCGGTAAATCAGAACACGGATGCTGTGACCACAAAACAAATACAACTTGTTGTGCTGAGATGAGAAAATTTGTTTTGGGGGAGGGGGGGCTGGTTATTTTGCAGATGGGGAGGGTTAGGATTAGGAAGAAGAAGGAGAAATGGGGGAGAGAGTGTCGGCAGAGCCATATATTCACTTTTGCCGACGGACTTACCGACGGTTATCCGTCGGTGAATCCGTCGGCAAAACCGTCGGTAATTCTGACGGGCAATCGACACGTCACCGCACGGACCTGCTATTCAAATCCCTCGGTGATTCCGTCGGTATTTTTAACGGTGCACCCGTCACGTCACTGGTACGGATCTGGCATTTCAAATCCGTCGGTGATTCCGTCGGTATTGTTTAACGGTGAATAGGTCCCATCACGCGTACGGGCCCCAGTTTTTAATTCCGTCGGTGATTCCGTCGGAAAAAGCACCCGCCAAAACCTCCTCGCTACTGCCCGCCCTTTTTTCATTAATTCTGAATTTTCGATCGGTAATTACCGACGAACTATTTCCGTCGGTAATTACCGACCTAATTACCGACGAATAATTTCCGTCGGTGATTCCGGCCGAAAAATACCGACAGAAAAAATTCCGTCGGTATGTCCGTTGGTATTTAGCGATTTTCTGGTAGTGAAAGTACTAGTCTAATATTCTAAATATCAAAATGTATGACCGAATTCCCAAAGTTACAGGGAAATTTACAGAGAAATTATGGAGGGTAAGCTTTGTTTGATTCATCTCTATCCTTTTGTTTCTTTTGTATCATTATTCACATGTTTTATTTTCTGTCTTTTTATTAGTTTTTTTCTTCTCCTCGTGAGTTTCATTCTCTCATTAGGTGCTTTCAATGAATTCTATGCTTAATGAAAAAACAAAGCTTAAAGCACCGACCTCTTTGACCTGAGAACTTGAAAACCAATGATTTTATCGTGTTAGTAACATCTAGTGGCTCTGGTTTTTTTCGGCATTTTGATTCTGAGACCAAGTTTACAGCATTGCCATGTGAACATGGCCCCCGCCTTGCAGCTTTAGCTTGACTCCAATGCGAACAAGGGAAACCACTGCAATATACTGCCATCGGTAATAATAAAAAGAAGACAGATTCTTGACTATAATGTTCAAAAGCTCCAAAACTTCCATTCAGAATTATTACAAAGTTTTCCAACACACTGATTGCTCTTAATTTCCTTACCTCACTGCACGCGCGAGGATTATTAGAGGCATGAAAATGGAAAGTCAATTTAAATAATTTAGAGGAGGTGGAAGACATCGCATATGGTCATATATAGTCAGTGTACACGTTCCGATCTCTAGTTGTGGGTAATATTCATTGTGGCAATGAGCGGTGTCTTATGATGCGCATCGAAAGTCAAAACACCAGAGATTCACGACTCATTTTTCGGTCGGGGCACGCGTCGATCACCACTAAAAATTGCTTGAATTTCTATAAAAAGAATTATAAACAGGAGGGATTTTAGTTTTTTGTGTCATCGGTAGTTTTTTAACATAATCATCCATGAAATATTTTTTTATCATTGATAGATTATTTCCCTCTTTGTATTTGAAGGCTTCACATTAAAATATTAGAATATGGGGTGTTTTTTTTTTTTTTTTTTCCGGATAATTTGTAAGAGACAGGCAGCCTATGCAGTGCCGTTGTGTTAGGCCACAGACTCTCCTGAGTACAGAAAGATTATTATAGACTTTCCATCCATGTATACCTCAAAAGGTTTGAGATATTGTTAATTAAATACTGATCTCATCAGCTTGACGACTACTGAGTCTGTTCTTGGAAATTGTTAAATTATTTTTTGCAGCTATATATAGCGTGAAACGTCAAGATGCATGATAAATTAATTGCTGGCTTGTCAGCTGCCCATGCAGGATTTCACCATCGTGGCTTTACTGTATAGAACTTGTGTTGGCGGGAAGCTTAAGCATGCACCAGCAGCAGGTTGATACTTCATATATATATATATATATATATATATATATATAAGCCAGGAAGCATTGAATCATGCTTCAACCACAAATTTACCAGAAATGCATCACTACGTACGGCCATATGTAAGCAATCTGTGTCAAACTTGTAACATTTTATGACCTCAGATATAATTATAAATCCAAGTGTACATTTTAAGGTCTGGAATGTCCCAAGAATTCCAGCCGCCGTAGAGATGAATGATTTTGTTGGACAAATTGAAGTTTCCACAGAAGATTCATATTTTCCACACGAGTTCTTTGAGCCTGTTTGTGAAAGGCGTTGATGGTAAGTTTACAAGCGCGAGGAAAAACCTTGAGGAGAATTATCATACGGGATTGGCAGCTTAAGTCAAGGTCTAGAACTTTCGTAGCCTTTTTTGATAAATTCAGGAACAGAAAAGAAGAAAGTGAAATAAGAAATTGTTTGTCAACTTTAAAAATCTACAAATTAAGCTCGTGCATTTGGAGGATATATTGCAGCCATATACGTCAAATTAAGAATTGGAATATTAATAAACAATGTGTAATTCATAATTGTGTGTGCACAAGCACAATATGTGTAATAGTCTCTGGAGAAATCATTAATATATATTGAAATGGCAGCTGAGCTTTGAGAAGGAATTGTACACCATGCATCGATTCATATATACACCGGACTAAAAAATGGTGCTGGGTTCCGGCAGTCAAAGGCGGCTGGATTTGATTAAAATTAACATGGGACTAAAAATTTGCTTGATCCTTCAAGCACAAGCAAGTCAAGATACACAAGTTCTGCTTCAAGCTGTAGCTGCAGACAGCCCTAGATCCGCCATGGAACCTCAGTGATGTTATCTTGGAAACAGCAGACAATCAGGAATTGACCGGTTTACCGTCAAGGCTGATAACAACTGAACAAGAAATGGTCCAGCTGGCATGGCCATGGAAGGAACAAAACGTATTGAGCAGGTAAAGAGGGAATGGAAAACAGCTTTCCAAGAATTAAATACAGATACTCCACTGCTTACACCCACAATTTCTGAATCTTCGATGGACCACGTCACCTGCAACTTTTCTATACAGGCTCCTAGCTAGTCTTCAAAAAACACTCTGAAAGGAATAGATGCTGCATTTCGATTGGAGCTGGACTGATCCAATCAAAAGCAGCTTTTCTCAGAAAATTCTGAAGGCTCCAAATTTTCCCACAATACGAGAACCAACGTGTCAAGAGCCTAACGGCTGGTCGGTTTGCATCAGTGGTGACTGAATATTTTTGCATAATTGTAAAAGAAGTATTCTGTTTTTTTTTCCTACGAAAACGACTACCTGTCATAAATCTATTCAGCCACCTCCCATACCTTTTGGTCACTTCGCTTTTTACGTTTCAAGCCTTTTTTTTTTTAATAAAATATATATTTTTTTATTTTAAATTAATATTTTTTATATTTTCATATATTGATATCATAAATAATTTTTTTTTTAAAAAAATATTATTTTAATATATTTTTAAATAAAAAACACTATAAATACAACCACAATCATAATTTTCACAACAACTCATCCACACAAATGCAACCACATAAGAATCCAAGAAATAAAAATCATAAAATATAATCATAGTATATATCCATCATCTCTCTTTGACTTGCGCAGCCAGTGAAATTAAAATAGCAGGCAGAGATGGAGGTCTCATTGCATTATACACACAAACGTCTGTGTGTGAATATGATATTTTAATTTGGGTTCGTGTTATATGATGATGCTAAACTTCAATCATAGAGCTTTGACGTGGCGATCCGAATATCAGAAATAAATAAGAATGTGTTTTATATTGGAGGGAGTATTTTTTATTTGAAAATATATTTTGTGTCACACACGCTACCCTTAAGTACAATCCAATACCAAACAATGATTTAGTAAAGAAGGTGAGGATAGCAAATCAAATATGCTGTCTGCTGAAGATGGAAGGATGTGACAACCCAACACTCGTTGCCGTATTTTGAAAATATTTTAGAAAAAAATTAAAAAATTTTATTTTTTTATATTTGTAAATTATTTTGATGTGTTAATATTAAAAATAATTTTTTAAAAAATAAAAAAATATTATTTTAATATATTTTATAATAAAAAATAAATACTTTTTTGTACACTCGTAACATCTACCGATTCGTAACATTCATGGCGTCGGCAGGTATCTAATGCCAGCCATACAAAGCTAAATTAGACTAAGACCAGATCGGTTACATGCCAGAGGATGAGAAAAAAGGGGAATCGACCACGTCTTGCTAGTACTAGCCGCTGACGCCAACAGAACAAAATGGCAGATATGCAATCCATGCACGTGAGGTTTCGGTCAATTTGCAGCCAGAGAGAATTTTGGGTGACGGCCAAGGGTACGTTCTGCCATATTGAGGCGGCGTGCAAGGAAAAGTAAGTTGTTGAAAATTGGAATAGAGGAAGACAACTTGAGATTAATCTTGAACACAGTCCAGTTCAGGCGCTTGCAGGATAAATAGGCAAGGGACCATCCATGGCGGTCATTGCCGCCGCCCGTGGGATGACATCATCTTAGAACTCATTCAAAACATGGAAGAGAACAAGCCTTTGGAACTGTGCATGGAGAGCAACGCGAGTGTGATTGTAGAATTTCCGGTGCATTTATAACTTGCACCATGCATTGAAGATAATATTTTAGCAGAAAGGGAAACAAGAACGATTAACCATGGATCTAAGTTTTGTCATCAAGCATCAACTTGAGTACATGTTGTCAATTGAGAAAAGTATTTAGTGAGGCCAGCTTAATCTATAATGTAGCAGTCTAGAAGTTAAATGAAGAAACGAATGATGCAAAACAAAAACAAAAACAAAAAATTGATGTTTGTGAAGGAAAAAAAAAACCTTCCTGCAAAATCAGAACGCAAATAAACATTACATAGGGATCTGGTTAATAAAAAAAGAATGATACAGGAGTGAATTTTGCTATATCTTAAATTCTTCTGGGCTCTTAATATCTAATTAATTGCATTTTTTAAAAAAAATATATGAATTCACCCAAAAGGCACGCAAGCATCCATGCATATTGCTTCATTATAAAATCTTTGGGAACCTGCAATGGGAACATGACATCAATTAGCTAAAAAAGAAGCTGAAAACTTTCAGCGCCATACCCTGGCGGTTAAGCCACGATTAACTCTGAAGTTGTTTGGATGATTACATCAATACAAGAAAAAAGCAAGCTTAAATCTTTTTAGCAAACATCAAAATGAACAGAGGAAGATTGTCATACCAAGGCTAAGCACTCAGTCCTCCTCCATAGGTACTTCTGGAATATCAAACCTGTCTTCCTCAATTGTTTTATTTATCACCGAAACAGGAGATAGTGATAGGGAAGTCAAGGAATCAAGAATTCATCCAACTGAGTATAATTGCAGGACCAGGGGAGAGAAAACATGTAAAATGTCACCTAGCAGTAACTATTATTGTAGTGTTTTTTTTTTTTAAAGAAAAACAAATCGCACCATTATAAAATCAGCACCTTCATATAGAGGATTTGTGATTGAAAATCCCATAAACCTTGAATAAGGAAAATAATACAAACATGACCGACTTAACCAAATGCATGTAAAATCATTGTGTTACAAGCATGTAACACAAGGGTTAAAACCATCAATATCCAAGAATAGAAAGGAAAAATGATTTGTAAGAGACAGGCAGGCATGCAATTGTTTTTTACCCAAATAATTTCTAACACGCATGTCACAGGACTTGTGAAAATGCACTTCCTAGTTTCTAATCAATAAATTAAATTCAGTCTACCCAATCTCTTTACTATTCACCAAGGACATATAATGAACATGGCAAACCTTAAAGAGTAGAATCAAAATTAGAGGCCTTAAGACTCCACTAATCCGTCTCATTGTCATCCCTATGACTTCTAAGAAGATGGCATTTCATGAATTGCTGATAAACCAACACCTACAAGTTAATATGCAGAAAAATCCATAAAAAAATGCTACCTCATACAAGCATAACATAATAAAAGACAAATAAACAAAACAGGCAAATGACCAATAAAGAGGTACAAAGCTCCAAATTTTGCAAGCAAAGGATATTTATTGACATGGGATCATCCTTCTCTCCACGATTGCGGCTATTGTCTAGCTCTCTGATTATTTCTGGAGATACCTGAAATCAAAATGAGCACAGAGATTAAACATTTCTGTGAAATAAACAAAAATTGACCCATTTTCAATATTATGTATGTGTACACGTAGAAGAGAACTATCAGATGGATGGTCTCACTAGTTTATGCTTTTGCCTTAGAACTAGTCTTCTAAGGTTGTCTTTATCTTCCTTCTGCAGTTCATTCTTGTACCTGTGAGGATTTCAACAGCAATTGTGTGAGTGAAAAGGCAAGTGTGAATTGTTTTGATGCAGCTACTTAATTTTAATAGCACAAAAACTAACGATGCAGGAGAGATTTTAGGAAGAAACATCCCATGTCATACAGTGCTGCTCAAAGGAGAAATTGTGTGATTTTCAAGAAGGGTTATTTTCAGGTTATTAATGATTTTGTTAATTGTATAGTTTTATCATTTACTAAGAAGTTCTCTGATTGCAATAGGTGCAAATAACCAAAATCTCATTATTGCTGAGAATGCTTTTGGTGGATTTTGTTTCCTTTGTTAGTTTAGATAACTTCAAGAGTTCTCATGTGCCTATATAAGCACATTCAATGTAATTGAATGGCGATTTTAATCAATGAAATCAATTATCAAGACCTTGATCCACTGCGTATAACACCAGATATTGCGAGATAGCAATAAAAATGGATTTCATTCATCAAAATGGCATTTCGATTACAAATGATATGAGTGCTTATACAGGCACACAAAAACCAAGAGTCCTACACTTAAGAAGGAAACAAAATCCCTTCTTGAGCAAAATACCAATAAAATGTCCTAACAACAATGACATCCTAAATATTGCAATTATTTTAAAATGGAGAACTTGCTATAGATGCCAAAAGTACGCAATAAACTACAAATAATTTGAAAATACTAATTATTTGTAATTTCCCTTCTCGACCTGCATTTGATTGATTTGGCAAAACAGATCCACATTAATTACTTTGCTACATTAATTGTCTCTCATGAAGTATCAGATAGAGAAGGAAGTCTGTGAAACACATGAAAACACAGTAAAACAGAACCATCTCCAAGTAGCTACTGCAACCCCTTTCTTGGTACCTCAGGTTACATGTACGCATAATAAAACAAAGCAAAAGGGAACAGCCTGTACATATAACATAAAAGAGTACATCTGAAACAAATGCAAAAGAGAGAATAGATGTGGCTAAATCTAAAAAGAAACACCCTTTAACTCGCATTCAAAAATTATCACACAGAAAAAAGTGATTGAAAGATAGATTTCACACAGAAAAAAGCAAAGAGGCAATAGAAAGGAACAAGGAAAAATTATCAACCTTTGCACAAACGAAAGAAGTGATTGATGCCAAATTACAGGCATTATTCTTGTATCCTCGAGAAATCTCATAAAATGACCAACAACTGCATCAACTACACGATATGGCAAGGCATATTTCTTGTCCAATAGAAGCTTGATAAAATAACTGCAAATACCAATGTAACAAGTAATATTCAGATCATTTAGCAACTAAAAATGCATGCGATCCAAAATGGAAAGGAATTTTTAAACAGGTCCACTCTTGAATTAGTTATTGGCTTATCCTTTCTTGAATTAAACCATGGAAGCACAGCTACAAAGGTTCATGCATCAACAATTGTTTCATTACTCAAAAGAGTACTATACTTGATATTGCCAATCATTTCATCTCTCATCTTCTCTTACAAGTTTTCTTCTCAGCATTTTCTAATGAAGTTTATTTGCGACCATCAACTTTCTTTGGAGTAGCATCACATCAAGAAACCCACAGTACATATTGTTAGGATTTTACTACATTAGTCATGACTTGTTTTCCTGAATCCATGTTAGGCATGCATTCTCTTGTAAGGTAAGACCACAGACTGTTCAAGTGCAGAGGCAAACCAAATGCATACATAGCATGGATGAGTAAGTACATCTGCTAACTGTTACACACTCCTTTTTTATCTTTATTTTTAATACATGTTAAACATTTACATACCTTGTTGTGCCGCAATAATCCATTTCTGAAAGTTTCAACAGTGTAACACTACAATCCCATTTAAAAAAAAAAGAGTTAGACTCTTTCCCAAGTATTTGAAACTTAGGATAACAAAAGGCACAAAGTTTCAGCTGCTACAGAAGCATCTTATCCATGAGTGCTGAACGTTGAAAATATCACTTGGATGTCTTCAAAAGAGGGCGGAAAATTAAAGCAGAATGGCTTGAGATGTTTAAAGCACTGGTGTAATGTTGTAAAATGATATGTATATCATGAAACTTGGCAGAATAAAAAGTGTGAAGTTCCAGCTGCTACACAAGCATCTTATCCTCGTGTGCTGAATGTTGAAATTCCCACTTGCATGTCTCAAAACAGGAGAAAAATATAAAGAACGGTTTGAAATGTTTAAAAGCATTGGTGTAACTTCATAAAATCTATATGTAAATCATGAAATTCTTATCTTGCTCAAGAAATTCCAACTATACAATGAAAAGATGTGAACAGGTAAAGGAATCATGTTGATTTTATGCAAGTGATTCAAGAACTTTGGGATATGGAAAGTAGTGTTGGATCCACTGGGTTTGAAGGGTCATCAGGAGGATTATGCAGCGGGGTTATTGCGTCTCCCTAACAGTTAACAAGATGATTTTATAACTAAACATACAGATACTGATTACCAATTAAGACCTGCACTGAGCATACATGGTTGTCATCTGCAAAAGTAATCATACCATGAATGAAGCACGGGAATGGAGACCTTCTGAATAATACTTCCAAAAATAACAGCTTCCCTAAGATTGCAGGTCCCTGACTGCATATCAAGAAAGGAAAAGGAGTTTATATTAAAGCATAATCATTGGTTCATTAAATAAAAATTATCAGAACCAGGCGTCATATGAATTGAAGGCCAATGAACTTCTTGACAGAGAGTTTAGTTTTGTCTATCCTGTGAGGTATTTGTTTGGGGTTAAGTTTCTTTTGTTGGCCTCTTTTCTTTTGCAATCACTAATTGGAATACAAACTATATTTTCAACTCTCCACCAAATAAAACCGTAAAATTTTAATTTTTCTAAACCCTAATCGGTCCAGCCATCCTGTCCTGCATTGTAACACATAAATTATAAAATAGCAGTTTGGATTTAAACAAAAACAGGGAAGTGTAGGAGAGAGAAAATAGCAGTGAATTAATGCATCTGATCAATCTCAGAAGAGAAACATCAACAATTTATCATGATTAAGAGAAGTGAAAGCATTCAGAGACTAAACCATCACTGATTAAAAAGAAAACATGTAGAAGATTTCAGTGCTAATAAATACCTTACACAATGGAAGTAATATTCCCTTGTTGAATGCAGCAGGTTTATATAGAGACTTTTTTAAAGCTTGATACAGACTGAAATGCAACCTCTTATTCATCCTAATATCATCTCTCACCCTAGGAAGTAAGACAAGCCTATAGAAGCGCTCAGCCTTCTTAGCACCCAAATTCGAAGCGAAGATTCTTGTGGCTTGATACATTGCAGCTGGTGACCATTTCGGAGGTTCGGTCAGGTACAAGACATCCTCCCAAAGTTGCATAGAAGGGATGTGTTTAAAAGCTTTAGGTATCTTTCCAGCTGTGTATTTACTAAGATACTCGCCAACTCTACAAATAATCATACCAAAGTGATTTCATTACATTCACAATTATTTCGTTCACAAATCTGTTTTGAAGAAAGGTTCTCATAAGAGAAAATGGAAAAAATATTGTCAAGAAGAGGATAGCTTATTTACCCCTTGTACAAATCTATGAGAGACTGGTCCAGCTTAGGCATAGGCTGTGTCTCTGCAATCAAACAAAGATATTCAGTATAAACAGTTAACTATACAGATTCAAGCATGTATACTAGAGTAAACATCAGTTAAAAATCTAAATGAAGGGTTCATAAAATAAACAAAAACTGATTTAAAAAAAAAAAATAGAAGAGAATCATGTGATAATATGAACCTGAAGAAACATGAGCATCCCTCTTTTTTATTTTGTCAATGATAAGGTCGGTAAGTGTTTGTTGTGGACCAGCATCCTTCGACAAGAATGCCTCCAGCAATTTCTCATCGTTCTCATCAATCTCCTCCTGTCAAACCACCCAATTTAACTTCTTTTACAAACAAACTAAAGCTCCAAAAAAATCAAATGAAGGAGAACAAATACTCAACAAAATTACAGAAAACAATAAGCAAAATAGCCGAAACAAAAAAAGAAATTATGAAAGCAAAAGGAAATGCTGACAGGATAATCATTAAACTGGCTTTGAGTCTCGGAAAAACCACTAAAATCGTCAATTTCATCCTCAGCATATTGCTCTTCATCACGCTCAGGTAATTCTTCCTCCAAAGCATTAAAATTAGGGTTCCTCTCTTCCGCTTCCTCAGCTTGAATCTCCTTCTGTTGAATCAACGCCACTTTCAAGATTTTCGAGCTCATCCCCGACGATATCATCTAGAACAGAAAATCATTAAAAAATCAGAGACATAAGGGGGGGTAAGGGCATCAAAAACAATGTGCAAATTACTTTTTGTTGTTTCTGGTGGTGTTTTGATGCTTTGGTTCGTGTCTTTGTGGAAGCAATTGAGTCTGTATCCTCCTTGAGGAAAGGCTCTGGGTTTTGGTGCCTCTCTCTTTTCTTCGCCATTGATGGAAGATAGAGTGGGTTGTTCGGCAGATAAACTTCTTCTCAGAGAGACTTCTGCTTGGTGATGCGAAGTTAAACCCTTGTGCTACGAGGTTTTAGGTTAAGCTATGTCTTTACGCTTATAAATGTATCCATATTCTCTACTTCTAGCCCTATATTTTAAGAATTTTCAATGTTACCCTTATGTCTTAGAAAATTTCAATTTTACCCTTCACTACTACCTAAATAATAAAAATCAAGGAATCCTTTGGTATCGTTGTTGGTCTTTTTTTTTTCTGTTTCTGTTTTCAGTTTGTATTTTTTAGGAAAATAAAAATAAAAACTGAAACTTGCTTGGTTACCATAGTTAAATTGAAAACTAAATTGTTTGGTTGCATTTTTCTTCTTCTTTTTTTTTTCTTTTTTGAAAGAGGATAGTAATAAATTTTGAGACTAAGTTTGTTTTTTTAATAACTTATGTGTCCAATTATGACTATAGAATAAAATAAGATTAGGGTTTATGAAAAGAAAGTAGAAATGTAAGTTTAAATATTTTTTTATTGGAAAGTAATTGATAACTTTTTTATTAATGTAATTGTCTAGGCTAATTTACGCGTACTTTGACTAATTCTATGGATCTAGAAGTTAACAACCATGTAAGTTTTTAATGGTTATGAGGTTTACGAGACTCAAACTGATAACTTTTAACGAATAAATTTAGAAATTGATCAATTAAACTATACCTTTCAAGATTAATAACAAGGCTATAAAATGTAAGTTTAATACTTATGTGTCCAACTATTTTCATTGCATTGAAATTCTTCAAACAACTCATCCTCTTTTGCTTATATTATGATGAGATTGTGTATAGGACACTAAGCAATCATATAATATACCTTTTATTTTCTTCATAACATAATTGGAGAGATTTGGCTTCAAAGCTCCTGAGCATCTCTCTATTGCATTTTTTTAAAGAAGAATGCCTATAGTTCATAAAAAAAAAAATAGTTCATAAAAAAAATAAAAGTGTAAAGTTGAACAGAATGCATAATTCATAACAATAACTTTTTTACATAAACATATTTAATTATTAATAAAATTTTATTTATCTTTAGTATTTACCAAACATTTGATTAATGAATCTATAATAAAGATAAAGTCCTTGTAACAAAAAAAATTATTATAATTATAAGATTCATATTGCATTAAAGTATCATTACTAAATGTTTATGATCAATGTTATGTTAAGATTGGATATTAATTAAAGTAATTGAAACCAATACATATTATGTTATTTTCTTTATAAAATAAAGTAGTTACTCTCATACGTTAAAGTATGATGAATATTTAAATATAATATACAGGTGCTTGTAAGATGATATGTATATTAAACTGACCCGCATGAGAATTCCTATAGAGAGATCATATGTATCTATTGAAATGCTTACGCGATGGTTTTGTAAGTGATCCTTAGACTTGAGATCACAAAAAGTTTTATATAGGGAATGTTATGTTTTGATCACGCTACATGTTATCTTAATCACAAATAACAAATAGATATATGTTGGGTATAACATGACTATATGAAGATATTTAAGTAATTAAGAGAGGATTCATCATTCTAGGTGACTTTGGAAAAGTCTTTCATATGTTTTCAAATAGTATTGATTATAAATCCTTATGCAAAGTGAAATGAGATTTGAAAAGAGTTTTGAAGCCCAAAAAACCATTTTTTTGCTAAGCTAAAGGGTCAAAAACACTATATTGGAACTCCTCTTGCTATATGGAATCCATTAACACCAAAAAAAGCTTTTTGGATTTCCAAATTGTGGTCAACCAACCCATTTCTCGCTCTTCTCTCATTTCCCAATGATCCCCCACTCCCCTCTATGAAATCCAAGGGCTAAAATGTAAACAAATGAAGTTTTGAACCAAAATATAAAACATCAAAAAATAGTGACTAAAAAATAAAAATAAAACTTTAGGGGCTAATGTAAGATCCCACATCGGGGGGTGAGGGATGTGTTGCTGGCCTTATAAGTGGTGCTGGTTGCCAACTTGTCATACGCGTTTTGGGGCGTCAGGCTCAGAAGTGGGCTCGCGTCACCAGGAACAAAACCGTGAGGGCAGTAAGGCCCAAAGCGGACAATATATGGCAAGTTGGGCCGGGCCGTTACATTTGGTATCAGAGCCGACCTCACTGGCTGTCCGGTTGTGCCGATGGGGTCGTCGGGCTCCTTAAGGGGGTGGATTGTAAGATCCCACATCGGCGGGTGAGGGATGTGTTGCTGGCCTTATAAGTGGTGCTGGTTGCCAACTTGTCATACGCGTTTTGGGGCGTCAGGCTCAGAAGTGGGCTCGCGTCACCAGGAACAAAACCGTGAGAGCGGTAAGGCCCAAAACGGACAATATATGGCAAGTTGGGTCTGGCCGTTACAACTAATATAAAAAAATATACTATATGCACAGTGAGAAAAAAAAAAGCCGAGTGTTCATTTATGTTTCAAATTCAATCCCTAAAGTTTTAGTTGTTTTTAAAACATCTAGAAAACATCTTAAAGATCGCAATACCTTATGGTCACTTTGTGAGGTGAGCGAAATGTCAGGCTCTAACCCATTTAATATGAAAGCCCATTTTTCAACCTTTCTCTTACTCTAAAACTTATAGAAAACATATAAGAGATCTCAATAAACCAACCCACTTCATCTCCCCTCTCATGTTCCTTAATGATCTTCACTTCCTTCTGTCAAATCCAAGGACCAAAATTTAAACAAATGAAGTTTTAAACCAAGAAGCATGGACTAAAAAACAAAAAATTTAGGGATTAAAATAAAAAAATTCTCTCCATTCATGGTGAGGAAGAAATAAGTTGAGTTTTTTTTTAATCCCTAAAGTTTTAGTTTTTTTGAATTAATAAAACTGAATCTTATTTTAATATCAAGACTTATTTTTTTAGGCTGTGAGAACCCTACAACAAGCTAACTAAAACAAATCACCAAGTTCACCTTGAATTAACTTGATGTGAAATGATCAAATTAAAAAGAAAAACATTTAAAAGCAAAAAAAAAAAAAAAGTTGTGAGTAACTATTGCAATCCACATTGAATTAATCTCTTCTATGTTTCATTTTCATGACGTAATATTTTTTTGCATGTTTATGATTCAAAACACCATTGTTAAATGTAAATATATGAAATCAAACTATAATTGTTGTTGAAAACAACAATTAGAATGAGTATCAAATTTAATATAAAAAAATTATACTCCACTTTGCTATTATGAAGAGAGAAAGATGTGAAAACTGAGTAAAGGTGGGAGAAAAAAAAGAAGATTTTTATACTTCACTTTGTTATATCACAAGAGTTTTATATTTAAACAATGAAATTCAATTCAAAATCAATTCAATATAAAAAAAGAAAAAATTGAAAAAAAAATCTGAGTGATTAGATAAAAAGAAGAAGGAATCATTATGGAGAATGTGTCTGCTGCGTTTGAACAGTAAGACAATCATGCGAATAATTAGGAACAAATGGAGAAAATAAAAATAATACCACGTGAAGAAAAACCAACGGCAAGTCCAGGTCTGCTTCCTCCATCATACTAAACAAACTGAACCCTTATGGACAGAGGCAGGATTTCAATACCTGTGAACCTCAACTCTTCGAACAGCTTCGTAGAATCAAGTGAAACTCTAAACGGGAAAGTCCCGTTCTTGTTTCAATGTATGCTAACTCATCGAAGCTGCACAAGTCTTGCAAGATTAAAGCATCTGAAAGAGCAGAGTTAGCTTTCCCTTAGGTTGCTTCCGAGAAAGCAGGAGGTATACAGCTTTTCAGCATCCAAACTATTGGAGCCTATCAACATACAGATCATGCATCCAATATCAACACTTTAAGGAGAAAACTATAGTATATGATAATTTTGTTTAAACAAAGAGTATACAGCGAAGGCAGCAGTAGCCATAAGATTGTAACCATCCATCATCCATAAAAAAAAAAAAAAGCTTAAAATTTCCAAAAGATTTGCAGACCCATCAATAGTGAAACGACAGCTTTACATAACAAGGCATGCTCTCAAGTGTCCAGAGTAAATTATTGAGCATGGGGCTGCTGGACACCCAGGGATTGTTTCTATAACTTTGGAGCTAGGAGAGCACGAGGATGGTCCCAATCGGTTACAATGTGGTTACGGGTGATTTCCTTGAGGGAGCGGCAGCCACTTAATGCCATAGTAAGTTCAAACTCCTCACGCAGCATTTGAAGCACTTTTCTCACACCAGCTTCTCCTTCAGAAGCAAGTGAAAAGACCACTGGTCGACCAATCTGTCATCGAGACCACCACCCAATAATCCTCAATTCTCAGTTAATTTCTTCAATAGATGTTAGAAATGGAAAAGGTGCATCTTGTTAAACGAATGCTGTCCAAAGTCCAGTGACTTGGAAAAATGAGTTGAATCTACAAATTGATACTGAGCCCCTGTTTGTTTGCAGGGAGATAGAGCCAAAAGGACAGCGTTATGCTTAATAGCGAGAGCCTATCAGGTTAATTACCAGTCAGGCTAGCTATCACCTTCGGAAGGTTGTGAATTAGGCCGTGGATTTAGGTGCCTTAATTAACAATAGCCGTGCATTGTGGTCAATTTTAACTCCTAGCATATATGTGGATCATAATTATGCAGCCCTTCTCTTATGATTGCCATACGAAAGCTGTGGTTAAGTCAATGTGTGATACTTACAAAGATGCCAGAGGCTCCAAGTGCCAACGCCTTGAAGACATCGGTTCCACGCCTTACACCACCGTCCAAGAACACCGGAACTCGTCCTTGTGCAGCCTTGACAACCTGACATCATTGATGTAGAAAGGAAATATAATCCCCCTTCTAGAATAATGTGATGATTTTTTAATCGACTTGGCATATGTGTCAGTTATGATCATGTTGAAGTACCTCTTCCAGCGCCATAATAGTGGAAGGCACGTAGTCAAGTTGGCGAGCACCGTGATTCGACACTATAATTCCTGCTGCTCCAGCTTGAATTGAAAGCCTTGCTGCAAAACCATGCAAAAAGAAAAGAAAAGAAAATGTTCAAGCATTTGTAAAAATTATACAATGACTATGTCGATATTGCTGCTATTTGTATTGTTCTTACCATCCTCAGCAGTGAGTACACCCTTCACCAGAATTGGCAGTCTGGTGATTGTCTGAAGCCACTGCACATCCTATAAATATTCCAAAAAAACATATATATATAAATATATCAGTGGAGCAACTCATCTATACAAAGAATTGGTACATAATCATGCTATATCGATATCACAGGCTACAACTCACAGATTTTGAAAAAAGTCTAGATTCCTTGGTGAAGTAATTTGGATTGCCTAACAATCCTTAACAAGCTTTGGTAATATTTTTTAACTATCAATGAAAAGAACTCGAAAAGAAATTTTATTTAAAATGCTAACATCTTCAAGTCTTAAATGTCCAACCCTATTTATGACATTGATGCAGACTATGAACCGTTAACGATAACAAATCTAGCATACCTTCCAGCTCAGAGTACGATCAATTTGACCAGCAACATATGAAGCGAGTCCAGAGTCGTCGGCCTGTACAGCCCAACAAAGCCAATCATGAGTTGTATACAAGAGAGAGATCAATTAGTCAGTATAAAATTATTGTTTTGAGAATCATGTAATTATTCAGTATACAATTATTGTTTTGAGAATCATGTAATTATTCAGCACAAGAAATATATTGGAACTCACCTTGTCCATCTTGCCAAGGTTCAAACCTTCGAAGTTCTTCAATGTCAAAAATGGTGGCAAAGTAAATCTTTAAGAGAACAAATCAGCAGAAACTATATTTAGTAAGAATCAGGATATATCACTCCTTTGCACTAATGGTTTGTTAAGGTCAGTGTTAATTTGAAATCTGCACCTGTTCTTGATGTCAGACTCCCTGCGGCCCAACCTTGGGGTATCAACTGTAAGAGCAATAGCCTTGAAACCAGCCCTCTCAGCTCTTCTGACAAGCTGAGCAACAACATTCCTGTCCTTGTATACCTACGAGAACGAACAGCAAAAGCATTGTGAAGCAAACTGTTGAATCTACAAGCACACCTGAAAACCAAGACATGTTGATCCAACAAATAGAAGAACATCAAACATATTATTTCAAGCTTACATAGAGCTGGAAAAAGCGGATGCCAGGTCCAGTGGAAGCGACCTCTTCGACACTGGAAGTAGCCCATGAGGATAATGTCTGAAATAATCAGAACATTTAAAAATTAAGTACAGAAGACATCTATGATTGAGAAGTAGAAGAAGCAAGGACATGTATGAGAAGCATGCCAATGCTCAAAATTTGTCTAAAACTTTCCTCAGGAAAAATTTTTTTTTGAAGAAAAATGAAAAAGCTCGAAGGTATAAAACAACCAAAGAGGTTTCTGAAACACTCTTTGAAAAATGTCATCATAGCACCATGTCAATGTTTGAGGGTATACACTTCAGTTAAGGGTTTCACATAAACCCATTTGCATTTGACAGTTCAAACAATCGCATATCCCATAATAGTGAGCTAAAAATGAGCATTGGAACAGTCTTCAATTACTTGCAATCAGCAAAATTATCAGGGAAGAATGTGATAGAACATGAACAAACTGGCACATGATGTTAGCTCTCTATTTTTGGTGTCAACTAGTTGAAATGATGCTCTCTATCCTCAAAAGAGAAACATAAACAGTGCCTATCAAAGTAGAAATTCAGGATTTGAATGATTGCAGTACACAGAAGGTGGTGAAAAAACAAACCATGATTGTCCCAGCAGCTGATGCAGCTCTTGCTGTAGCATACTCCCCTGCATTAAACCAAAATTGATTTTATCAAACTACGGACGACGCCCTTCTTTCAACAGATTCAAGGGCCAGATCAAACCATTAGCAGAAGAGACCCGTTACCACTGACAGACCAAAACTGAAGCACACTGCTGCATACCTTCAGGGTGAGCCATTTTCTGAAAGGCAGTTGGAGCAATCATAATAGGCATTGATATTTTGAAGCCCAAAACAGTGGTGGCCATGTCTATTTTGCTCACATCAATAAGGATACGGGGTCGAAACCTGTGTATCATTCAAACCAAGGGAAACACATTACTAAACATATCAATGCATAAAATTTACCTCAGCTACGAAGCAAAAAGGATTCCAACGACAATCAAGTTCCACATCCAGCGTCGTCTATAAGCTACAAAGATAAAAAGACAAAGGCTCACAGAATTCTTGAGAATGCATTTCTGTTTTCTGCTAGAGTCCACTGGTCCTCTGCCCCTGAAGCATAGTAGTCGAAGGCCATCTTTGGTAACTTTTGCTTGGCGATGGCCTCGTACTCCGTGACATTGGTTATCTCCATATTTAAAATCAACGGTTAAACCCCCCCTCTTACACAATCTGTATTTAAGAATCAGCACACTGATCACCGATCAACAAGAGGTCATATCAAAGTTCAGAAAGCACAAATTAACACACGAGATGGGGTCTCAACTCTCAACTAGTATGTGCTATTATTATTACTCTAGTCATGCTGAAAGAATCTTCCCCAGAGCATCTAAAATCACGGATACAGAGAGAACAAAAACACAGAAAGAAACAAAAAGTGAACTTTTTTTTAACAAAGCATGGACTTAAAAAAATGACTTGCACTGTACAGGTACAAGGAACCGAAGTGTATCAACCTACAAGTGAAACTCCACATACGATAGGTGTAAAAAATATAGATAAAGAGAACAGAACAGGCTTATCATTTATCTTTTGTCCTCAAAATAAATATAAAAATGGTCTAAAGCATAAACCAAGAAACTTTACCACTTTAATTAAGTATGCAGTGAAAGAGGAAATTGCAGCTCAATTTGCTCAACTTAAAGTTTTAAAATACTCAAAGACAAACCAAAATCTCTAAAATTAACCAGCTAATTATTGATTAGCTTAACAGAATAGGATATAAGTATCTTGTAGCACCATGAAAGGAAATGAAAAATCATAGCTATGCTGGTAAACAGGAGCTCAAAACGAAACAGGGTAAGAGATAAAAAGACCCACAAGAAAGAAATGTGGAAACTTAAAAAAGTACTGTAACATAATAAGCAAGTTAAGAGAAGTGAAAGCGAGAAAAACAGACCTCTGATGAGAAGCAGGAGTGTGCACTAGAGTCGTAGTGCATGCAAGGAGAGGAGTGGAGAGGAGTCCTGAGAGATTTGAGTTGGAGAAAGAAAGAGAACGCAAAGATGAGGTTAATTATATGAAGGCTTTTGCGTGGAGACAAAAGTGGTGGGGCTGATAATAGACCATATTTATGTACAGTGGATAGGGATCTAGGAGAAGAGAAGAGAAAAGAAGAGGGGGAAATATGCATGGTGATGGGAGTGGATGAGCATTTGGAGGTGAGAATTTAAGATCAAATCCTATCACTGCGGATTGGATGCTTATCATCCACATAGCATTCGTGTGTTTCACAGCTTTTTCTCCTTCATTATCTGTTCCATGCGCATATTTTTTTTTTTCTTAAAGAAATATTATTGTGGACAATCCAAAAATGATGAATAGGAGGGATTGGAGAATGAAATCACATACAGGGTGGCTCTCCCTTCATCTTATACTCTTATACCGATGACGTACGGGTCGCAATTGGCGGCTTTTCCTGTGCCCGCCCGAACCAGGGTTCCCATGCCTATCAGTTTATCCTTGACCACGGTGACGTAAGGTCAAGTTGGATAGAGGTTTTTTATTGTTTTTTTTTTTTAATTATTATTTTTATTTTAAAATTATTTTGGTGTTTTTAAATTATTTTGTTGATGTTAAAAATAAATTTTAAAAAATAAAAAAAATATTATTTTTATATATTTTCAAAAAACAATTTAAAAACAATCTCTACTATTGTTTTAAATACCCATTTATCTTTTATCACAACTTCATTTTTTTTTTAAATCATTGTTAGAATATTATATCCTGAAAAATTAAAGTAAAGAATATAGAATTTTAAATTAGTTATGAATATTTATTTGTTCAGTTATTTATATATAATAAATTATGTTATGACTTGAAATTTTGAATATATTATTAATTTATTATAAAGTATATATGTTGATGTAGTTATAGGTAGAAAAATGAATTAAAAGAAAATAGATTTTTTTGTTTTTTATTTTCATGATAGGAATGGGAATCACCATTAGTTTGGACCTTAGAAAAGTAAACATGATTGTAATATGATTTTTGGTGAAGATATTTGCTATCTGATCATGTATTGAAATATGTTGTATATCTTTATGAAGAACTTTTTCACATGTATGATAATCCACCTTTATACATTTGGTTATGGCATGAAAAATGAGATTAGAGGTCAAAGATATTGCTCTCATGTTATCACACCATAGTGTAGAGGTGACGACAATGAAATTCCAAGATCTTGCAATAAAATTCTAGTATAGTTCAGTAGTTGCAAGAGCTATAGATCGATATTCAGCCTCAATACTGGATATAGACACAATGCTTTGTTTCTTTGCACTCCATGATATGATATTTCACCTAGGAATACAATATAATCATCAGTATATTTTCTATCTTTAAGATTTCTAGCTCAATTTGCATAACAAAAAGCATCTAATGTAGCATTGGACTAAGTATAATGGATATCATAATCAATTGTTCCTTTCAAGTAACAGAGAACCCTTTTGGTAGATTTCCAGTGTGGTTCTTGTAAAGCATGCATGAATTGACATAATTGGTTGACTGCAAAACTAATGTCAGGTCTTGTTAAAGTGCAATACTGAAGGGAGTGCAACTTGTCAATATTCAGTTGGATTATTTAAAATTTTTACTTCATGAGCTGGAACTTTGGGTCTTGAAATTGTTGGGGTAGACAAAGGTTGAGCTCCAATCATTTTTTTCTTGTCTAAAAGGTCAGAAATATACTTTGATTGTTTGAGATGAAGTCCCTCTTTATTGCAAGTACTTGAATGCAAAGGAAATATGAAAGATTTCCAAGATGTCAGACTTGAAATGTAACTTGTAACTGTTTAATAAAGTCTTTAATTTCTGAATTATTAGTTCCTATGACAATGATATTATCCATATACATTACAACAAATAGTTTAAATTTTATGTGTTGTAGTGTAAATAAACTATGATCAACATAAGTTTCTTGAAATCCAATGTCAATTAGATGATTGGAAAACCTTCTAAACTAGGCTAATGAGGCTTATTATAATCCATACAATGACTTGTGCAATCTGCAGAAAAAATCTAGTTTAGATTCATCAATGAATCATTGTGGTTGTTCCATATATACTTTTTCATTAAGAAAACCATGCAGAAATGCATTAGAAACATCAAACTGTTTAATAGACCAATTGAATGTTACTGTAAGTGACAATATCAATCTAATGGTGGAAGGTTTGATTACTAAGGGGAAGGTCTTGAAGTAATATATCCTATATTGTTGATCGAAGCCTTTTGTTACTAGTCATGCTTTGTACTTGTCAATCTAGCCATGAAAAGTTCTTTTAGTTTCCCATTTATTTATTACCACATGAAAACTTTCTAGTTTAGAACATGTAGACCAAGTCCATTAGCTATTAATGCATCAAATTCTCTTCTCATAGCTACTCTCCAATGTTTATTTGTCACTACTTTATTGTAGGAAGATGGTTCTTATTAATTAAAAACACTGGAAAAGTTTTTTAAGGATGACGAGTTTAGTATAGAACTTTATATTCAGGGAATTATTTTGGTCTTGAGTGGCTAATTTTTTATCAAGTGATAATATAAGATATATGCTAAGGTTGCAAGGTATCACTTCAGCAAACTATATGTGTTCTATTAATATGTCTTTATGTAGTAGATGTATTTATGTAAGGAATTGTATTAATATATTTGAGGTAAAAAAAGGTTGCTTATACAGAGTCTCAATAGGTAACTATCTTATAACAAAGGAGGTTGTGAGAGTTTCAGTGGTAAGAGCATTAGTAAATAAAATGGAAGGAATAATTATTTCAATGAAGGAGTGGGAATTACCAATTTGAATAGTGTTGGAGTAGGATAAGTTCTAGTCTTTAACCTTTGCTAGAAACACTTCTTTATCAAACACCAAATGTCTAGAAATATAAACTTTGTTATTTTTTAAGTCTAGACATTGATATCCTTTTTTATTGCATGAGTATCCTAGAAAAACACATTGTTTACTTTTATGTGCTAGATTATATGGTTGATATGATCTTAAAAAAGAATAACATAAGCAACCAAACACAGAGAGTTCGGAGTAATTTGGGGTTTAACCATTTAGGACTTCATATGGGCTGCAATTTTGTAGCACTTTGGTAAGTAATCTATTGATCAAGTAAATTACCATTAGAAAGCTAACTACCCCGTAGGTTTGCTCCAGACATGACTGTTAATATAATTAACCCTAGCTTTTAAATATATCTATGTTTCCTTTTAGTTATTCCATTTTCCTAAGAGGTATGTGGACAAATTAACCTGTGAAAAATTTTAAAGTTACTTAAGAAGTCTCTAAATTGATTGGACAAAATCCCCCTTCATTATCACTATGGAACTATATAATATAGAATCAAAAGAAGTTATTAGCATGGACTTTAAATTTAAGAAAAGTAGCAAAGACCTCACACTTATTATGTAAGGGATAGATATATGAGTATCCTAAGAAATCATCAACAAACAAAACATAATAACAAAAACCACTTGATTGATGAGTGGATTTTGAAGATGGCAATTTTTTTCGTTTTTACTAAGAGGACATGTAGAACAAAAGCTTGTTTTATTATCTTTTAGTAACAAACTAATATAGTTTGACTTTGCAAGTGATTGTAGGATAGCTTATGAGGGACGACCAAGTCTTTAATGCAATTATTTAGTTGTAGTCTCTTTATATTCTTAAACATATATCCTCTTTCACCTATAGTGGTTAACTAAACAAATAACGTTTTCTTAAGGTTTGAGGTTTTGGTTTCCCTATACTCTGTTTGATTTTATGAGGTTGCTTACCTACCTCCATTTATGATTAAGTTTCCATAGTGTAGGTCTATATGAAACGACTAACAAGTGTATTGTTGTTATAATAAAGTATAGGTGCATTAAACTCATTCTAGAAAGGATATAGAGGAATATAAGACAAAAAATTTTAAAACTAATACTTCAACATTTACACCCTGATAGATGGTGTTTTTTCTTTTAAGAATATGCTTGCAGAATGAGTAAAAAAGAAGCCATTCAAGGGAACATACCTAGTTGGCTACTCATATAATGTTAGGAATGCTTATTCTTTAACTGATTCAAACTCAAATGAGAAAGTTCAACAACAATTCATATCGATCATAGAAAAAAAAATAAAAGACTATATAAGATATTGATAATAAAAAAGCCTATAGAGGTTGTTAGATCTAGTTACAAATAAATAATGACTATTAAAATGGTTGAATAAAAAAAAGAATATTTTTTTGACATTAAAAGAGTTGAGAAGATCTTTGATCAGTTGGTGTGTGATGGTAAATTGAGCTTATTAGCAATCATAACATTAAAAGTAAAAAATAACCTAAGAGGGTAGGTGCATTAGGCCTGAATTGAATGTTTGATACTTTAATAAAATTAACACCTTAATTTTGGCAACAATAATCACATAATTAAGTAAGGAATAAATGAAATACAATAGATGGTGAGAGAAAGACATCAATTTTATAGTGATTTGAACAATCGCTTATTCCACTCTTTGAACCTCCATTTAAGTATCCATTATCAAGTTACAATCTTCTTAGCAAGTAAGACCTTATCGAGTGCACTAATATTTTTCAAGGATCAAGAATAGAAAACCTTACAATTATAATCTTTTCAAGGATAAAGATTTAAACATTTTAAATGGTTCACAACCAAATATTACCTAAGTGGTTCAAGTGGTACTTACATTTTTATAATAGATAAAACTCTCACTATTCACAAGAGAAGATTACAAAGGATTAAGCTCAAGTCTTTATAGAGATGCAATATAGCTCAATAATGTGAAAGAAAGATTTGATGCAATTTATGATTTAAAACTTTACGAGAATGGAAAGAGGGATTAAAGCTTTTTGGATAAAGCATCAATTATATAATATTGTGAAGCTGCAAGCACTTTCTCACGAAGTCAAATTGTGGTATTTGTATGTGAAAAACATTGCATAAACATTATTTTCATGTAAGAAATTTTGATGTTTCAAAGTTCTCTTCTACTTTGTTAGAAATGGCTAAGTGCTTGCTTCTTTTAGAAGAAAACGAGCTGCTGTAAACAACTTGAGTAAACTATATTAATCATGTCAAACAAGTTAAATCTTGAGTGTTAAACACACTTCTTCTAAAATTATAATTTTACCATTTCAGCTAAGAATGGAAAAGTGTTTTGGTGATTAAAAATGCAAAAACACATGTGATAAATTTTATACTCTTTGTTTAAAAGGAATTAAGTGATAATACCAAAGTATTTGATAAAAGTATTTCTTATAAGGTATTTTCAACTATATATAAGTTTTGTAAATAAAAATATTTTGGATGGAAAAATTTAGCAATTAAAAATAATTTTTAGATAAAACTATTTTTTATGATACCAAATCAAGTTCTATAAAGACTTGATTATATTCAATTGAGGTTAGGCAACTTCAAGTCATATTTGAATCTAAAAAGTCTATATTCCTTCAAATTGATGTGGAAAACATCCAACAATATTTAAACCTTTGACTAACACATAACATTACTAATTGTTGTTATCATCAAAATAATTAATCCATGGGTGTTAATGACCTTTTTGCTAATAAACATCCCCACTACTAATAATATTAATAAGAATAATAACTATGAGTGATATGACTCATAGAAATATTGATATGATCCAAGTAAGGTTGGATTTAGATTTTGAGTGAAATGTTCTACTGTTTAGTTTTACGCTATTAAACATAACTTTCAATTAGACTGTTGGATCAGACTTAAAGTTTTATAGGCGTTTATAGACATGCTTTTCTACATTGGATTAAAATTTCAGGTCAATTGAAGTTCAAGAATGGACTATTTCAGATGGTCGAAGTTACTAGATGAATGTTGTCAAATCTGTCTATCTAGATCTTCATTTACAATTTGGACTATATCTAGAGCTACATAATAAATTATGTTGATATATCAATTGGGTTGGAAAGTATACATCCATACTTTTTTGGTGGTTGTGGTAGACCTGTTAATTCATCTAGACGAGAGAAAATGATATGTTTGAAATTAGGATTGAAATCTGCTAAGAATGTGTGAAAATTAGAGAAATATTGTTTTCTTATGTATTGTCGATTCTAGTCAATACAACGACGATTTCTTAATACACTTGGAAACATGTGTGGCAGCTATTGGCTTACCTATTCTACAAGGATTCCATGTCAAACAAGAAAACATTTATGGAATCAATTATTACCATAATTTGCAGAGGATTCCATATCCATTATGGAATATATATAGTGGTAAGGAGGCTTGTGATTCTTTTTTTTTTTTTTTTGTTATTTTCCTTATTTTACAGGATTTCCTAGCACATTAAAGAGACTATAGGAAGCAATTTAAGGGAAAAAAAAATTCCAGCAATTAAAAACAAAGTTTTCTAGCTAATCTGGAGCATAATGTTTCGACAAAGCCTCCAAGGAAAGCAAAGGAGGCAATTTGGCTATACATGGGGATTTATAGCAAGAGGAATTTGTTTTATAATTTTTTATTTATTTTAGTGTTGAATATTATTAGGTTTAGACTTTAGTCTAAATTGGGTTTGTTTTAGTCCATTAGATATTGGTTTAGAGTTTGTTTCAGTATTAGACTTATGTTAGTTGATTACTAGATTAAGCATATTGGTTTACAACCCAAAAGAGGTCCATTAGGGTTATTTAGAGGGGACTATATATTGCTTTTAATGCTACAAGTTTCAGAAGTTACGATGATTTAAATGAACAAGATTTTTCCTTTGTTTTACGTGTTGCAAACAACATTTTTATATAGGGACAAAGATCGTACATCGACTTATTGAAGATTAACTAACTTTGTGGCGTCATTTACATACTTTAGATTTTTAGGTATAAGGTTATTTATGGGTTCAATTGTTTTTCAATACTTTTGGTTCTTAGATACAAGGTTATCTCTGGGTTAGGCTTTTAAATCTAATATTCAACCTTCTTTGGTACAAGTATGTATTTCTTAGAAACCAAATCTAGAAAAGCACTAGAATTTAATCACATTTATTTTTTTGACAAGAAAATAAAAATGGATGATGATTCATTCCCTAAAATAACAACAGTAGTAGATACCCACAAGCTATATAAGCTCATTGAAAAAAAAAAACAATAAAAGGTAAAGCCCAATCGACCAAGAAAAAGACTAAAATTGATTGTGAACACTAGTATTAGAAAATGATACACAAGTTATGGTAAAGCTAAAAGATGGTTCAACTAGCCAATAATATAACTATTAATGAGGTATATACATGCCTTATCTATTTATAATTCTCCTAAATCCTTAAAACTAAGCTAGTTGAGACTTAACAACAACCCAAAACATTCAAGTCTAAGAGACTAGCTGATAATGAGTGCCATAAACACCAACAATGATAGAAATCATCAAAGCCTAGTGATGAGGACGACAATGTCATTCTTAATAACCATGAACATCTCCTAGACTTATAAAAAAAGATAAAAATAAAGACAATTGTTTAAGATATAGTTTAGGAGAATGCAACACCTAAACACATTGATAAAAAGAGATGATGCATAACCTATATGTAAACCCTATATTTTCCTAGTGTGAACTCCTACCATAAATAATAATAAATTAGTATACATAAAATATTTACGGTAAACAACTTGACGGGAATAAGCCAAAAATAATACGTATTAGAATAATTGGAGGAACAAAGATAAAATAATAATTCAAAAAAAAATGAATTTCATATAGTTTTTCCTATCATTGTTTGTGACCAAATGTAAAGAAAAAATAAATAAAGAGGGTCTGAGATTCTTGTAAATGTTTGAGGGGACACAATAAATGTGTCGTTTCTTAAACACATGTCAGGGAATTTTTAAACACGTGTTAAGAAAGAAACTAGTTATGAGTATTATGATGTTCATTTTATGGCATCAAAAAAGAAAAGAGTGATTGGTAGCTACTCAATTTAAGTTTTATGAGAAGAACTTTGAGGCATAAAATAAACAAAAATCAAACAGGAAGATATAGTTTGCTAAAGGACTCGACTTGCAGCCTCGCCATGATGTAATATGGTTCCAAAACTGTAAAGCTTGTTTCAAGAACAAACAGCTAAAAAGGGATCATATTATTTAAGAATTAGCTTTAATAAACTCAAGGATGATCATGACAAACTCGTTAATGAGAAGTAGAATTTAAGAGTTTGGAGTGATTGTGACAATACCCAAATTAAAACTAGTAGGATTTAGAGACAATCAAGAGTTTAGAGTGGTTGGTTATGGTTCATAGAGTAGTGGTAGTAAAGTGTATTAAGGAAAGGTTAGTTCTTAAAATTCCTCATAAAACCCTATATATTTGAGTTGTTAATAGGTGTTAGAAAGCTTAACTTCCTTTGATTTTATTTTATTCCATACATTTGAGTATCTCTAAATTATAGGGTTTATTAAGAAAAATGTTAGGTTATATATTGATTGGGGTTAGGTGATAGAAATTTGAATTTTTTTTAATTGAATTTTTAGAGGCTTTGTTATAAGAATTGATAGTTTAAGAGATAATTTGGTGTAATTGAGGTCAACCATTGGTTTCAACCTATGAGTGGCTATCGATGACTAAGAAAATTTAGGGGAATCTTAGATTTTGAAGTTTAAATTGTGCAAGCTATATGTTTTAACATGGAATCATAAATATAATCTAGATTATAATGATTGTAGATTGAATTAGGATGAGTTATAGCATTTTGATTTGTTTTGAAGGAATGGGTATGTAGAATTTTAATGTAAATATGGCTTGAAAAAAATGCTCATTATGTGTTTGACAAAACCTTTAGACATTGAATTTAATTATGGAAAATGTTGACAAAACATTTAAGACATTAAAATTGGGTTATGGAATTGATTGAATAAATGCATGAACATAAAATATTGGATTATGCATATGATTGACGAAGGTGTTAAATGTTGAATGCTAGTGTGTAAATGGATGTTAATGTGAATGAATAGAAATGATAGATAAAAATAGCATGTCCATTAAATTGTTCATAAAAATGTTTGATGATGTGAAATAATAAATGTGATGAGTGGACCAAAAAGGTTTAGGTATTGAATCGAGATGTTTTAATGGAATTCAGGAGGGACTTCAAAAGTGGGACCTACAGCAGGAGGGACACACTCTATAAGAGTTCCAGGTAGGTGTTTGTTGCCTTCCTCCTTGAATTAAATTATTGTCTTCATAAAAAGATTATTTAATTTCATTTAGGAAATGAGCAAAACAGATTATGGAAATATAGAATTAAATTAAATTAAAGTTAGTCATTTAGACAAAGACTTATAGAGATAAAATTTAAAGTTGATTGTTTGGATAAAAACTTATCATATTAAATTAAAGTTGGATGTTTGAGCGAAAACTTATATAATTAAATTAAAGTCGATCATTTGAATGAAGACTTATGGAATGAAGTTTAAAGTCAGCTATTTGAATAAAGACTTATTATTTTAAATTTAACATCAATTATTTGGATGGAGACTTATAATATCAAATTTAGCATCGGTCATTTGGATGGAGACTCATTTTATTAAACAAGCCAATCATTTTGATAGGGTTCTTATAAGAAAATAAATTGGCCACATAAGTAACAGTTAATATTAGAAGAACAAGTCAGTCATATAAGCAAAGGCTAATATGAAAAAGATTAAATAAATGTTATGCATCTGGGGCAGGATTACTTAAGTATTATATCTTTAGGGCATGATAACAAGATATGATGTATGTATTAATATTGAGATTAACACGTGAAAATAATTCATCCATTATGATAAGAGTAATGTATAAGTTAAGTATATCAAAATAAATCAATTATATTAATTAAGATAAAACATGGGTTTTGGATTGTCTAAGTAAATTGAGAAGTATATTGTTAATGTGGATTTTGGTTATGATTATTGAAATAAAATAGCAATCATATGGATATTATGGGGTACAAGTTACAATGATTAATTATGGGACATTGAATATGGTTGTCCTAGAGTATGAGTTAATGATAATGAAATTGGATTTATGAATAGGATCTATCTTAAGGTATAAGCTTTCAAGTATTTACATAAATTAATGGGTTTTGATGATGTGTGCAATATGGGTTATGAATGCATGAACAAAATAATGTGAATTATGAACATATAAAAATAAAATAGTAAATTCTCGATCAATATATAGTACAAGTTAAGGTGGATGGATTTAGATTGATGAATACATCTAATTTTCTAAACTCGAGTTATGAGTATTGTTAGTTTAATAAATCCAAAACAAATACAAACACAATGAACTCTAAATTAGATTAATTAATCCAAAATTAATTTGACAATATAGAGCCAATACTAATCAAGTTATAAGACGGTGCTGGTTTGAATTCTTATTAAAAGAATTCCATGACAAACTTTGTTATGACAAGTAAGATGAGACTTGGCGGCTTTGTATTGGTTATAGACAGTTAAATTATATAACTGTGAAGAAAATACCCTTTCTTGGATTAATAAATCACCCAACTAATTAAAAAAGACATGTGTCTATGAAGTCATATTAAAATCGAATAATATTAGTCAAGAATAAAGGAATGGATTGTTATTGGAAATAAGAAAATATATTGAATAGACACAAAAGTCCATGGATATTACATGGATGTGTAATTGCATAAGCATTAAAATAGCTAGGAAGTACAATTTCTTATTGATTAAATAGGTTAAAGTTATGATGTACAAATAATGATGAATATATATTGGTAAAGGTGGATCAGTTTGATGAAGGACTAAGATTATACTTTGACTTTTACTCTAGAGATGTCAAGAGTGATGATGAAAATTGTGCCTAAGCAATAGGATATTTATCATAATAATTTGATTTCAAAATGAAATTTAGCACTATTAAACCATGAATATATTGAATTGTAGAACGAATAAGATAGAAAGATTAATTACTACAATTGTGTAAAACAAGTGTATTATATAGTTGATTACTAATTGGTTCTTATTGGTACACATATTAATAAAACTAGCATAATGAGATGAGTTCTTAGAGACCGATGGACAGGATATTAGACTAGGAAAGATGCAAGCTACGACAACATGTTACGTAAAATGATAAGAGAAAGATCTAGCATTAAGGAAAGTTAAAGATAAATTATAAAATTGGTATGGGTCTTATACATGGGAAATGGATCATAATGTTATAATTATTTCTAAGGTTTGACAAAGATATTAGTGGCAATAGATATGTATATCATTAATTTATAATTTACTATATTTTATGTTACATATGTATCCAACCCATTTGTTTCAACCTTATGACCATTCTTCATATTCTTCTATATAATTAGTGTAAATATAGGAAATGTAAAACAATTTAATGTATTGTGTCTAGATTTATTTCTTGTGTTTTAATTAATACACTTTAAAAATTTATAAGCGAGAAGAGAGTGACACCTCTTCTTGATTTTTCATGTTGATAGTTTTATAAATGAGTATTCACACACATACACATTAAGTGGATGAGGATTGTGTTTTTAAGTAGTATGCATGAGCCTATCTATGAGCTATTACATTTGAGTTATTATTATTAGTTACAATATTTTAAAGCAAGATGATATTTTTGGTAGAGTTCCGATACAAGAAAAACTTTGTCGAAAATGGATAATTTCTTACTTTAATAATAATAAAAAAATCTCGCTTATGGTGGATATATATGTAATGTAAAATTTTTATTACATATGATAAATGAGAGTAAGTCTATAAGAGACGAACTCTAAAAATAAAATAAAAAAATATTTTATTTACACGTAAATGAAAGCATCAAATGAATAATTATGCATTAGAAATTATAGGTTGTTACATGACCATTTTAAAGACTAAATTTCATTAAAAGTTTAGGGTCATTACATTATATCTTACCAAAGAAACAAGTTTTGGAGACTGAACAAACTAGTCCTATGATCAAACAACTGTAAGCACCATTTCAACTATTTATAAAAGATATATATGATCGATAAGCATTAAACAAGATTTTACCTAATCTTGTACAAGGCAACAATATTGATCATAAATTATTTTTTTCTAAAAACATGATCATGCCATAGCTTAAAACCTTGGTATAAATAATAAAAAAAAGGTTTTAACATCAATAACTCTTTGTCCACTTAATAGGTAAAGAATGCTTGTTTCTCTCTTTAAGTTTTAACCCCTCGTTGTTCTTCCTAACCCACTAATTTTTTGTATTAATTTCTTTCTATGAACATCACTATCCTTATCATTAACTCCCTCTATCACTAAGAAGAAGAAGAAGAAGAAGAAGAAGAAAGAGAATGTTGTCTTTTTCCTTTCTTTTGATGCTAGAATTTTTGGCCAGCTTTAACAAAAAAAAAAAAAAGAGGGAGAAGTTGTTTTCTATATAATTACAAAAATGCAATTCATTTGGTTTTTAACATGCGTAGTTTTTGTAAAGCCTTTAATTAAAAAATCTTTCATACATAATTTTATTCTCATTTCATTTATAATTAATAATATTCATTTAGAATATTTACCCCTAATCACAATAAATTTCCTCATGATTTTTATCATTTTTTGTTAAAAATTTATGCAATTAAATACGGGGTTTATACCAACAACTGGCATGATTCCATGCATACATATATTCATTTATTTTATTTATTATGGTATTTACCATACTGTTTTACCAATTTCAAACCAATGCCACGTGTCATTTCTAGTAATTTTACCCAGTTACAACATTTTGACATATTGCTTTATTACTTAATTCTTTGATATTTTTAAACTAACTCATTGTGAACCCTCCACTTAATCATAACATATTGTTTTTTAATTATCATAAAAAAATTCCACTAATAAACATGAATTTTACTAATTTTAGACTATGAGTTTATAAAAGTCATCTAACTCTATTGATTATTAGAAAAACACCTTAGTGGGGTATAAATGTTATAACTTTTAGGCATAATGACTTGTCTTTTTAAGGTATAAAGGCATACACCTTCCTCAATATCTTTTTGGCAAAATTCTTGATTATACATCCCCTCTTAACTAAAGTTAGTCATCCCCTCTTAACTAAAGTTAGTCACATGTCTCTTTTTAGGAGTTTGATTGTGTACCTTCTCTTTATAGGACTCCTAATATATCTCTATTAAAAAGCGCTTAGCCATGCTTTCATTATTGATATATTGGCCATCCAAGTAGCTGAAGTCCTTGGTGGTTTGGCCATGTGTCCTTTTAGATTAACCTTACATCCCTCCCAAATGAACTAGCCACTTGTTTCCTCTTAATAGATTGGTCGTGTGTGCATACCTCTCTAGACTAGATTTATATCTTTTTTTAATAATATCTTATTGTTCACCCTCCCTTTAAGAATCGACTATGGATCACTCTTTCAAGGGACCTTGTAGCATTTTTTTTTAACAAGGCCTAGTCATACATTCCTTCTTGGTGGGTTAGCTATCTAGGTAGCTAGACCTATCTCCCTTTTTAGTAGATTAATTATGCATCTCCTAGACTAACCTTACATCCCCTCTCGGTAGATTAGCCATATGTCATTTTTAATGGATTAGCCGTGTGTCCCTATCTTTTTTTACTAGCCTTGTGTCTTTCTTCATTGTACTGAGCACATGTCTTTACATAGGACTGGTTGCACATCCCCTATCAGCAGATTGACAATGCATCCACCCTCAAAAGTCATTTTCCTAACTATAAACTATGACTATCCAAAACAATTATTGGGTTTTCATGTGTAAACCCATGGTTAAAATAATTTTAACTATTAAAATTTTAATTTGAAGATAAAATGGGATAAATTAAATTTAGGAGATTAAATTAAATAAAGAGGAGTGAAATTAAATGAAGTGGAATAAATGACATGGTAGTTAATTGTTAAAGGAAAAAAGTCAATTAAGTAATAGTGGGGTCAAAATGAAATATATGAGATTGTAGGGTTAAAATACAAATAACAAAAAATCAATTTATAAATACCCTTCTCCTTCCCCAAAATGGTCAACAACCATATTTAAGAGAGGGAGGTAAGGGTTTTGAGATTTTTCTTCTTATTTCTTTCCAAATTCACTTAAAAAGACTATCTTGAAGTAATTAAAAGGGGTTGTTAAAGGCTTAAGAAGGGAAAGTTTGGTGGTTAGAGAAATGTAACCATTATAAATGAGGGGTTTTAGAAAGATTTGAAGAAGAAAAAGGAAAGTGTAGGGAGCTAGAGTTGTTATTGCATTTTTTGCTTGAATTATCATCTACTTAAGGTAACAAACTCAACTCAAGTGATTAATTTGGATGATTTTGTAATATGAGAAATATTAAGTATGTCAGTGTTGTGTGAATCTTTAGTTATGGATTTTGGCTAGTTGAATTGTTGTTTTTATAATTGATTTATGTTTGTTAATATGAAAAATAATTGATTAATGACTCAATTGAAAGAATTGAAAAGAAAAAAAAAATCTCTTCCCCTTTTTAATGGAAAAACATTTGTATGAATTGAGATTGTTTGATGGATTCCATGAATATTGTATGTAATTGTGTTAGTATGAATGTATATTGATTATAAAAGAGGTGGAATTAGAAAAGAAAGACCTACCATTGATTGACCATGGAAATTCAATTAAGACTTGATAAAGTGGAGGGGTTTAATTATTTAAATGGTTGGGAGATTTATGTTTAAATATGTTATATGAAGTATTTAAGATATTGGAAATCAATTAATTAAGAGAAATTAGAAAGAAAATTCACTCCCTCTTTGAATGATGGTTTTATCCAACCTTAGGTAAAAAAGTGAAATTATATTGTTGAATTAGTTAATATATGAATTTGAGATTAATTATCTTGATTACAAGATAAAATGACTTACTCATGGATGAATTAAGAAAATCTAAAAAGACTTTGGCATTTTTATCTTATATATAGGTGTTGGCCAAGGTTAAATGGAGAGATGAGAAATTGATTGATTTAAGTAGTATAGAATGCATGAAGAAAAAAATATAGTGGTATCAAATGGGTGATGAGATAATGGAAAAAAAATCTTGAAAACTCATGTTATGTGTTTACGAGGAAAATTCGATTTTGTAAACATAATAGGTGCATTTAAGGAAGTTTTAAATTCCTTAGTATTGATTTAAGATTTAAGATGAATCAGAAATTTGAAAATTGTCTTAATGGAAAAAAGACTTGGTGAGTGATGTACTATATACCTATGAATACAAGGGAGGTCGTTGAAGCTAAAGCTGAAGATTAGACAAGAGGAGAAGGATCATCACGAGCATTAGATAAGAGTTTGGCTCCTCAACTGTTATTATATCAAGTTTTAATGTTAAATTTATGTAATTTTCTTTACGTTTCATAGCGTGGGAATGTAATGTTATGAAATGAATATTGAAAAATAAGTTTAAAAATTGACTAGTACTTGAAGAGGTATTAGAGGTTTCGATTGATCCGACAGTCAGGAGTTTGAATTTGACTAATATTTAGATAGGTACTGGAGGTGTCAGCCGATCTGATAACTGAGAGCATAAATTTGACTAGTACCTAGAAAGGTACTAGAGGTATCAATAAACTTGATGTTTAAGAATTAAGAATTTAACTTATACCAGGAAGGTAATAAAGGTATTTGTCGATCTAATGATCAAGAAGTTTACAATTTGATTAGTCCCATATGAGGCTAGAGTTATTGATTTATTGATTTATTGAATGATTGAAATGATTGCTCGCCATTTTAAATTTTTTAATAAGTTATTTATGACATAGAAACTTAATAGAAAGTTGATTATTATATTATGTTGATTATTATTTTATATCTCTTATAATATAAATTAAATTATTTTCAGGATCTTCGAAGGCTCAAGATATGTAGTAGACTACCCTGTTGGAACAAAGTCAGTTAATAATATCCTCTGTTATAGGATTGCAAGATTAAGTTTGAATTATTCTTTGCTTATTTACCACGTCTGTAGGAGTGTATAACGTGGATTGTTTATTTCCCTTATTTCTCTCATTCCTGTTGTAATGGTTTGTTATATAAACCAACTTTCTATTCAATAAAACAGTGTCTTGAACTCACGGATTGCTTAGATTTAACAATTGGTATCAGAGCTTCATCAATAAAAGCCTGATCCAGAGAGAAAAGTGAGAGTTCTTGAGAAGAGAAGAGTGAAACACTGAGTGAAAAGAGAAATACTGAGAGTGTGCGAGAGGAGTGAAACACTGAGTGTGAAGAGAGAAATACTGAGATTGAAAGCTAAAGGAGTGAAGAGAGAGTAATGAAAGTTCTGATAAACCCGAGAGGAGTGAAAAAAAAGAAAGAAAAAGGGTGCAACTTTCAGGAGATCAACAAAGGGTGCAACTTTCAGGAGATCAACAACTTTCAGGAAGGGTGCAACTTTCAGGAGATCAACAGAGGGTGCAACTTTCAGGAGATCAACAACTTTCAGGAAGGGTGCAACTTTCAGGAGATCAACTCAAATTCATGGTTGAAGGAAATTTTGTTCAATCAGCCATTCCCAGATTTGATGGTCACTATGACCATTGGGCCATGCTGATGGAAAATTTTCTACGTTCAAAGGAATATTGGAGTTTAATAGAGCTTGGAATTTCTACAAATACAACTGGTGCAGATCAGACGGAGGCTCAACAAAGGACAGTGGAGGAGATGAAATTGAAAGATTTGAAAGTAAAAAATTATCTCTTTCAATCCATTGATTGTACTATTATGGAAACAATCTTGAACAGAGATTCTGCGAAAGGAATATGGGATTCAATGCGTTAAAAATATCAAGGGTCCACGAAGGTAAAACGAGCTCAATTACAAGCTTTGCGGAGAGAATTTGAACTGCTTGGAATGAAAGATGGTGAAAATATTGATGATTATTTTGGGAGAACTCTTACCATTGCCAATAAAATGAAGTCACATGGTGAGCGTATGGAACAAATTGTCATTATTGAGAAAATTCTGAGGTCTATGACAACAAAATTTGACTATGTTGTATGCTCCATTGAAGAATCAAATAATCTTGCTGAAATGACTATTGATGAACTTCAAAGCAGTCTACTAGTGCATGAGCAGAGAATGAAGGGACACAAAGAAGAAGAGCAAGCTCTTAAGGTCATATCTGAAGCAAGAGAAGATGATCGCTTTGGAGGAAGAGGCAGAGGTCGTGGAAGCTTTAGAGGCAGCTTCAGAGGCAGAGGCAGAAGCCGGGGAAGACAATCTTTTAACAAAGCTATTATTGAGTGCTTTCGATGTCATAAACTGGGACATTTTTCTTACGAATGTCCTAGCTGGGAAAAAACAGCTAATTATGCAGAATTGAATGAGGAGGACGAAATGTTGCTCATGTCATATGTGGAACTTCATAATTCAGCCAGAGAAGAGGTATGGTTTCTGGACTCCGGTTGCAGCAATCATATGAGTGGAAATAAATTGTGGTTTACAGAAATAGATGAAGAATTTAGGCATTCTGTCAAGCTAGGCAATAACACTAGAATGGCAGTAATGGGAAAGGGATGTGTAAAATTGAATGTAGCTGGAGCAATACAAAAGATTGATGGAGTCTATTACATTCCGGAGCTGAAAAACAACTTACTCAGCATAGGGCAACTCCAGGAGAAAGGACTAGCAATACTCATTCAACACAATGCATGCAAACTGTTTCATCCAATTAGAGGTCTCATCATGGAGATTGCTATGACAGTCAACAGGAAGTTCATCATGTTTGCAGCAATACCTCTCAATGAATCAGTAGCTTTCTTTCAAGCTGGTGAAGAAAGTGAAACACAACTATGGCACAACAGATTTGCTCATCTCAGCTTCCAAGGATTGAGGACGTTGTATTACAAAAAGATGGTTGAAGGGCTGCCACCACTTAAAGATTCTACTAAAGTATGTGTTGACTGCTTAGTTGGCAAACAACACAGAGAGAAGATTTCGAAGACAAGCCACTGGAGAGCATCATCCAAATTGCAGCTCATACATTCGGACATCTGTGGACCTGTGAATCCAGAATCCAACAGTGGAAAGAGGTATTTAATCACTTTCATTGATGACTTTAGCAGAAAGTGTTGGGTTTACTTCATTTCAGAAAAATCAGAAGCTCTTAATATGTTCAAAAAATTCAAGTCTCTAGTTGAAAAAGAGGCTGGTTCTTTGGTGGGATGCTTGCGAACTGATAGAGGTGGAGAATTTACTTCAAAGGAGTTCAATGAATATTGCAGTATGAATGGGATCAAGAGGCAATTAACGGCAGCATATACCCCTCAGCAAAATGGGGTTGCTGAGAGGAAAAATCGGACGATCATGAATCTTGTTAGAAGCATTTTGTCAGAAAAAAACATTCCCAGAGAATTCTGGCCAGAGGCAGCAAATTGGTGCACACATGTACTGAACAGGAGCCCTACTGCAGCAGTGCCAGGAAGAACACCTGAAGAAGCATGGAGTGGAGTTAAACCTTCAGTGGAATATTTTCGTGTGTTTGGATGTATTGGCCATGTACATGTTCCACATGAAAAAAGAACAAAGCTGGATCCAAGGAGCACAAAATGTATACTACTGGGCATCAGCGAAGAAACCAAAGGGTACAGAATGTATAATCCAGTCACAAAGAAATTGATAATCAGCCGTGATGTGATTTTTGAAGAAAATGCAATTTGGAACTGGGCAGAAGACAATACTACCATACTGCTACGTTGGGGAGATGATGATAACAGTACAGGTGAAGAAGTCTTTGAAGGACAAGAAGATGGAGAGCAAGAACAAGAGCAGAGTGAGGACGATGAACATGAAGCCAGTACTGGAAATGAAGTTGCAGAACCTGAAGTAGAACCTAATGAGGTTATTCAAGCTGCTGCTGTCAGAAATCGAAGGACACCACACTGGATGGAGGATTATGTAACAGGAGCCGGTTTGTCTGAAGAGGAGGAAACACAAAATATGGTCTTCTATACTGCTGCTGGAGATCCACACACCTATGAAGAAGCTGAAAAAAATCACAAATGGAGGGAAGTCATGGATAATGAAATTGCTGCAATAGAAAAGAATGGCACATGGGAGCTGACTGTATTGCCGACTAACTCAAGGAAGATTGGAGTAAAATGGATATACAAGACAAAGCTAAATGAAAGAGGTGAAGTTGACAAATACAAGGCTAGACTTGTAGCCAAGGGATATGCACAGCAACATGGGATCGACTACACCGAGGTATTTGCACCAGTGGCAAGATGGGACACAATCCGGATGGTTCTAGCAATAGCAGCGCAGAGAAAATGGAAGGTGTATCAACTGGATGTAAAAAGTGCGTTCCTACATGGCGAATTAAATGAAGATGTATACGTTGAGCAACCGCTTGGGTATGAGAAGAAGGGAGAAGAACACAAAGTTTTCAAATTGAAAGAAAGCATTATACGGTTTGAAACAGGCTCCAAGGGCATGGTTTAACAGGATTGAATCATATTTTCTGAAGGAAGGCTTTGTTAGATGTCCAAGTGAGCATACTTTATTCGTCAAGAATCAAGAAGGCAAAATTTTGATAGTGTGCATATATGTAGACGATTTGGTGTTTACTGGAAGTGATGACAAGATGTTTGAGTTCAAAGCTTCAATGAAACAAGAGTTTGATATGACCGACTTGGGTAAAATGAAGTTCTTTCTTGGAGTAGAAATTGTGCAGAATGATGAAGGAATTTATTTAAGTCAAAGAAAATATGCACTTGAAATTCTCGAACGATTTGGCTTGGAAAATGCGAATTCAGTTCGCAATCCAATGGTACCAGGTATGAAACTGATGAAAGATGAAGGTGGAGAGCAAGTGGACATGACTCAATACAAACAAATGGTGGGAAGCCTTATGTATTTATCAGTGACTAGGCCGGATATTATGTTTGTAGTTGGATTGATTAGTCGATACATGGAGAAACCTACAAATCTACATATGCAGGCTATTAAGAGAATTTTAAGATACGTGAGGGGATCTGTGAACTTGGGAATTTATTATAAAAGGGAAGCTGCAAGTGATGAGAGGTTAATGGCTTACTCCGACAGTGACTATGCTGGGGATCAAGATGATCGAAGGAGTACTTCTGGATATGTTTTTATGCTTAGTGAAGGAGCAGTTGCTTGGAGCTCGAAGAAGCAACCGGTGGTCTCTTTGTCAACAACTGAGGCAGAATTTATATCTGCTGCTCACTGTGCATGTCAAGCAGTGTGGATGAGAAGAGTGCTTGAAATGTTAGATTGCAAACAAGGTACACATACTATCATACACTGTGATAATATGTCTACAATTAAATTGGCAAAGAATCCGGTTATGCATGGCAGAAGCAAACATATAGATGTTAGATTTCATTTCCTTCGTGAACTTTGCAAAGAAGGAGTCATTGAGTTGAAACACTGCAATACACGAAATCAAGTTGCTGATATTATGACCAAAGCTTTGAAGATGGATGCATTTGAGAAATTGAGAAGCTTGCTGGGCGTATGTGAGATACCAAGAGATTAAACTGTTTGCTGTCAGCAATACAGTTTAAGGGAGGCATTGTTGGAACAAAGTCAGTTAATAATATCCTCTGTTATAGGATTGCAAGATTAAGTTTGAATTATTCTTTGCTTATTTACCACGTCTGTAGGAGTGTATAACGTGGGTTGTTTATTTCCCTTATTTCTCTCATTCCTGTTGTAATGGTTTGTTATATAAACCAACTTTCTATTCAATAAAACAGTGTCTTGAACTCACGGATTGCTTAGATTTAACATACCCTAGGTTGCATATATTAGTCGTCAATGATGTTGTTAGGATTGATGTAAATTCTCATGTAATTTTGGAAAACATATTTTGTTATATAATTAAATTCAATGTTTTTAGTCATGACTATAAAACTTTATAATGTTTTCATCTTTTACTAATTAACTTAAAATGCAACAGATTTAGTTATTTATCCTTTTTATTTTTTATTTATGTTAAATTTTGTGGTATAGACATGACATAATTATTAAAATATATGTGATGATGAGTTGAAGAGATAAATGTGATCCATTATTGATTGTGTGACATGTGAAAACGGTTCAGAATAATTAAATCTTGTGATAAAATAAATTTTGTAAAAAGTGGTTCGAGATGATTGAACCTAGAGATGAATTGAATTTTTTTATAGAAAATATCAATGATATCGACACTTAAAATATCTATTACAAAGAAAATTCTACTAAAATTTCAGCAGAATCTTAACACATTAAAAAATATGAATCGGTCAAAGAGAATTTACCCCGCACATAAGCTGTATATGTTGAATTGAATTGTTATAAGTTGGGTTGTTACAGGATGAGTAAGCAACACATCCTCAGTAGATAAACAACATATATCAAATAGATTTCATTGACTTACTAACCAATAATCCATGTTATTAAAGTCATCACATGTTTAAAACATATGGCTTTGTCTTAATCAGTAGTACAATTACTTACAAAAAGCAAAGCCTACACTTTAAAAATCAGTTTTACATTAACATGATTTATCTTCTAAGATCTTATTCCATAATAAACGCATGCATGTTGAAGTCTATATAAAAGGCCTTGAGTCCCAATGGAACTCTTTTTTACTGTGCAAATGTTTCTCGTATAAAAGCCTCATTTTTTCACAATAATAATCCAATTTAACCCAAAAAAACACACATATTCAGTGAAAGTTTTTCCTTGACCTCATAATCAGGTAATAACCAGGTACAAAGGCAACGCTCATCTACAGATTTATATGTTACACCATATCCAAGTATAAAATTACCATCATTTAATTTTAAGAAAAATAACTTAATTAGTTAAATTTTAGGTTTGTTTTCTAGATATTACAAATTTAAATCTTATAAATTTTAAAATTATCATAAATTTATATAATTAATAACTTTAAGTATAAAATTAATCGAGTACATATAAATCTATTTAAATTACACAGTACAAGTTATTTTTATTTTTATTTTAAACTAAATGTACTTTACTTTAGACATGAAGCAATTAATGAGGGATGAAATCTAGGTATTAGGATAAAATCTATTGTATTAGAAAGAGGTATAAAGCTTATTTGATAGTATGATTATAATTATTTTTAAATAATTTTTTGTTTTAAAATGTATATCATGATATTTTTTATTTTTTAAAAATTATTTTTAACATTAATATATTAAAATAATTTAAAAATATATTAATTTAAAATGAATAAAAAATAAAAAAATTTTAAACTTTTTTTAAAATAAAAAAACAAAGAGGCTCATGCAGGTCTTAATAAGATAATACCCAACAGATAAAAAAAGCTCCATGACAAAGGAAGGGGTAATTCCTCGAAAACGAGAGAGAGAGAGAGAGAGAGAGAGAAGCCTTTTTTCGGGTTTGGTGATCGTGGCCTGCTGCCTCTGCAGCTTCTTCCTCCCTTTAAAAAATGCCTCTATTTTTAATTCCAACCCTTCCCCTCCTAGTCAATAATCCCTAATTCTTTCTTTCTTTGGCCTACCCTAAAAATATAAAGAAAGAAAAGCAAAAAGAAAATAACTACGATTCGTCTCGTCTCGTCTCGATTCGATTCGATTCGTTTCGATGCGATTCGCCTTCTCACGGCGGCTCCGGTGGTGGTTGACGACAAGAATCGACTTCGTTTCAAATGAAGAGGAAGAAACAACATCATCGATTTCGTTTTGCTATTAATGAATGGGCGGGTTTCAGCTGCAAAAATTGCAAATGAGTTGGCAACCGAGTTTGCTTAGTCAAAAACGAAAAAATGGTCCTCCTTTAGGGTTAAAGAATCTCGGCAACTCTTGTTATCTCAATAGCGTCCTTCAGTGCCTCACTTACACTCCTCCTCTTGCTAATTTCTGCCTGCGCCTCCAGCACTCCTCTCTCTGTAAGCAATTTTCACTTTCAATTTCTGCTCTCTCTCTCTCTCTCTTTCAATATTTTTGTTAATTTCTTAAAGATTTTTTCAAGGTGATTCCGTTGCTAACGGAGATAGAAAGAGAGACTGTCCGTTTTGTATTCTCGAAAAACGGATAGTCCGTTCACTCAGTTTGGATCTCACGCTTGACGCGCCAGCTAAGATTCAAAGCTGTTTGAAGATTTATGCTGAGCATTTTCGCTGTGGACGACAGGAAGATGCTCACGAATTTTTGCGGTATGTGATTGATGCGTGCCATAATACGTGTTTGCGTTTGAAGAAACTCAGAAGGAAAGGGATTGAGAACGGTGGTGGTGGTGTGAGTGTGGTTAAGGAGATATTTGGAGGTGCATTGCAAAGTCAAGTGAAGTGCTTGTGCTGTAATTATGAGTCGAATAAAGTTGATGAGATTATGGATATCAGTTTAGATGTTCTGAATAGTTATTCGGTAAGAGATGCAATGCAAAAGTTTTTTCAGCCAGAGGTTTTGGACGGGAATAACAAATACAAATGCGAAAAGTAAGTAGTTTTGATTTATTTGTTTTTTTTTAATGTTTGTTGTTGCTGTTGTTCTTGAGAAACTTTGCTTATTTAGATGTCAGAAACTAGTGGCAGCTAGGAAGCAAATGTCAATACTTCAAGCGCCAAATGTTCTTGTTATCCAACTGAAGGTGGGTTTTAACTTTCCTTGATCCTGTTGTTGTTGTTGTTATTTAGGTTTTTGGTGTTTAAAGTTGGTTGTGTTGCTGCTTTTGAGTAATGAGAGTTATTGTTGGATTTTGGTGTTTGCAGAGATTTGAGGGCATATTCGGAGCGAAGATTGATAAGGCCATTGCATTTGAAGAAGTTTTGGTTCTTTCAGGCTTAATGAGCAAAACAAGCCAGGTACTGATGATTTGATGGGTTCAATCAGTCTGTTGAGTAGATTTGCGTGGCTGGACTTTGGTTCTTTACAATGAGTATAGTTTGTTATAAATGCACTTCTCATTGTTTGATATGTACAATATTTCTGACAACACACATTGACCTTGTTTGAAATTAAATTAAGTAAACTATTAGACTTGCAATTTCTTGATGATGGACTGTAAACTGTAGATTATATCATTATCATATTTTTCACATCACCTTGAATTTACAAGATTCAAAAACTTAATTAATGGGTTCAGACTTCAGAACCAGGCTTTAGCTGGTAGAATTGCATTTGCCTGAAACAGAAGGCTCTTGCAGTGGTTTCAAGTTTTGGATGTACTATTATTTGCAGAATTGAAGTCTTAGACATCTTTATGCTAGACTGTCTTAAAACAGTGGAGTTCAGATTGAATGTGTATTTAATGAGAATGGAAACACAAGCCCCTAGCCTGTCATGAGCGCCATTTTATGGATAAGACAAATGAGCACCATTCCATGTGTGGTTATTTTCCATCTCTCTTCTTGAAATATTAAAGCAAGCAAAAACCAATCTGTGGTTCCATGGACACCATTCATATTCCATTTGTTGTTGTATTGTCATAAAGAACGTTATTTCCACCCTTTTTTTAATTGTTAAAAAGGAAGGCTGAAAAAGAGAAGACTCCTGCTATGCTGTGTATTATTTTTCAATTGTAATCTCCCTAGTCCCAACAACATCATGATACCTTAAATCATCTTCAACTCCTCTAGCACTGCCATTCAATTTGTCTGTATGACTTGGCATCATAGCATGTCATAATGAATTTTGTTGATAGAGAGCATACAATAAATGAATGTGACTGTTTTCTTTCTCAACTTTGAACTTTTGTCATAAATTAATCCCTAAATCGATTTAAACTTATGTTTGAGACTGATAGAACCAATTCAGAGTGTCAAGCACAAATGATTCTGCCATTGATTTTCAATATCATCATTTGCAGAAACAACATAGGATAACAGTCCATTACAACTAGGGGATCTTCTGTTAAACTAGTTTGCTGGTGGTTTGTAGAATTCCTCCTATTAAGAGAGATTGAAACCATCGCTTCCCAAGCTTCCACACTCCACCTCAATCACTGTTTAGTTCTCTTTATTGCCCCATTCTCTTAGAAATTGAAAAAAGAATGAGGGCATCACAGCCTTTTGATGCTTTGAGACAAATAATTTTGAACTTAAGCAGAAGAGGACCATATTTTGTCAATGCTTTGAGCTTTTTAATGTAATTAATTGATCAGAACCTTATGCTGCATACAGGCGGCTACTTTTCAGATAAAACTGAATGTGCTTTTGCAGTAGAAAACAAAATTAACAGATATTACGTCTGACCGAAAGACAAAATTCATTGTCTTAGCATGTGTGCTTTCTCTTTTGAGATCAATTAATTGGTATTTAAGTATCTTATTTATGATTTTTCTTTTAATTTACAAGATTTGGTTACTGGTGACAAATTGACAATAGAGAGAGATTTCAATTTGATGGTGACTGCCACCTCCCAACAAATAAGAAAAGGAACAATAAAACTATATAAATAAAAAAGCTACCTGATTGGCACACATGTAATCCATAGTTTGCATTGACATTGTTTTGTTTTTGTTTTTCTTGTTTGTAATTAATCGTTATCAATATTTCCTCTGGCTGATTGTTCTCCCTCATGACTGTATATAAAAATGATAAGGCAGTACATATATTTTTTGGGGTCCCATATTTATAGAAGAATTGATGGGAAGTCGAAGTACATTATGATATGTTAATTAAAGTAATTTCTTTGATGCAATGCCTCATATGATTGAAACTCTAATGTTTAATTGAGCATAAGGTTCATCCTTACTATAGCTGTCTGTATCTTGCTATGGCATATTCTATATATATTTATTTCTCTTCCTTTTTTAATCCATCACAGGACCCACAACCCGAGTATAATCTTTTTGGTACCATTGTGCACTCTGGATACTCCCCGGAATCTGGACACTATTATGCATATATAAAGGTTTGTTTACTGGGTTTTTATGTACTTCATTATTAATTTTGGTTTGTGCTAGTTATAAAAGCAGCAACTTCAATTGTTATTGATGTTATTTCATTGTTGTGTGTGCAGGATGCAATGGGTCGGTGGTATTGCTGCAATGATTCATACGTGACACTCTCTACCCTGCAGGAGGTCTTGTCAGAGAAGGTCTATGTTCTCTTCTTTTCTCGTACTAACCAAAGGCCAGCATCCGCTGCCTCCTCTTTTGCTTCCTATGGAGTAAAATCACGCGAATCAAATGGATGTGTGGAATTTAAAAGTTCAAAGGGTGCTGTTCCTCTGAAAACATTGCCTACAAAACCACAAGTTGAACAATCTTCAAAAAAGGATATTTCAGCCATGTCTAGGATTGATAGAGTGCCTTCAAGCCCACTGGTAAAGTCTAGCATTTGTGGGAACTCTGGATCCAAAAGTACCCCTCTATCCGTTAATGGAAAGGTTGGTCATCTGAAGGGTCAAAACAAGGGAATGAATGGGAATGTGAAAGAGACAGTTCATGTGGAGAAACGTGATAAAGATGTGTCAACAGTAACAAGCAGTAATGGTTTTGAAAAGCATAAAAATGTTGATGCTGTAGAAGGTGAAAACTGTCATGAATTTGCAGCAGCAAGTGAAAATGGTCATTCTCAAAATGCTGCTTTTAATTCTGTAAAGCCCCTTGTCTGTCACAGTAATGGTACGACAAGTAAGGTGACAACAGGAAGAGTACATGATCACCTTGAATTGCAAAATGGCAGCATGAAGTGTTGTGCTGACATTTCAGGTTTGAAGAGAAAGCTAAAGGAGGACACCTCCATTTTGCTTGCACAGGATTCTCAATCTCTAGCCAAAATTGAAGAATTTAAAGAAGCGTATGTTACATTATACTTAAATCTGTTTTGAAGTCTTATTTAAAACTGATTAGCTTCTGTGGAATAACCTAAATTTCCCAATTTATATTGAAGTTTATTTTGATTGATATGTGTTTATTAAATTTTGTGGTTGTGATTATTTAGTGATTTTAAACTCTCTAGTTAGATCCTGATTGTGACTAGTTGGATTGAAGCTGTGTTGGACTTTTAGATCTTAATACTAAAGCCTAGTATTCTGATGAATTTCTTTTGAAATCGTTTCATTGGTGAGCCATTTCATGAATCAGTTGTTGAAACTGGATGTCGCTACATTGAACATTATTCGGATAGTTGAATGTTAATTATGTGCTTGCTAACCATTTTGGTTAATCATCTTTACTTTTCTTACCATTTTTTTTGCTTGTTTGTGTGCTTCTATATTCTGTTTCAGCCTCAAGCAACAAGCATCTTTGATTTTGGGATCATGTGGTTTTTTTGACAAGGTTTATGATTTTATGCGTGCAAAAAAGAGGTTGTGTGTTCATGAAGCAGGAAACAATCCAAGTGGTACTGAATTAAAGTAAGTCTCATTTAGTTTGATTTTCTGTACAGTTTGATTTATGTTCAAAGCTTTGATGCTAGTAATTTCTCTTCATATTCAATGTCTCCAGAGAAACATGCAAAGCCATTTAGATTCTTGCAAGTAGAGAATATGAATCTGGATTCTGGAGGCAAGTAGAGAATTGTGTCATTCTGGATCATTGCCTTTGCATGATCAGAATATGTATAAATCTCCAAATCTGTGTCAAAAAGTTTTGTATTAAACTTGTGCCATTCTTGTCATATTTCTCTGGTGGTTGCATGTTTTGTACACTTAAATAGAGTTATCTAAATAGGATTAATGTTATGGCTTTAAACTGGTGTTCCCTTTGTTCTGAAATGCAGGAAGTTGTTGATTGCAGATGCCAAGAGAACCTTTATTTCACAAATACCCGAGTCATTGAAAGAGGACCTTGTCAAACGCCTCCAGTCATTTAGTCAAGAGAAACGGCATTCCTCAGCAGTTTTGGAGAACTCAACTGGTAATTGAGGGTTTTTTTTTTTTTTTTGGTTTTTCATTTATTTATCTGGAGTCCTTGTATCACAGTTTGGCTGGTTGCATGACCATTACTTTTCTGCTATGATATTTTTGCAGTCTCTTGATTTTGTAGCTGGAGGAGCTTGGTGTATAATCTGTACCACTAATTGATGTATTGACATAGATGCCTGTTCTTGAGATCGCAGCTGGGTATCTGTTGTGACCTGTATCTTTGAGAAATTGCTTGCAGTGACAAGAGGTCATTATCTTGTCTTTTTTATTCTTAATTGCGGCAATATGTTATACTGGTAGATGCACCATTGTTGGTGCTGAGAACGGCTGGGTTCAAAATCTTGCCAGAAATTTTCTTCCTTAAGGCTGTAAAGTTAGTTTTTGGCCGAGAACGAGTCAGAGATCCTATAGATTTTGTACCATACCTTTTTTGGCTATATTTTAGCATAAAATCCTCATTTTATGGATACATTGCATTTCTTTTAGTAAAAATGTTGCTGGATAGTCCTTGAATCCATACACTATCTATGAATTTGCCCTTAAAGCATGACATGGTTTTATTCCTTTAATTGCCCTCCCGCTCCACCTTCTTTGATAACATTGATGCTTAATTAGCACATAGTTGTCTTTATTATTATTATTATTTTTTGCTTTTTTCATGCATACGTTTTTCGCATTTATTTCTGGGATGTGCATCTGATCCGAGGGCATGGATGTGTTGTAGCTTGTTACACGCCTAAAATCCTTTTTCAAATTAAACATTTTCCATGGAAGCTGAACATGAATCTGGATTCTGGAGTCAAGGGGAAGTATCATATACTATCCTTATATGGCGTAATCAAGTAGAGATGCGTCGAATATACAATGGTAATGGAGAGTCACCGAGACCTAGAGCGACGTTGCAGGTAGCTGTTTTACTTTTGGCTAATCTATTTGGAAGAGTGATGTTATAATGCATCTAATTTTATTTTATTTTTTCATTTGTTGCAGATAGAATTAAATAAAAACTTAAGTGGAGGGATTATCTTAACCGAGTACAGATTTATTATTACTTTTTTTTTATGTCAGTTTCTTTCAGTCAGGCATTTGATGATTATTTATTTTGTTGGGCACGTTAATCTGCGTATCTTTGGCCATGACATTATAATATTGTTTTTAAAAAATCTTGATTTAATTTATTTTTAGTGTTTGTAGATTTTATTGATGTTAAAAATAAATTTTAAAAAATAAAAATATATTATTTTAATATATTTATAAAAACAAACGCTTTAAAAAATAACTTATATTTTCAAATTGGTCTCCTGAACAAATTCTAGATGGATTAAGATCCGAAATACAGCAGGCCCGGTTTATGTTTTATTAGACATTTATGTTAAAACAATGGATGGTTTGCTTCAGACCCAAGCGAGGGCGTTGAAATTGGTACGAGGATACTAGTACTGTCAAAATGATAAAAAGAAAAGAAAAGAACACAATACAAGTAGTCCGTCATGAACATTCTTTAGCGGTCGAGGTTTCTTTTATTATATTTTTTTTCAAGTAATACAAGGGAGCGATAGAAATCTAATGGGTGAAAAATTAATAGGAAAAAGAACCTAAAGTATGAAATTGTAAAAAAATTAATTAAATTTAAATAAAATAAATAATAATTAAAAGAATGGAAATCAGATTTGATAAATAAAAAAAATTAAAGGGAGATGAAATTAAAATATAAATTTATATGTATAAATTATTTTAAATAAAATAAATAATAAAAAAAAATTAAAATTAATTTTGAAGGGAAAATAAATTGAGGAGTTATTTGTAAATTTGGAGTGAGCGTGAGATGAAAAAGGGTTGAAAATGTCAAATCAGACACTTATCAATTATTAGTGGAGGGGTTATTATGTTGATTTATATGTCACCTAGGAATCCAATGTTTGGTCGCACATGTCATTCAAAAGACATAACAATTATTCTAACTAGAGATGTTCAAAATAACCGATTAACCGAGAAAACTGAAGAAAAATTAACCGAAAAAACCGAACCGAAAGTAAAAACCGATTAAACCGATTTAAAAAACCATAAATGTTAGCAGGTCCGGTTCGGTTTCGGTTTTGACCCAGAAACCGAGCCAAACCGAACCGGACCCATTAAACCATTAAAAAAAAAGGTACTATAAATAGTTAAGTTAACCTAGCCTCCCTCTCTAACCCTAACATATTCTCTCATCTCAGTTCTCTCAGTCGTCTTCATCTTCCTTTTCATTTCCATCAAAAACTCAATCTTCCTCAATAATTAATTCACAATCTTCCTTTCCCATAAACCTTCTTTATTGAAGCAACGACAGTAAGGTAAATGATTTAATTCCATCTTCTTTGATTCTTTGTTTCATGGGTTTGAATTTTAAAAGTATTTTCTAAATTTCCAAGTCTATTCCATCTCCATCTTCATATTTTTATTTTCCAGAACTCGTCTCCATCTTCATCTTTCCCAGAAACTGTCTCCATCATTTTAGCAACGACAGCAAGGTAAATTTCATCTTGTTTATTTCATGATTAACGTATGGTTTTCTGCTAGAAGAAATGTTTATATATATATATATATATATATATATATATTTGTCACGTCAACCATAAACAGTTTTCATTTTGAGATATATAGAATTGATGGTGGCTGGTTTGGAACAATAGACTAATAGAGTTGTTTTTCATTTTCTAACAAAGTACCAGTCTGCAATTCGTTCTCATACCTTTAACCAACCTTCTTTGTATCTCTTGTAAACTGCCTTGGCAATGTCACGGGACACAACGTAACCAGGACCATGTGCCCGGGAGGGTAGGTCTCTTCAGAGTTCAGACCATTCCTTTTATAACATTAACAAAAAAAAACGAGGATAAGGAAATAGAAGAAGATCAAAACGCACTTGCTTTACAGTTAGATCGTAAAGCTTCATTAAGGAGAACCAGAATATCAATTAACAACAGGAAAGACAGTTTAAAAAATGAAAAAATGAGGTGTAAAATGCAATTATTCGTCGCGGATAAACCAAGAAAACTAGAGAGGTTAAAGGAAAAGTGACGCTGACGCCCATGGTTTTGTACTCATGCACTTTTAAGTACACGCATGTTAGGCAATGGTTTCATAAGCCCTAACCAGTTGTGATGAGAACCAGTTGTCATGTGAAAACGAAGATGGATCAAATGGGTTGTTGACCATGACAAGAAAGAAAAGATGACTCGGTAACGAAGGCTACCAGATATGATAATAGGAAATTAGGAATACAGTCTAGTTATAGCCTACAGCACTAGTTGACAGCTTTGGATAGAATATCTTGCTTCCATTCAGGCATATCTGCATGTGAGCTTTAACGCCCATGGTTTTTGCTTTTAGCCCACAGTTTGGTTTATTTCTTTAATTTCTTTACTAGCCTGGGCCAGGTTTTGCGTTTCAGAATATTTTGTGTTTTGAATCTTTATCGGAGGAGAATCATTTATGTGTTAGATGTTGTGCACATATTGTTAATCTTATTGTATGTGCGGGATTGAAAGATATTGATGATTCAGTTGTTAAGATTAGGAATGCAGTGAGGTTTGTTAGATCTTCTCCTTCTAGACAACTTGTTTTTAACCAATGTGCCGAGAGGTTGAAAATTGGGAGTAAAAAATCTGTTTGCTTGGATGTTGCAACTAGATGGAACTCTACATATATGATGCTAGATGCGGCTGCTAAATTTGATGTTGTTTTTATGAGGTTAGAAGAAACAGATCCTAGGTATTTGAGTTACTTTGAGGTTGATTCAAAAGGAAAACAAAAAAACTTAGGTCCTCCTGCATTAGAAGATTGGGAAAAGGCTAGATCTTTTGTCAAGTTCTTGAAACTATTTTACACGGTTACATTGAAATTTTCTGGCTCGTTGTATGTGACATCTAATTCTTTCTTCCATGAATTGATTTCCATGCACACAAGCATATCTCAACTTTGTAGAAGTGAAGATGTTTATGTAAGTAAAATGGCCAAGAATATGATGGTAAAGTATAAAAAATATTGGGGGGGATCAAGATACACAAAACTTTTTGTTGTATGTGGCTGTTGTGTTAGATCCACGTTTCAAATTGAAGTATGTGAGATTTTGTTTTGGAAGATTGTATGATGTTGAAGAGGCTGATAATTTTACAATTAAGGTTAAAGATACTTTGCTAAGGTTGTTTGAGCATTATATGAATGTTGATGAGAATGTTGAGGTGGTTCATAGTGTTGGAACTAGTATAAATGAAAATGTTAATGTTGATTTAATGGTGGTAAATGATGATATGTTGGATGACTTGGCTTCTGAATTCAAAAACATTTAGAGGAAGAAGGGGTGTAAAAAAAAAAGAGGTTGAGAGGTATTTGAGTGATGATTGTGAGGATCCTAATGATTTTAAATTAGATATTTTGGGTTGGTGGAGATGTAATGCTACAAAATACAAGATTCTTTCTAAGATAGCACAACATGTGTTAGCTATTCCAGTATCTACAGTTGTTTCTGAAGCAGCTTTCAGTACTGGTGGTCGTATTTTAGATCCATTTCGAAGCTCTTTATCTCCATCAACAGTGCAAGCATTGGTTTGTTGTCAAAATTGGTTGAGTTTAGCATCAATTCCAATCAACATCGGAAACTACATGGATTATATTGAAAATTCTGAGATAATTGAATCAGGTAATTTCTTTTACAAATTTAAATGTAGTTATTTTATAATATCATTTATTTACATATGTTTAATCTAACATTTTAATTTTGTTTTTGTAGAATTTGGTGAAAGTTTAAAAATCTCAACTGATTATTTGTAAGTTATATTGATGATGTTGGTGCAATCTTGGAATATAATTGTTTTGGGTAATTAATTTACTTTGCCTTATTAATTCCTTTTAAAATTTTGCATTCTAATTTTTTTAATTGTCGAACTATAATATGTTGCTAATTTGCTAGTGTTTTTTTATAGCATTATCCTTGCTGGATCTTTTGGCTTTTGCTGTTGCTGGAAGTTTTGGATGCTGCTGTAGTGCTGGTGTCGGATTTTTTCTTCAACTTATGCAATGTTTTGATAATTTATTACTAGTTGCTATTTGCTAATGTAAACTTTTTTAGTGTGAACACCTCTTTTAATTTGAGGTGTCCAAATTTGATCATGCATCTTGCATATTGCATTGATTTGATTTTCATAGCATATTTCTTTGTATATTAAAAATAGTAATAAAACATATCAGATTTATTGTTACTATAAGCAATTAAGCATTTCAAAAAAAATTCAATATTTTAATTTCATTAGAAAGCTTTATAACAAAATTAATCAAATTATAACATTTTAAAGAGTTTTGATTAAAAAGCCTATAAATTTAGCCCAACAAGAAAATTTAACAGCCCAATTTAATTTAAGCCCATTAAAAAAAAGTCAAAAAGCCCATTAATTTAATGATTAGGTTTCCCGGTTTTTTAGCTGCAAAACCGGATTCAACCGAACCGGTTCGGTTTGAACCGGAATTCGGTTCGGTTCGGTTTGAAATTTAAAAAATATGAGGTACTTGGTTCGGTTGGTTTTTATAGTTGAAACCGAACCGAACCGTGAACACCCCTAATTCTAACATGTTACACGACAATAACTTGAAGAAAAAGATAAAAATGAAAAGACAAAAATATCTTGTGCATTAACTTTATATTTTTTATATTTATTATAAAGATAATTCTATGGTTTTGGTGTGAAAAAATAAAAAAAAGATGAAAAAGTCTTTTGTTGCAAGTTTAATAATCATTTTGCTTTCAAGTGTGTCGACATCATTTTATCATGCAAGAAATTTTGAAAAGATAAAAAAACCCTAAAAAAATGATTTTACTCCAAGGTAAGCTTTGTTTGTTTTTTTATAAGAAAGATAAAATAATACAAAATACTGTTTCAATCCATGAAAATAATAAAAATACTGTTTTCTTTAATGCTTCTTAGACTTTTTTTTTAATATATATATTTTGGGCCAAAAATCAACGGTAAAAAACGTAAAGCTGGAGGGAAAAAGATGTAGATGATAAAGAATTCGCATAAGCGGGTCTCGTTTGTACTCCCTTGTCCTTTCTGTTCTTTTTTTACCCCTTCGATCCACAATTTCATTTGTACCTGACGTTTTCAAACACGACATGCAATACTTCTCTCACAAGAAAAATCTGGGATTGGATCTCCGGCATTGATAGCCACTTAGTCAAATTGTTAGGTCTTATGCAAGCGATGACGACCTTAAAAGAACCTAGACATGCATGCATGGGAAAGTATTCAGTTATAAATATGGAAAGCGAATAAGAAGTTGTGAGATAATAATGGCAGAAGAAGTGGTATTACTGGGTTTTTGGGCTAGTCCTTTTGCAATGAGGGTGAAAATTGCTCTGGCAGAGAAGGAAATAGATTATGTGTCCCGAGAACAGAATTTGTTCAACAAGAGCTCTTTGCTTCTAGAGATGAACCCTGTTTACAAGAAAATCCCTGTTTTGATCCATGAAGGAAAGCCGATTTGTGAATCACTCATCATAATTCAATATATCGATGAAGTTTGGAAACACAAAGCTCCTTTATTTCCCTCCGATCCCTGTGAGAGGGCTCATGCTAGGTTCTGGGCTGACTATGTGGATGAACATGTGAGCCATCCTTTTCTTTTCCTCTAGCTAGTTAATTTGTTCTCCTTTATTCAATTTATCGATTTTTTTAATTTTGAAACCTTGTTTTTTCGGAAAATTCCCTCTTCTCTCGTTGGAGAACATACCAGACATTAGGCATATGTAATGGAGGATGCTCTTCCTCCCTCTAACTTCTCATATATTGATTCCAAGATGCGAAGTTTTGAGACTTTCAAATTTGTAGCCATGATTCTTAAGCAACTAATCACGTCAAAGCTCAGCACTTCTTCACCTTTATAAAAACTGTCTGATGATAGGCATTTGCAGATTTACCCAAACGCACGGTTGTTATGGGCAAGTAAAGGTGAACGCCAAGAAGCAGCGAAGAAGAGTCTCATAGAAAGCTTCAAAGCATTGGAAGGAGAGCTTGGAGACAAGCCCTACTTTGGGGGCGAGAGTTTTGGTCTAATAGACATTGCACTTATTCCTTTCTACAGCTTTTTCTACGCATTTGAGACCCTCGGAAGATTTTCCATGGAAGAGGAGTGCCCCGAGATCGTGGCATGGGCTAAGAGATGCTCGCAAAGGGAGACTGTTTCAAAGTCAGTAGTGCTCGACCAGCACAAAGCTTATGAATTTGTTTTGGAGCTCATGGCGTGGCATGGGGTTAAGTGAGAGAGATAATCCGAACAATGAATAACACAAAGAGATAGCGATTCTATTGAATAAAGCCTTTTTTTTTTTTTTCTATTTCTGGGAGGGCCGATATTTCTCTTTTAAAACTATTATATAAACATGTATTAATTTATATATGATTCTACCATCAAAATTGAATCGAAGCTTGGCATAAAAATGGGCCAGTGTGTGTTTGTCCATTACGTCCTTAAATTGTTCATAGCCTAATAAATATGGTCATCGAATATAACTAGGGAATTGAATTTGCCCTTGAACAAATAAATAATTTTGGACCTTCAAAATAGACAGCGAGCAGTGGATATTATACATATATTAATAGAAAAAAAGGTGTTTTCATATAGAAATAGAATAATTGTAAATTTTGCTAATTTTATATTGTATTTACTGTGGTGAAAAAATTGTAAGTTTTTGTGTTTCTTTTTGTATAAGAAAACAAGTTTTTTTTTTTATATATATATAAATTTATTTTCCTTTATACTTGATATTTTTATTATTTTATACTTGGCCTATTTATCATCATTTATTTTTCTTATCTTCATTTTTTAAAAATATTTTTAGTATTTCCTTTGTTTTTTCTTGACATTTTTTTTTTAAAAAACATTAATGTAGAAATGGCACACACAATTGAAAATTTCTCCAAAATTTTTACTGTAGTAGTGACAAATTTGTATTTTATATTTTTTCAGAAAAAAAGTTTTTTTAAAATTTTCTCTTTTTATACTTGAAATTTTTATCATTTTACACTTGGCCTATTCGTTATCATTTTTTTTCTTATCTTTAATTTTTTTTTTGTAATATCATTTTTAGCGATCCTCTTTACAAAAAGACAAGACTAATAGGCTATAAATACACTATAAAACCTTCAAATCAAAGGCTCACAATCTTCATTCTCTACTGCACATATATTTTCAAAGCATCACTCTCTAAAAAAATATTTATTTACGCATCAGAGAGTCTTTACCTCCATTAAATGGGACCTTTTGCAGGTACCAAGCACTGAATATAAGCTATCAATTAATTTGGCTAAAAAGAATGAATGAGATTGCTATGATCAATTGATTAACCGATTATCCAACCCGAGAGCTCTATTCCTATGTTACTTGGATTACTTTGAAGAAGGCTTTAAACTTGAGGGGTTTCAATTGATTTTTAACAGGGGTCTAATTGCATAGAAGTAATTAGTTTTGTCTCAATCAAGGATGTTTAAGCTTAAATTGAAACAACAAGGACTAAATTAAAATTTATCAAATTTTCAATTAGAAAACCCTAATTTTTAGGGTTTAAGCAAAGACATGTCACTTGTTTTTAATGAATAAATCGAGGGACACATCGACTGTCCCTATTTTATTGTTTTTTTCAGCCGAGAAGGCTGATCGAGTTGCCACCTTCAAGTGAATAAATGTGGATCTCCGACACGCTAGAGGCTCCAACCATTACAACTCGATTGAGAAACATCTCATTTACAAGGATCAACTATCCTTATCACATGTTTATACCTCATTTGACTCATTGAACTCAACAACATCTTGTCCATGATCAGCCTCCCTTGGATCTAAAAGTTTCAAGCTGATTGAGGGCTCACCTTCTTATCAATAAATGTAGAGTTCTAAAACTCCAAATTAGATGAGATTTGATCCCCATGCTAGATACACATCCCCTTTACAAGGTATATGGTTTGTTTGGCTGTAGTAATCTTCTATTTGCCACGATTAATTCATGGAAGGTGCACCCCTTATCAACCATTTTTGGTCAGGTTTCTGTTATGAGGTTCCCAACCTTTTCTAAAAGTTCTAAGAGTTTTTTAGACATCTAGGGGAGGGAAAACAAAAGAAAAGAGAGAAGAATGGCTTCCTAACAAATCAGAGGAAAGAATCCCTTATGATTTGGTTTTGGAAAACCACCTTCAAATCCATAAATGGTTTCACAACCACATGCCATTTTAGGGCTATAAAAGGAGAAGAAATCATACAGAAAAGGGGTAGGAATCCGAGAGAAAATCATAGAGAAAACAGAAAATAAATACATAGAAATTAAGAGGATACCTATAATATAATTGAAAGGAAAGTTAAAAATATTGATTTGTAGAGAAAGAAAGGTTTAATCTAAATAAAAAAAAGTTGAAATTCAAGAAGAAAGAATCAAAGAATTTAGAGGATGAAACCACATTCTCTTTACAAGATAAACTTTCGAACTCTGATAAGGGGATGAAGCTTAATGAGCACACCCCTTCCCCTTTTTGTTTTGTCTTTTTAAATTGTTGCTCAAAATGATTGTTAAGCATCATTTGAAGTCATTCGCTAGTTTTAAAAACTAGTAAATATTTATTTTGAGATGTTTAAGCATACTTTAAAAATAGCTTGTATTGTTCAAGTTTTGTTGGATTGCCTAGTTTAATATGTTAGAATGATTATGGTATGGTATATGATAATGTATCAAGTTGTTTTGCATACTTGAATATTTGGTTAATCATTTGTAAAACTATGACAAAATTATGTTAAGTTTTGATATTGTTGTGGATTAGGTTGTTTTATGATAGCTTGCTAGATTTGTTGAAGTTATATGTATTTTGTTTAAGCTTCAAGATAATAAGTTTAATCAATAAAATAATGTTTATGCACAGAGAATGCTATTTTTACTTACTATCATTATATATTTTGCTTACTTTTTTGCTATTGATTCATTGTTTTTTGTTGTTTTGATGGTTCAAGCAAATTGTGTTGAGCGTGTTTAAGCTTTGGTTGCAAGGCTTTGGTTGTTGTTTTTGGGTTTTAGGCATTTTCTAGGTTTAAGACCATCTTTAACATACAAATGTGAAACCTATAAAGCATAATAACTCAAAAACAATTATTGGCTTTTGCACATACGTTTTAACTTATTGATCATTAATTTAGGACCTTAAGGGTTTAAAAATACTTAATTAATCATGACATTTGATCTTCAGTTCCTTCATTTTATATTTTGCATAAAATCAAATAATCGTGACTTTAGGTTGTTTGTTGTGATAATCCAACCCCAAAATCTTTCTTTACTTCTGATTGTAAATGTTTATATGTCTTCGATTTAATGTAATATTGTTTGATATTGAATCCTAGTTTTTGAGTTTCATCCGAGTATTCATTATGTTCTTGTGTAAATTTGAATGTTTTCTCTTCTTTTGATCTTCGATATTGCTTTTCTAGTTTTAGGTTATGGTTTTGGGTTTGGGTATTTAGGCTTAGTCCATTTATGCTAAGGCAATATTCAATTGACTTAAAATTCTTTAAAGAAAAAAATGTCATATTTTATTCTTATAGTATATTAGCCAAACACAACCTTAAAATAATTTTTAAGCCTTTGATTTTTAGCTAAGAGTGTGGTTGGCAAACATACTCTATTAGAATCCTATTCTGATAGATACATGAGTAACTGTAATGATTACAACATCCTATATTAGAATCCTATTCTATAATATGCCCCCTCAAGTTGAGGGTGGGGGATCAACCCGAAGCTTGAATCGAAAAGCAGTAAAGGATGCAACAGGAAGTGGTTTAGTGAAGACATCGGCAAGTTGATCCCGAGAGGGAACAAAAGGAATCTGAATTTCTTTCTTGGCAACACGGTCACGGACAAAGTGATAATCCACTTCAACATGCTTAGTACGAGCATGGAATATAGGATTTGCTGAGAGATAGGTAGCACCAAGATTATCACACCAAATGGTAGGGGTAGAGACTGAGGGAACCTGCAAATATGTTAACAAGTATTGAAGCCAAATGACTTCAGCGGTACCATCAGCAAGGGCTTTATACTCAGCCTCAGTAGAGGAGCGAGCAACAGTGCGTTGCTTGCTGGATTTCTAAGAAATCGACGTCTGACCAAAAAAGACAAGATAGCCGCCCGTAGACTTGCGATCATCAATACTACCAGCCCAATCTGCATCTGTAAAGCCATGTAGAGCAAAAGAGGAGCCTCGAGTGATATGGAAAGCATAAGATGCCGTACCTTTAAGATAGCGTAAAATACGTTTGACAGCGGCCCAATAAGAATCTGTAGGAGCATGCATAAACTGACAGACTCTGTTAACAACAAAGCATATATCTAGACGGGTGAAGGTAAGATATTGAAGAGCACCATGATTTGACGAAATCATGTAGGATCAGAGAATGAATGATCCGGTAATAAAATGACTTTCGAAAGGGAGACTGGAGTATCAACTGGTTTGCAGGAAGTCATACCAGCTCGGGTGAGGATGTCAAGAATATATTTATGTTGACGCAACATTAAACCCATACCAGTAAACTGAACTTCAATACCCAGAAAGTAGTGAACAACACCTAAGTCACGAAGTTTGAACTCAGAGCTGAGTAACTGTATAAGGTGATGGAGCATAGTAGAGTTGCTACCCGTGAGCAGAATATCATCAACATACACCAAGAGATAAAAGATATTAGTACCATCAGATAAGATAAACAGGGAGGTGTCAACCTTGGAAGCTCGGAAACCGATGGAGAGCAAAAAATCACTTAGACGAGTGTACCATGCTCTTTGTGCCTGTTTCAAACCATACAATGATTTGTGCAATCTGCACACATGAGATGGAAGAGAAGAGTTAACGAAACCTGGAGGCTATTTCATGTAGACCTCTTCAGTAAGAACACCATTGAGGAAGACATTATGAATATCAAGCTAATGAATCTTTCAATTTCACAAAACCGCGATAGAGAAAACCAATCGGACAATGGTCTGTTTAATAACTGGACTGAAGGTTTCAGAATAATCAATACCTTCCTGCTGGGTAAAATCTCTCGCAAAAAGGCGCGTTTTATAGCGTTCAATACTACCATCAACATGACGTGATATACCCATCTACTGCCAACAACGTTCATCGAAGGATAAAATGGAACCAAAGACCAAGTGCAATTTTTGCGTAAAACGGTGATCTCATCACACATAGCATTATGCCAAACTGCATACCGGTCAACATCAGAGAATGCAAAAGGCTCAGAAGAGAGAGAATATAGTACCCGTGTGGAGGTAGAAGTAGCGGTAGCGAAAGCAACCATATTAGCTGTCTTTGGCTGCCGCGATCTAAGAGTCATAGGATGTCTATTGTGTGCTGGTGGAGACGCAAGGGAAGACGGTTGTAGCGAGGAGACCTGTGGCAGCTGATAAGAAGACAAATCAACCATAAGTTGCAGACTAGCGAGAGAGGATGATAAAAAAGCAGCCTCAAGCATAGGACTATCAGCAGAGGAGGGGCTATAAGTAGAGATTGAAGCTGCAGGAGTGCTGGCCAGGGAGGGCGAAGCAAAGGAGGGACTAGAAAGTGACCCAAGACCATGAGGAGAGGAGACCAATTGACGATCTGAACCTTCATCATAAGGGTTAGATAAACAAGCATGGGATGATGGCCAAGGAATGGGTAGAGGCTGTGGTCGGGTGGCTATTTATAGTGGCAAAGCGGAGTGTTGTGGGCTGTTTGGGTGGCTAGTGAAAGTGGGTGGCGGTGGGTGGTTTAGCAAATTTGGGAGGGTGACAGTAGCGGGTGGGGTGGGGGTTGTGGTGGAGACCTTTGCAATCTGTTCAGAATTATCAAATGGAAACACATGTTCATGGAAGCGGACATGATGAGAAATATAAATACTGTGAGATGCAATGTCAAGACATCGATAACCAAGATGCGAGGAACTATATTCAAAAAACACACATGGAGAGGAATGAAAATCCAATTTATGATTATTATATGGACGCAGAAAAGGAAAACAGAGACACCCAAAGGTACGCAAAAAATGATAATCAGGAGACCGTTGAAATAAACAATCAAACGGAGAGCGATGGGAAAGAATAGGAGTAGGCATGCGATTTAATTCAAGTGGAGCAGAAGTTTTGTGACCCGTAGGTCCTAAAGACAAACACGATGATTTTCCTAAAGGACAACTTTGACATTGAAAATTAAGACGTTTGTTGTTACAAATGATCTTATTTTTCGAGATTAACAATTGAAAAATACGTGAAGTAGGATGACCTAGTCGACGATGCCATAAATTGGCAGAGGCAGAAGTGCAGGGAGACCAATAGGCTTGAGGAACTGACGTGACGAAAGACTTGGTCAGGGCATAAAGACCATCTTTACTCTGACCTGAGAGAAGGACTTCATGGGTGTTGAAATCCTTGACATAAAACACACGAGGGTGAAATTCAAAATAAACATTATTATCAAGATAAAATTTCTGAATAGAGAGAAGAGGTTTCGTGATTCCAGGAACATGAAGAACATTAGATAAGGTGAAATCACGATGTGGTGTATATATTTTTGTATGACCAAGATGAGATATAGGAATGCCCTTACCATCACCAACATGCAAATTATCATTACCAAGATATGGTTCTGAAGCGGTCAAGGTGGCAAGATCAGGTGTGACGTGTTGATTGGCACCGGTATTCGGAAACCAATCAACATAACCGGTTGAGGAGAGATTGCGCTGCACCAGGTTGGCAGTAGGTTGTTGGCCATAACCTCGCTGTTGGAATTGAGGGCAATGTGGAGCTGTATGGCCGAAATTTTGACACAGGTGGCAGCGTGGATTCTGCCCCCTATTGCGCTGCCAAGAGCCCTGCCTATTGTCACCGAATGAGGAGTTTTGGAAGCTGCGGTGATCAAGTCTGGAGCCAGTAAATCGGTTGCCTTTGCTGTTGGACTGGTTGGGACGCCAGCCACCGTTGAAGCGGCCCCTGCTGCGGCTAGAATTGCCAAAAGTCTAGCGCTGCGCAACAAGAGCAGAAGATGGAATGCTGGGTGTGGGAAGCAGAGGAGCATGTATGGCAGCAGAAGATTTGTGAAGAAATTCATGTGTGAGGAGATGGCTGTGAAGATCTGCATATGATAAAGGTTTAGCCTTGGTAATAAGACTGGTAACTAAGTCTTTAAACTCTCCCCGAAGACCACGAAACACATATAAATTGAAATCTTCAAGCGAAACTAGCTGACCAGCAGCAACCAATTCATCAAATAAGGCCTTCGCTTTTTGCATAAATTGAGTTACTAATTCATCACCCTGTCGTAGATCCTGAAGAGAGCCATGAAGTTGCATAATACGAGAGTTAGAGGTGGAAGCAAGAGCTCACTCAAGAGTGCCCCAAGCTGAACAAGAACTTTGATAGCCAACAACAAGATGCAAAACTTCCATAGATAGGGAGGAAAGAAGAGCACTTAGAATGAGTTGGTCCTGTTGTTTCCAGGTTTGAAAAAACGGATTTACCTGAAGAGAGATACCATCATGAGCAAGAACATGTGTTGATGGAGATGTGTTGGAGCCATCAACAAAACCAAAAACTCCTTGGCCTAGTAGATGAGGCAGCATCTGCATACGCCAATATAAATAATTGGTGTTTGTTAATTTGAGGGAGATGACTTGATGAGTGTGAGAAAGGGAGATAATGATTGCGACAGTAGAGGCAACAGACATGGGCTGCAAGAGGAGGTGTTCACTAGCCATGGCAGAGGAGAATCCAGGCGGTGACGCAGCAGAGGAAAGCAGAGGAGGCGCTGCAAGAGAAGAGGGCTACACTGTCGGAGAAAAAGACAGCTGGACTACTGGTATGTGGCGGCTATTCCATTGAAGAAGGGAGGCTGGGAGGCTATGAGAAAAGTAGGTTTAATTTATTTTAGGGTTTTGTGGCTCTGATACCAAGTTGAAAATAATGGAATGTGTTGGATTGTGTGCCTTAGCCAACCTTCCTATTTATATAGAGGCAGCAGAACACTGCAGTAACTGTAATGATTATAACATCCTATATTAGAATCCTATTCTGATAGATACATGAGTAACTGTAATGATTACAACATCCTATATTAGAATCCTATTTTATAATAAAGCCTTTGATTTTTAGCTAAGAGCGTGGTTCTTTTGAATTATGTTGTTTGCTAATGCATTATGTTGTTTTTTGCCATTTTTTGCATTATGTTGTTTTTTGCCATTTTTTGCCGGTCCTTTCTGTCATGTTGGGCTGATTCTTTTGAATCTGCAATTGGATTGCTCATTCTGGCAATTAATAAGTTTCCCTGCTTAGAAGATCCCAGTTTAATATCCAAGAACCCTTTATTATTATCAGGCTGAACTAACCAACCGAACACTGTTCCAGAACAAGTGAAGACAACATAAAATGCTACAATTGAATGGATACACTCTCCATTTGCAGTACTATATATTTATTCTATCCCCAGTTTCTGTTTGATCTGCAAAATGACTTCATAAATCTCCTTTTGGTCACATAAAGACTTGGATACAGTCTCCTTTTGCAGTACTATATATTTATTCTATCCCCAGTTTCTGTTTGATCTGCAAAATGACTTCATAAACCTCCTTTTGGTCACATAAAGACTTGGATACTGTCTCCTTTTGCAAGCATCTCTCGCCCCACTCCACGAGCTTAGGGAACTCAGCTGCCATGCTCCAGTTTCCTAGGGTCTCAAAGGTGTAAAAGAAGCTATAGAACGGAATAAGTGCCATGTCTATATAGCCGAAGCTCTCATCCCCGAAATATAGCTTGTCTCCGAGTTCTTTTTCCAAGATTTTAAAGCACTGTATCAAGTCCTTCTTCGATGATTCCTTGAGCTCACCTTTAGATGCCCATAGATTCCTTCCGATGGGAAAATTCTGGACGAAACCACTTGCATGTCAATACTTCATTAATGTTTCCTTTCAAAAACTGTTTGTTATTGGGTTAGGTGCTCCGCCCATGATGGATGGGCCTGATCCAAGTTATTAGAGAAATTACTAAAGGAAATAACCGCATTTTCTAATTATATATAAAGGGGCATAACCCATATGGAATAACAACTTTTCATTATTGAAAGAACATAGTTCTCTCTTTCTCTTCTCCCATCTTGACTCTCTGTATTAACTTGACAAGATTTACAAAGACGTTCATACTGTGGAATATCACTTTGGTTCTAGTAATTGAAATGACACTGAAGTAATTGATCCAGGGATAAGAAAACGAATTCTCACAAGTAAGTTTTCCTTTCCGATTCTACATTGGTATCAGAGCCATGGTTTTTAATATTGCTTTTATGCAGTATATCAATTATTACATGAACGATAGATGTAAATTTTGTGTTAAAAGATTACTTTCATTGAGAATTTTGAATTTACAAAATTATATGAAGTAATTTAGTTATGAGTTTGTCTTTTCTATGATTAATTAGAAAAGATTTTTTGCATGGCAGTTGTATAATTTTATTATCAATTCATGTGTAAATTGATGTCGAAAATGGAGATTGGAACGTTTCCATTTCCTTTTTCCAATTGACTACAATTGTAGTAGTCAATTGGCAGTTAATTAAATGCCATGCCATTTGATAGTTAAAAAAAGAAAGAAGGAACATTGGCTACGTGAATTGATAAAAGAAAGGGAATTGGAATTTGCCCATTTCCATTTCTATTCCCAATTGACTACATGTAGTCAATTGGAAACTGCCATTTGGCAGTTGAGAGAAAAAAAAATAAAATTAACTGTCTTTCGGCAGTTGAAATTTTTTTTTTTTCGAAAGAACACATCTTTTAAAGGATGTGTTCAAGAAAAAGTCAAACACATCTTTTAAAAGATGTGTACATATATTAACCGCCATTCGGCAGTTAATATATATAAAGTTAAACACATCTTTTAAAAGATGTGTGGCACTTAATATATATATATTAATATATATTAATATTAAGAATAATATTAAGACAATTAATATTTTTTGTTAATATAAATTGTCAAACTGTGGAGTAATTTATTTATTGTTAAAATAAATTACTTAATTTCTGTAATTTTATTTTCATTTATGATGATGCATGCTTTAATTAAATATTAAGTATAATATTTATGTGCTTTTGGAATATTTTGTTGTAGTGGATAGGCAACAACAAATTGATTATTTATTGGGCTATGCCTTTAATCCTGTTCACAAAATTCGAGAGCACATTGATTACATGTATCATTGGATGATTAGACTGGCAATGAGTGGCGTTTACGAATTCTACATGGAACATGGGCCATGTTTGTTTCTTAGAAAGTAGTTTCCGGGAAACCATTTTCCAAACTTTCATGTGTTTGTTTGTCATTAGGAAAGTTGGTCAATGGAAAACACTTTCCAGTCAACGGAAAATACTTTCTAGTCAACGGAAAACACTTTCCGGTCAATTTCAGTCAAAGAAAAATTTGGCTTGGTTTTCAGGAAAGTGTTTTCCCCTTAGCTGTGTTTGTTTTCCGGAAAGTGGTTTCCGGGAAATCACTTTCCAAACTTTCTTGTGTTTGTTTGCCATTAGGAAAGCTGGTCAATGGAAAACACTTTCCAGTAAAAGGAAAATTTGGCTTGGTTTTTAGGAAAGTGTTTTCCTGAAAAATTTAGAGGGGAAACACTTTCCGGAAGTTGTAAAAAATTTAGAAATGTCATTATTTGCTTATTATATCAAATTTGATCCTCAAACTTTTGATTGCTATATATATTTTGTTTTGAATATTTATTTTTCAATTTCATCTCTTAAAATTTTATTTTTATATTAACTTTGGGTCCTTATTTTTATAATTCCTATTTGCTTTTTCCTTATCATTTTTTTATTGAAATTTTTTATCTATCAAATTTGGTCCTCATTCTTTTGATTGTTACTTATTTTATTTGAGATAATTTATGAAATTTTGATTATTATTATTTTAATTTCTTCATCTTTCCTTTTTTTTTTTTTTAATTTTTTAGATTTGATCTCTATTATTTTTATTATTATTTATTTTATTTGAGATAATTTATGAAATTATATATATTTTTTAATTTTATTCTCATTCAACTTTTAAATTTGTAAGATTTGTTCCTCATTATTTTAATAAACTTGAGAAAAATAAAATATTAATAAGTTATTTTCCAGCTCATTTTCCATAACATAACTAAACACTGAAAAATGTTTTCCAACTTATTTTCCATTACACTACCAAACATCGGAAAATACTTTCTCGGAATTCACTTTCCCCGGAATTCATTTTCCAAAAGGAAACCACTTTCCAACAAACAAACGGGGCCCAAATGTTAATCGTTCTCAATTCTCTATCTGAGGAATGGATGCCGGTGCGACTATCGTTGGAATATAGGTTGGAATCCTTAGATTTCAACAATCTCGCAAATGAAATGCTGCTTGAAAGGGAACGTCAGTATGCCAAAAAGGGTATATGACGCATTGGAAGAAGCGCAGGTTGTTTGGATGCTGCTGCTAAATTCATTCCATGGTTTGAGCAAAATGAACTTGGGGGAGATGACTTTGATGAAGTGGATGATGTAATTGGAGACCCTACTTATGTGCCTAAAATATAAAATAATTATGAAATGTATTATTCTTAATATTTTATGTAATTTAAGTTTAATTACATTATATGCATATATATGATAATATTTGAACCTGATTAGTGGGAGTTGTTAGTTGAAACTAATAACTATAATTTTGCACTCTTTTAAATTTCCAATAATAATTAGACCATACAAATAGAAATTGATTAAGTGTTTAACATTCTTTTCGTTTCTATTGTATGTGTTAGATTATTATTTGTTTAATTTAGAATGGAGTGGCAAAATATATCAATTAAATTGTACTAGATACTAATATTTGTAATTGCTGTCAATAGCGTTTAATATGGCTGCATCTAAGAGTATTATTGCTGATTTGAACCATGGAGACAAACTAAGTGAAAAGAATTAAGATGTTTGGCATCGTAAGATTGAGTATCTCCTGGAAGAGCAAGAAATGCTGGAAACAATCACACAACCGATGGCTGAACCTGAGCAAGGAAACACTGCTCAACACAAGCTTGATATGGACGCATATCAAACTTATAAACGCAAAGATCGTGTAGCTCGCATTTTGATGTTGAGCAGCATGAGAAATGATATTATGCTGCATTTTGAAAGGCATCGTTCAGCTCAATCTATTTGGACACAGTAAAGATTCAGTATGGAGGAACCTCCACTACTAGACTTCGCCAGTTAACCCTCAAATTTGATGGTTATAAGAAGCGCCAAAATCAAACGATGAGGCAGCATCTTACAATCATGTCTAACATGATCAGTGAATTAAGGGGTGCTGGGCATGAGATGACTGATGAACAACAAGTCCAAACAGTTATCCGCTCTTTGCCAAGTAATTGGGAACACATGCGTGTTAACCTTACCCACAATGACAACATTAAGACATTTGACGATGTTGCTCGTCATGTCGAGCTTGAAGAAGATCGACTTCACGCTGAAAAGCCTATTAATGAGGCTTTTATATCTGAGACAAAGATGCGTGGAGCATATGGCTCTAAATATAAAAGGGGTAAGGCTAAAGGTCCCAAATATGGCAAGAGAGGAATAGAAGCAAGTACCGGTGGACATAAGCGCAAGCGTGGGAAACACGGTGGTAAGAAAGGCAAGAATATGAATTGTTTCAATTGTGGTAAACATGGTCACTTTGCTAGTGATTGCACTGAGCCAAAGGTAATGTTTAACCACAATCATCCCTCTAACTTATATGTTAGCAGTTGTTTAATGCTTGCTGAATCAGTTCCTTTTTGGACTGTAGACTCAGGAGCAACCGACCACATAGCAACGAATCGAACTACCTTTGTGGAATTTCGTCAAATTCCAAAGGGAAGTAGATACATATACATGGGGAATAATGCTTCCGTTATTGTGCTTGGGATCGGTACCTGCAAACTAGATTTGCGGGGCGGTCGCACACTTTATCTTCATGATGTACTCTACGCTCCAGAAGTTCGACGAAATCTTGTGTCTGTTCTTGCTTTACTCCAATTGGGCTTTAATCTTGCGTTTGTTGGTTGTTGTGTAAAAATACATCTGGATAATGTTTTTTATGGTTCTGGTTTTGTATTAAATGGTTTTATGGTGTTAGACACCATTAATGTATCTATTAATTATGATGCTTCAATTTATGTTGTTCAAAATTCCAGCACTATTAATGATAGTAATATCATAACTTGGCATGCTAGATTAGGACACATTGGGCAAGATCGATTACATAGATTAGCAAGAGCTGGTCTTTTAGGATCACTTACCAAAGAGGAATTGCCCGTTTGTGAGCATTGCCTTGCTGGAAAAGCAACTAGATTACCATTTGGCAAAGCTAAAAGAGCTAGTAGTCCAGTACAGCTTATTCATTCAGACATTTGTGAGGCCCAATGAATGTGAGAGCAAGACATGGAGGAAATTATTTCATCACATTTATAGATGATTTTACACGGTTTGGTCATGTTTATTTGATCTCACATAAGTCTGAAGCATTGGATTGCTTCATTCGATACACCAATTTGGTGAGAATAAACTAAGTATCAAGATCAAAGCTTTAAGAACTGATTGAGGATGAATATCTGTTGATCAATTTAAAATTTTTGTGATGAAAAGGGTATAGCTAGACAACTAACTATTCCTTATACTCCACAACAAAATGGTGTAGCAGAAAGGAGGAATAAAACCCTATTTGACATGGTTAGGTCGATGATGGCGCAAGCTAACTTGCCAATTTCCTTTTGGGGAGATGCATTGTTAACTGTGCTTACATACTTAATCGTGTGCCCTCTAAATGTCTCATCCACCCCATATGAACTGGAATGGCATCAAACCTAATCTAGGTTATTTCCATCCATGGGGGTGCAGCTTATATTCACAATACTTCTCATGAATATGAGAAACTTGGTCCTAGGGGGAAGAAGTGTATCTTTATACGATATTCTGAACATTCCAAAGGATTTGTATTTATTGGTGAAAAAGCTAATGGAAGAGTGACAGAAATTGAATCGCGTGATGTTGTATTCTTAGAAAAGGTTTTTCCAAAGACAGGTGAGGTTGAAAAAGATTTTCAATTATATGAAATGGAAAATCTAGATTATGGCGAAACAAGCCATTCAGTAGAGGACTTAGATGAAACTTTTAATCCTCCTAGAAACAGTGGGAGTGATATTTTATCTATTCCTACTCTCATGGAGGAAGATCATGAGCAATCTCAACCTCGAGAAGCATTCGTGAACCAATTCCTCGTCGTCGATTTGAGATTGAGGGGGAAGCGTTCATGATTGCTCCACAAGATGATGAAGAACCTAAAACATTCAGTCATGCTCTATCTGGTCCTAAAGCAAGTGAATGGATTAAAGCTATGGAAGAAGAAATGGAGTCAATGAAAATTAATCAAGTCTGGGACTTGGTTGATTTACCGTCAGGACGAAGATCCATTGGAAATAAATGGGTTCTTAAAATTAAACGTAAGGCGGATGGGTCAATAGAACGTTATAAGGCTCGCTAGTAGCGAAAGGCTACACTCAAGAAGAGGGAATTGATTATGAAGATACATTCTCACGTTGTGAGGATTACTTCAGTTCGCCTTATTTTAGCTATAGTCGCACATATGGATTTAGAGTTATACCAAATGGATGTTAGAACTGCGTTTCTCAATGGAGAACTAAATGAGGAGATCTATATGGATCAACCTTTAGGATTCGAGACTAAAGGACAAGAGCGCAAAGTTTGCAAGCTTAAAAGATCCATATATGGTCTTAAGCAAGCCTCTAGACAATGGAACGTCAAGTTTCATCAAGCTATCCTTAAGGATGGTTTTACAATGATGGAAGAAGATCATTGTGTGTATTTAAAACATTCTAACAATAGTTTTATAATACTATCCTTATATGTTGACGACATTTTAATAGCTGGAAATACCAAAGAGATGATTGATACTACTAAAAATGGTTATCATCAAACTTTGAAATGAAAGACATGGGTGAGGCCAGCTATGTTCTTGGTGTGAAAATCATGAGAAATCGAGCTAAAAAGCTTTTGGGTTTAACTCAAGATACTTACATCAAAAAGATGTTAGAACGTTATCACATGCAAGATAGCAAACCAATAGTCACTCCTATTGATAAAAGTTTTAGACTAAGCTATGATATGTGTCCCAAGACTCTAGAAGAAAAGGAGAAAATGTCCAGAGTACCTTATGCCAGTGCTGTCGGTAGTTTGATGTATGCAATGATGTGCACACATCCTGATATATGTTATGTCGTTGGATTGGTTAGCCGATCTCAATCAAACCCTGGTCAGAAACATTAGATGGTAGTCAAAAGAATATCATTTTATTCATTATTTGTTTCATGGATTATATTGAGTATCGTATAATATAATTTATTGAAGTATGTCGATAGACTTTGATTGGCTCACTCACATGAGCAATCACCTCTAGCACTTGTAAGGTGAGTAGATATGAGACTATTTGAGTTTTAATGCTCAATAAGCGACTTGGGCGCAATGGGAGCAATTTTAACTCAAAGTGATTATTAAAAAGTCCCCTTGGCTGGGACCAAGATGAGGTTCTTAAATAAAAGAATCGGCATGAATGAATTCCCGCCATTCATGTGTCTATTATGATTGAAGCCGAGTATGAAATTATTCATCTGTCACTAATGAAAAATGAGCAAATGAGAATTTCTGATTTGAAGTCTATGTTTTTAGCAACAAGACTAAGACTCATATAGTGTATTTCCTCTAACAAGGAGAGGAACGACATACACTCTTTGTCTTAAGAAAAGAAAAGAGTAAGCTCCACTATAGCATGTATTTCATACTACATGTGCTAGCGACCATTACATGAATAAAGAATGGATCCTTGCTTCTTTATTATATGAGTCCTGAAGATCACATCTAAGATCTCAAAATCTTATCTTTTGTGACTTTTGACTATATCATAAGGTGTAAGACAGAGAAAACAAATTTTGATAAGTACTAATAACTTCCCTTCTTCTCGATATAGTCAGCCCAAAATCTGGCATGTGCACGTCGATAAGGATCAGAAGGCAACAATGAAGGTTTATGGCTCCAAGCTTCATCAATATATTGAACTATGACCATTGACTCACATATGGGTCTCCCATTATGGATTAAAACAGGGATTTGCTGATGAACTGGGTTCATCTTGAGAAGAGTAGAGCTCTTGTTGCTCAAGTCCTCTACCTTAGATTTATATTCTATTCCCTTCTCTTCCAAAGCTATCCTCACCGTTGCTGCAAAAGGACTAAGCTTCAAATCCAGCAGAACCACTACATTAGCCATTTGTTGCACAAAGAGAATCAAGATTTTTCTCAGTAATTTTGTTTCCTTCTTCAACTTGCAATGTGGAACTGAGGCGAAAACTAGAATTTATAGCAGAACATGAGACCTTTGTGGAGTTTTCAGTTTTCCCTGTGCTTCTAGTACTTCGCTTTTGTTGTCATTGCTTGCATAGAATGGTCAGCATTATTTTTGACAGGTTGGGATTTTCCTGGGCAACCTACTCGCAACATTTTGTCAACAAAATGTTATAAATATTCTTCTTGTAAAAATATTAAAGTTAATTAGACTAAGTCATCACAAGAGAGAATCTCAAAATCTTGGAGAACAATGCCAAGATTTTCTTTCGCTCTTGTTTTATAAAAATTAAACCAGCGGCTCCTTGTTTGATTTCAACAAATAAGAAATCAAAACGTTAGCTTGGAATAACTAAAACCCAGTTTTACACCCCGTTTTTCTAGATTTTTTATTTATTTTTTCTTCAAAAGAAAGTGATTAAAATATGAAAGAAGTGTTTGATAAGAATTTTGAAATTAGCTGTTTAAATCTTGAGAGTAAGAGGGTAACTTTTATAAAAACAGATTAAATGTACATTAGATTTCACTTCAAAAACTATGAGTAATGTTTTTTATATATATAAAAATAAAATGCTACTTAAATATTTTAAAATTAGCTAGCCTCAATCATATTTATTCATATATAGTAATGAAATAATATTTAGTTACATAGTTAATAATCTTGAATATTATAAAATTTAATAATTATAAATATTCTAAACTTAACTATCAGTGGAGGAATGGCAACTTATCTGGCACACGTGCGCACATCAACAAGAATATCTTACTCGGGAGACCCATCCCCTGCCGATGGAGTCTAAATTCATCTGCATCTTAAGAATTTATATCGGCCTGTATAAAGTGTGGCCGCCATGCATGTTGGAAGAGAAGAAAATTGTTTTCTTAATAATTTCTGCCGGTATCAAAAATTGATATTTATAATTAAAAAATAATATCTTTCCATACTAATACACGCCGATTTCATGAAAATAAGATAAGCAATGTATAGTATGCCCATTCTTCTACTGAAGCTAAGTACAAAGCCTTAGCCGATGGCATTACTAAAGTTATCTAGCTTCAGTATTTATTGACAAATCTTCAGATTCCATCTATTTCTACTCCTACCATTTGTTGTGATAATCTTGGTGCCATTTATTTGTTTGCGAATCCTGTTTTCCATGCTCGCACAAAACATGTTGAGATAGAGACTAAATTGAGATTTCTCAAATTTCAAATTAGAAAACCCTAATTTTAGATGACATGTCAGTTGTTTTAATAAATAAACCAAGTGACGCGTCATCTATCCCTATTTTATTGTCTTTTTTAGCCGAGAAGGTTGATCGAGTTGCCACCTTCAAGTGAATGAACGTGGATCTCTGACCACGCTAGAGGCTCCGACCACTACAACTCGACTGAGAAACATCTTATCTACAAGGATCAACTATCCCCATCACATGTTTATACCTCGTTTGACTCATTGAACTCAACAACATCTAGTTCCTAATCAGCCTCCCTTGGATTTGACAATTTCAAGCTGATTGAGGACTCATCTTCTTATTAATGAATGTGGAGTTCTAGAACTCCAAATTAGATGAGATTTGATCGCCATGATAGATATACATCCCCTATACAAGGTATATGGTTTGTTTGACTTCAATAATCTTTTATTTGCCAAGATTAATTCATGAAAGGTGGACCCCCAATCAATAATTTTTTGTTAGGTTTTCGTTTTGAGGTTCCCAACCTTTTCTAAAAGATCTAAGAGTTTGTTAGACATCTAGGGGAGGGAAAACAAAAGAAGAAGGGAGAAGAATGGCTTCCTAACATATCTGAGGAATGGTTAAATCCCTTATGATTTAGTTTTGGAAAACCAGCTTTAAACCTATAAGTGGTTTCACAACCACCTACCATTTTAGGGCTATAAAAGGAGAAGAAATCATACAGAAAAAGAGGTAGGGATCTGAGAGCAAATCATAGAGAAAAAAGAAAATAAATACATAGAAATTAAGAGGATACCTAGAATATAATTGAAAGGAAAGTTATAAAGATTTATTTGTTGAGAAAGAAAAGGTGGAATCTAAATCAGAAAAAAGTTGAAATTCAAGAAGAAAGAATCAAAGAATTCAGAGGAGAAAGCCACATTCTCTTTACAAGATAAACTTTCAAACTCTGATAAGAGGGTAGAGCTCAATGAGCAGACCCCTTCCTTTTTCTGTTTTGCCTTTTTAAATTGCTGTTCAAAATGATTGTTAAGCATCCTTTGAAGTCATTTGCTAGTTTTAAAAACTATTAAATATTTGTTTTGAGATGCTTAAGCATGCTTTAAAAATAGTTTGTATTGTTCAAGTTTTGTTGGATTGCTTTGTTTAATATGTTAGAATGTGATTATGGTAATGTATATTTTCATAACCCAATTCTGGGTTATTCCTCAAAAATCAATTTTGTTTTTCAAAATTAAAATAAAAAAATAAAATAAAGGCTAGCAATGTGGAAATTCAAGGCCTAATTGACCCCATTATGCCCAAAAATAAAGAAAACAAAATGCAAATTCAAGGTCAAATTAAATGATTATTGGACGAATTTGCTAAAAAATTAAGTCCAAGACATACTTAAATTTTTAATAGGCCAATTTGATTTAATCATGGGTCAAATTGAATTATAATTATGTTTAAGAATTAATTTGGGTTCAATTGATGGATTTAATTAAGTGCAAGGACTTAATTATACTTTAAATGGGTCAAATTAATTTTATTTGGGGCTTAATTGGTGAACAATTAAGTTTGAGAGCCTAATTTGAGCTTAACTGAGAAAATTAGAATTTTAAGAGGCCAAATTTAATTTTTACCAAGTTAATTGATTGAAATTAGGGGTCAAATTGCAAGAAAATTGAAGTTTTGTGGTGAATTAGGGGTTAAATTGAAGAAATTGATAGCCAAGGACCAATCTGAAAAAGACGCTAGGCTTTAGGGGCTTAATTGACGAAAACCGGGGGTGAAATTGAAGAAGTTGAAAGCTTGATGGTCAATTAGGGGTTAAATAGACAAATTCTAAGACCAAGGACCATATTGAAAAAGGTGTGTAAATACGGGGCTGCAATTGAAGTTCATCATGGGTTTAATTGCATTAAATCAAAAGTTTTTGGTCAATTAGGGGTTCCATTGAAAGCAATTAAAAGATAAAGGATTAAATGGAAAATGAGTAAAAATCCCTAATACAATCCAAAACGACGCCGTTTTATATATTAGAGAGATAAAAAAAAGAGAAGACCAGACGACGCGTCATCTGATCACTATTCATTGTCTTCTTCTTTTTACCCGAAAGAAACTGCTTGGGTACCTACTTTGCAGGTGCATTTATTACACTTAATGTCCACCAAATTTAACCAAACATACACAAAAATGATCCTATGCAGTTCCTCTACAACTCCATGTGAATAGTTCAGTCTGAATGGCAACTAGTCAGCGGTGGCGTTGGCCTAAACATGCCAACTTAGACAGCTTTTTCTGTAGAATTGACAGCTCAGGATGCCTGTTTTGAGCCAACGGTTGGGATCCTTTCAAACCAAGTCAAGGGCTGAAATTTTTCCATTGTGTAGACGAGATTGCTCTCTTCCACAGCCTATAAATAGAGGCTCCATTGATGACCTGAGGAAGGAGAAAATCGAGTCCAAAGTTGACAAAAAACCAGCCCGCACTGCCATGTTTTTGCAGTTTTTCTCTCCCTCTCTCTCCCCGCCGTTCTAGCCTCCAAACAGAGCCACCATTAGCTTCTCCACCACCATCTACACCACAGTAAGCCACCAACTGACCACCGAGAGCCACCATGAACCTTTCCCTCATCTCTGTAAATCAGTTTCTTCTTTCTCTCACAGCGAGTCTACCGGCCAAAACTCTCCACCAACGCCGCCATCAACCTCTCGTCTTCCACGACCAGACCACCTCCAACCTCACTCCAGTCCAGTGACAACAGGTTCTCCTCCTCCGCAAGGTCGCCTCCGACTTCATTCTGCCGGCTGCAACTGCAAAGTTGCATGCAGAACGTGAACTTACTGTTCACGTTCTGCAAGTAATTCATTTCTTAATTTGGCCGGACCAGTTCTGGCCTAGACCAAAGAGCGTGGTTGGCGAACTTGCTCTATTGATTATCCAATAGTGTTTATTTTCTCATTTTTTATGCTTTTGTCAAACAGACCTCAAATCATTTTTAGAAATTCTTAAAATTTTCTGGGACTATTTTAAATTACTTGTGGACCCCTCACCTGTTTCCCAACCATTTTTTTTATGATTTTTCAAACATACCCAAAACCCCCTCTTAATTCAGGAACTATATCCGTCGTCCGATGCCGCACACAACAAGAAGGGAGGAACAATTGTTTTTTGCTAATGCATTATGTTGTTATTTGCCATTTTTTGCCAGTCCTTTCTGTCATGTTGGGGTGATTTTTTTTAATCTGAAATTGGATTGCTCATTCTGGCAATTAATAAGTTTCCCTGCTTAGAAGATCCGAGTTTAATATCCAAGAACCCTTTATTATTATCAGGCTGAACTCACCAACCGAACACTGTTCCAGAACAAGTTAAGAAAACATAAAATGCCACAATAGAATGGACTTGGATACACTCTCCATTTGCAGTACTATATATTTATTCTATCCCCAGTTTCTGTTTGATCTGCAAAACAACTTCATAAACCTCCTTTTGGTCACATAAAGACTTGGATACAGTCTCCTTTTGCAAGCATCTCTCGCCCCACTCCACGAGCTTAGGGAACTCGGCTGCCATGCATAAGTTTCCTAGGGTCTCAAAGGTGTAAAAGAAGCTGTAGAACGGAATAAGTGCCAAGTCTATATAGCCGAAGCTCTCATCCCCGAAATATAGCTTGTCTCCGAGTTCTTCTTCCAAGATTTTAAAGCACTGAATCAAGTCCTTCTTCGATGATTCCTTGAGCTCACCTTTAGATGCCCATAGATTCCTTCCGATGGGATAAATCTGGACGAAACCAATTTGCATGTCAATACTTCATTAATGTTTCCTTTCAAAAACTAAACACAGTAAGACAGAGAAAACAAATTTTGATGAGTTCTAAGAACTTACCTTCTTGTCGATGTAGTCAGCCCAAAACCTGGCATGTGCTCGTCGATAAGGATCAGAAGGCAACAATGAAGGTTTATGGCTCCAAACCTCATCAATATATTGAACTATGATCATTGACTCACAGATGGGTCTCCCATTATGGATTAAGACAGGGATTTGCTGATGAACTGGGTTCATCTTGAGAAGAGTAGAGCTCTTGTTGCTCAAGTCCTCTACCTTAGATTTATATTCTATTCCCTTCTCTTCCAAAGCTATCCTCACCCTTGCTGCAAAAGGACTAGCCTTCAAGTCCAGTAGAACTACTTCATTAGCCATTTGCTGCACAGGAAAAAATAAAGATTTTTCTCAGTAATGTGTTTCCTTTTTCAATTTGCAATGTGGAACTGAGGCGAAAACTAGAATTTATAGCAGAACATGAGTCCTTTGTGGAGTTTTCAGTTTCCCTTGTGCTTCTAGGTGCTTCGCTTTTGTTGTCATTGCTTGCATCAGAATGGTCAGCATTATTTTTGACAGGTTGGGAATTTCCTGGGCAACCTACTCGCAACATTTTGTCAACAAAATGTTATAAATATTCTTCTTGTAAAAATATTAAAGTGAATTAAACTAAGTCACCACAAGAGAGAATCTCAAAATCTTGGAGAACAATGCCAAGATTTTCTTTCGCCCTTGTTTAATCGCTTAAGGCAGGATAAAAATTAAAGCAGCGGCTCCTTGTTAGATTTCAACAAATAAGAAATCAAAACGTTACCATGGCAAAGTAGTGGTGGAATAACCCCCTTTTTCTAGATTTTTTAATTTATTTTTTCTTCAAAAGAAAGTAATAAAAATATGAAAATAAATTTGGTCCCCTGCCGATATAGTCTAAATTCATCTGCATCTTAAGAATTTCTATCGGCCTGTATAAAGTGTGGCCGCCATGCATGTTGGAAGAGAAGAAAATTGTTTTCTTAATAATTTCTGCCGGTATCAAAAATTGGTATTTATAATTAAAAAATAATATCTTTCCATACTAATATACTTGTATGATTAGAAAGACACCATTCTAATAAATTAATTAAATGACTTAATTAACAAGTGTTGTCCTATATAATTAATTAATCTTTTAAAAAATATATTTTTCACATAATATCATAGTGCTATCATATATATAATCTAAAAAGTAAGACATTTTATTATATTTTATTGATTTAATGTAAAATATAACAAAATATTTTACTTTTTCAAATAAAGCTCCCTTTCCTAGTGTATAAGCTATTTTATAACATCAATAACCCACCAAACCTTCATATCATTACGTGGCTGCAGGAAATGCCATCCAAGTAGAATCCTAATTTGAGAAGAATTGAAAAATTAAAGGACCAACCTGTATTTATTCCACAAATATGAAAAGCGGCAATAATAACACCTATCCGACCCAATTAGGAAAAGAGAAAATTTTTTTGAAAAAGAAAAATAAAAGCAAAATAAAATAAAATAAAAAGGAAGAAGAAAATGATGGGGAAAAAAAAGACAAGAAAGAAGAAGAGAGAAAGCATCAGTGCAAAAATTGCTCCTTCGAAAGACCCTTCAACACTTGTAAAGAGGTCAATTGTAAGCATCAGTGAATGTTAATTATATTCAAACCAATGTTGTGTGTGATTATTGTGAATGAAATCACTCAAATATCAATTGCCAGATAGGGGAAAGCCTTTTGCTAAACCAAATTTCAAGGAAATTAATTACATGTCCAATTTCCAATGTCAAAACTATCCTTTGTTAAATATATTTGGGCAGTATTTGTTTTAGTGATCTAATAGCTCTTTAAAAAGTTTTTGGATTTTTTTGCTTTAAAATAATTTTTTAATATTTTTATATTGTTTTAATATGCTGATGTCAAAAATTTAAATATTATTTTGATGCATTTCCAAGCAAAAAATACTTTGAAAAGCGACATCCATCATAATCTCAAACATGTTATTAATCTCGATTGAAGAAATCACCTTAATATTTCATGGAGCAACAATAAAAAGGAAACTAGACCAACTAAAGATTTCTCATAGTAAAATAGAAGCCAACATTTGAGCAATTGCATATTAATATTCCTTTTTTGAATCTTTAGAGAAAATTCCTAAATATGCTAATGAAAGTTGGAAGTTGGAAGAGTACAAGACAATGATGCTAATTGAAGAGAGTAGTTCAATTTTACAAAAACAATTCACCTCTTAAATTGAAAGATAAAGAGAGTTTTACTATTACAATTGGAAATTCTTATTATGAAAATCTTTAATGATTTAGGTGTAGGTGTGAACTTAATACTTTGAAAAGCTAAAGCCCACCACGATATCCTTATAGTTGGCGGATAGGTCAATCAAGCATCCATAGGGAATTATAAGAGATGTGCTTGTAAAGGTCAGTAAGTTCATTTCCTCAACTAACTTTATTTTTCTTGACATGGAGGAAGACTATGAAATCCCCCTTATTCTTGGCCGATCATTATTAGCGTTAGAGAGAGCATTGATTGAAGTTTAACAAGGAAAACTAATTTTCAAGTGCAAGATGAATAAGTAACATTTAATGTGTTTAAGGCTATAAAATTTTCATTTAGTTATGACTCATATACCTTCAGGTGGATATCAATAACAAGTTGATAACCGACATGTATAAAAAGAAGAATTCAAAGTTATCACTTGAAGTATTTTAGAATGTACCTATATAATAAATTTTTACCGTTCCTTTGCACCTTATAGGAACACACACTTTAGCTATTGTTCCGTTATCAAACACCCATTAAGTTGTTTCCTTAAAACTTACGAACAAAAATTATCTCTATTGGTGAATGCAGATGAAGCCCTATGTCCTTGTTCAAGGTGTTTTTCACTTCGTTGACGACTCAATGTTGTGTCCTCCATCTCATATATCTGCTAGTTCTGTTGGTTCTTCCTCTACAATCAACTCTTCTTTTCTTCATTGGAAGCAACATGATAAACTTACTCTCTGTGGATGTGTTGCATCTCGTGGTAGATTGTTCAACCTTGCATTGTTTTTGGTGCACTCTTGAGAAAGCGCTTGCATCTCCGTCTAATTCTGGCATTATGCAACTCCATGGCTCCTTTCAAGACCTTCAACAAGGAGACTCATCGGATAGTATATATATGCAGCAAACTAAATCATTATTTAACAAATTGACTATTGCTAGTCACCCCATATCTCTTAAAGCCTTCAATCTCTATGTGTTTCGTGGTCTTCGTGGTGAGTTCAATGACTTGATAACAAGTCTCATAACGAAGGCAGAACCACTGTCATATGCTGATCTTCACAGCAACCTTCTTACCCATGAATTTCTGCACAAAACTCCTTTACTCCATAGATGCCACTCCCTCTCCGTTATCTTCTTACCTGTCACAGTAGCCACCACTATTGCAAACACCATAGCCCTCTGCTCACCTTGCTGTTGGGAATGTTTTTGTTGTGACTTGGTTCCTCGATTCTCCGTTATCTTGGTAATGATTATTTACATGTTGGTGACGGCAAGGGCCTTGACATATCCCATATTGGACATACTACGTTACATTCCCAAAAATGTATATTTACATTATCTAACGTTCTTTAAGTGCCTCATATTACCAAATCATTATTATTTGTTCAAATATTATGCCATGATAATCATGTTTATTTTGAATTTCATGCTTCTATGTTTTATGTCAAGGATCTCGTCACCAAGAAAGCTCTCATTTTCAGTCAGAGTAATGATGGTCTTTATGTCCCTTTTCGAGTCTTTTGCCACGTTAGTTCCTCAAGCTTTTTGGTCTCTATGTATCTCCGCGATTGCTAACTTGTGGCATCGTCGTTTGGGTCATCTAACCCCTTGTATTTTAAATTTATTAGTTTCCCGCAATAAAATCATATGTACTTCTAAACGTTTTCTTACTGTGTCAAGCTTGTCTTTTAGGCAGGTCATCACGTCTGTCATTGCGACCTACGGGTCATAAAACTTCTTTCCTACTTGATTTAATATTAGTGATGTTTGGGGTCCTGCCCCTACGTTTTCTTCTGATGGCTTCCGTTACTTTGTTATATTTGTCGATGCACATACAAAACATATATGATATTATCCACTTGTTGCCAAATCTGATGAGCGTTAGTTTCCACTTAAAATTAAATTTGTTTAAACTGATTGGAGCGATGAATATCATAAGTTAAATAAATTCTTTCAGACCATTGGTATTCATCATCGGTTAGGCTAGTGTAGTGCACTATTGCGATTTTGGAACCATGCTTTTGAATCATCAGATATCTCATTAATCACATGCCTACTCTTGTTCTCCAAAATAAATCTTCATTTGAGGGTCTGTTTCGTCGTACTCCTGATTATAATTTTCTGTGTTTTATTGGGTGTCTCTGTTTCCCCTTTTTGCGTCCATATCATGCTTATAAATTAGATTTCTGGTTCTTAGGATATAGCTCATCCCATCTTGGTTATTGTTGTCTTGATTTAGCATCTCATTGTATTTATGTCTCTAGTCATGTTTGTTTTCATAAAAGTATCTTTCCTTTTCCAAATTCTGAAAAGGTAACACATTCACCGGTACCCTCCACATAGCCTACACATCTTTCATCCTTGAACCCTCCTCTTCTTTTTCAGCCTCCCTCTGTCGCACCTCAACAGCCCACCTATTTGCCCACAGATTCTACCACCCTTCCTCATTGTCCAACATTGCCATATTGTTACCATATGCTTGTCTTTCTAATGATCATTATGTAGGAACAGGTTCCCCATCACCAGATGTGCATTCTCTCAAGTTTGTTGCAGCCGAACAACTCAGTTCTACAGTAGAACATCCCAGTTCTACAGTAGAACAACCCAGTTCTACCACAGCTTCACTAGTGTCTACAGTGCAAACTAGTCCCTCAATTGATTTTCCGACTGGTCTACAGCTCTGTGTAGACCTATCCTCGTATCCTTTTTAGCAACTTCCAAGTATAGCTCCTCTTCTTTATGCCCATCTGCTCGTCAACATCATTTGGTCCTCCGTCCTAGACAACCCAAGACAACACTGTCTACAGGAACTACCACAACATCTGCAGCCTCTTTCAGTAGGGTAGTTTCTCCTCCCACTCATGAGCCACTTGTTTTTAATGATGCTAACAGGTATGAGGCGTGGCATCATGCTATGCAAGAGGAAATTTAGGCTTTATGCACTAACAAAACTTAAACCTTGGTGACGTTTCACCCTTTCATGAATGTTGTTGGTAGCCAGTGGGTGTACATGATTAACGTAGAGCTGATGGTAGCGTTGAAAGGTTTCACCCAGCAGGAAGGTATTGATTACTCTGAAACCTTTAGTCTTGTTATCAAACAGGCGACCATTAGATTGGTCTTTTCCATTGCAGTTTCGTGTGATTGGAAACTTCACCAACTTGATATCCACAACGCCTTTCTCAATAGCATTCTTGATGAAGAGGTCTATATAAAACAACCCCCAGGTTTTTTTGACTCGACTCTCCCCTCTCATGTATGTAGATTGCATATGCCCTTTTATGATTTAAAACAGGCTCTGCGGGCTTGGTACACTCATCTGAATGACTTCCTGCTATCTATTGGTTTTCATGCCTTTCAGGTGGATACCTCATTATTTATCTTCTCTGTTAGTACTGATATGTGTTATCTCCTGGTCCATGTTGATGATATTCTACTTACGGGTAGTAACTCCCTTTTACTTCAACACCTAATCCAGCTACTAAGCTCAAAATTCAAGCTTCGTGACATGGGTCCTGTTCACTATTTTTTGGTTATTGAGGTTCAGTCTACTGGTATGGGTCTTATGCTCTATCAACATAAATATACACTTCACATCTTCACTCGGGCTGGTATGTTATCTTACAAACCTATTGATACTCCTATCTCTACATCCAAAGCTACTATACTGCCAGATCCTTTGTTTTCTAAAGCTACACGCTTTCATCAAATTATGGGTGCTCTTCAATAACTCACTTTTACGAGACCAGATATTTGTTTTGTTGTTAATAGAGTCTGTTAGTTTATGCATGCTCCTACAGATTCTCATTGGGCTACTGTTAAACACATACTGCGTTATCTTAGGGGTACAACAACACATGGCCTCCATATTACTCGTAGTCCTTCCTTTTCCTTACATGGTTTTACAGATGCAGATTGGGCAGGTAATGTTGATGATAGAAAATCCACAAGTGGTTATCTTGTGTTCTATTTGGTTAGACGCCGATTTCATGAAAATAAGGTAAGCAATGTACAGTTTGCCCATTATTATACTGAAGCTGAGTACAAAGCCTTAGCCGATGGCATTACTAAGGTTATCTAGCTTCAGAATTTATTGACAGATCTTCAGATTCCATCTGTTTCTACTCCTACCATTTGGTGTGATAATCTTGGTGCCATTTATTTGTCTGCGAATCCTGTTTTCCATGCTCGCACAAAACATGTTGAGGTTGATTATCATTTTGTTCGAGATAGAGTAGCGAAGAAGGAGATTCAAATTTGTTTTATTTCTTCTCAGGATTAAATAGCATATGTATTTACTAAGCCACCTCCTACTGCCTCGTTTACTGCCTTTCGTTTCAAGCTTCGGGTTGATTCTCAACTCTCAGCTTGAGGCGGTATATTATAGAATGTGCCTATATAAGAAATATTGTATATAGAAAATATTGTATTCATCCTCCTGTGTGGTAACCCCCACTATTCCTATTGTATATTGCTCAACACATATATATAGAAAGGGTTGGCTAACCAATAGATTAAGCCTCCTAATTATTCTCAACTTGAAACATGTCTCACCAGTTCTCAAGTTATCGATGCCAAACAAGTCGTGATTAAGGAATACAATGAATACTCAAAATCCTTTCCATCATTTCTTTAAACAAGGAAGCCAAAAGTTGAAGATATTAGGTATGACACTGAGAATATAAAATCATCCATTCAAGAGACACATAAGTAGGAATTTAAGCCATTGCCATATTATTTAAGGTACACTTACTTCGACGAATCTTCATCTCTTCCAATTATCTCATCAAGTTTGATTGTGTTAGAAACAAAAAAAGTTGCTTAGGACTTTGATGGAGTATAAAATGGCATTGAAATGGACCATAACAAATAATGTGACATGACACGTCAAAACAAAAATAATTTTGTTAATTAAAGTAAGTTTCATTTAGTTTGATTTTCTGTACAGTTTGATTTATGTTCAAAGCTTTGATGGTAGTAATTTCTCTTTATATTCAGTGTCACGAGAGAAACATGCATAGCCCGTCGGAATACCTTTTGTCGGTGATTCCACATTGCGTCGCTATATCGGTCGGAAATACAAAAAAAACTTTTACCGACGGACCGTGCGCGCCAAAAAAAAAAAGTTTCCTGCTTGGAATATACCGACGGCATATTTTCCGTCGGTGTTATGAAAATACCGACGGCCTACCTCCGTCGGCAAAAGTGTCGGTGATATTTGATACCGACCGAATATTTTCCGTCGGTACATTCGTCGGTAAATTTATACCGACGGATTAGTTCCGTCGGTGATGGTCGGTGATGGTCGGTGACGGTGGCAGACACTGTCCAATGCCGACGGAGTTTTTCCGTCGGTAAATCCCTGTGTAATTGTTTTTAAATTATTTAGAAAAAATTAATATAAATTAATGGTAATACAAACCAATTATGCAAATAAAATTTATATTAAGCAACAAAAACTCAAAGTGAAATAATATTCATTACAAAATGAATGTGTTTCAAAAAAACATTAAAGAAAATTTTAAATGTAAATAATGTTTATTAAAAATTAATATAAAGGTGGAGGAGGAGGAGGAGGAGGAGGATGGGGGTTAGGCGACCAAAAAGGATTAGGTGCACATGTTCCACCTTGTGTCATGTTCATGACCATTTGGCGAAGCTCTTCATAGGCCGCTCTTTGTTGTTCAGATCTGCTCTGTGTTGTTCGTTCGCCAATCTTTGCTCTTCTTTGAGTTGTGTGTATGCCTCTGATAGGTGGTCGCACCTTTGCTGCAAGGCCACGAACTCCTTAGATTGGGAGCTCGATACAGATTGGGAGCTCCCAGCGGTTGAAGCAGTACCGGTCGACCGCAAGTTGGCCGCAGTAGTGTTGGAGAGCCTGTAAACCTGATTTTTATCGGGTCCACCTGACGATCCAGCCTCCATCCACAAATCCGGATCGAATTCCGGATGGGTCGAAGGATCGTCCCCGTATCTCTCCCTCAACCGATTATTATAGGTCTCCTGAAAAAAAAATCATCATATTCAATTCAATAAACAGAATAATAACTTACAAAATAAAATGGTTGAACAAACATACCACAAAATGTTGAGCACGGTTGTCAACGAACTGTTGCGTCCCCTTTTGGCGGTCATGACTTCGCACGTGCGTCTCCACAAACAGCTCCATAGGGTTCGGCTCACGTCCAAGAGACGTAGCCTATAATGAAAAAAATGTATTAACAACAAATTAATTGAACGATATTTTTCATTTAAATTAATCTTACCATCCGTTTCGCATGTGCAGAAAACGGAACGGAGCCGCCGGTGTGCGTTGTCACCGAGCCATGAATTGGCCGATTCCGGTTGCCAGCACCGGACTGTGAGCGTCGAGTGAACCGCTCAGACGTCACGTGCTGAAGATAGTGCGGCCATATATCTTCCGGGATGTATATTGGTTTGAAATCCCTCCAAACCGCAACATCGTTCCAGCCTTGGAACCCCTTATCCCTCGCTGTTTTTTTTGCTTTTTTCTGGGTGTCATACCAAAAATCACGCAACCTAATTCACACACGAAAAAATTACATTTTCGAAACATAAATAATTATGTAAAAAAAAGTCGTATTGTTTTCGATGTTACCTAATTGCCGCGTGATTTTCCCAGACCCTCCTCACAACAGTGTCATGTTCATCGTCCCAGCAAAATCGATGTTGTATATAAAAAAATAATTTTTTAAAATGTTAATAATTTATTTACAATTATAACTAGAATTTATTAGAAATAAGCTGAAAATTATATATTAACACGAACCTCAAATCTACGAAACCATGCATTGATTTGAGGCATCCATTCAGGATGCCTGGATATCTGACTCCATTGAAACAATGGAATCTCCATCGACGCTTTAAACGCCGATGATATTACTCGGGCGGCCTCAATGTTTGTGAACCTGAAAAGAAATGAAATTAATTTGTGATTACTTCATAAATTATGTTTTAAATTTGTTTTTTTTATATAAAAAAACTAAAACCTTAACAAACTTACATTGAAAGGTAAATTGATTCCGTTGCGAAGGCACGCCGCTTCTGCGATGTGAAACATCGCTGGAAGAGGCAGCATCGGTTGACGGCGCAGGTGGTGTAGGTGCCTCTTCTTGAGAGGCACCTAAGGAAACATCATCATCGCTGCTAGACGAACTTGATTCGACTGGACGTGAACGACCAGCTCTGGTTTTCATTTTGCGCATCTAAACAATTGTATAATAAAATTCAAAAGTTAAAAAAAAATCGGCAGCACCTCCCCTATACTGGATACTACCCAAATCCACAAACCTGCAAATATTAACAATAGTCACAACCAATTGAACCAATCTATACTAATTATTCCAACAATTCAACTATTAATCCTAAGATAAATTCAACGTTAACAATTACAATTCACAAATTAATCAATAATTATATTCAAAACAATAAAAAATATGACAAAAAATAAATTCAATAAATTCAACAAATTATAATTCAACAAATCATTATAATTCAACATTAACAATTATAATTCAACAAATTAATCAATAATTATATTCAAAACAAAAAATATGACAAAAAATTAAATTCAAATTAAATTCTAATTCAACATTAACAATTATAATTCAACAAATTAATCAATAATTATATTCAAAACAATAAAAAATATGACAAAAAATAAATTCAATTATACTTCAACAAATTAATCATTATAATTCAACATTAACAATTATAATTCAACAAATTAATCATTATAATTATGACAACAAAACAATAAAAAGTATTCAAAAAAAAAAAAAACCTACATCAATAAAAGGAACGAAATATACATGCCTTAATAATGTGACAAATTCAAAACTCTATCTACATTACCAAAAAAAAACATCAAAACAACAAAATAACAAAAATAAAAACAACTAAAAATAAATTAAAAGTAAATAAATTAAATTGGAAATCGATAATTATTCCAACAAACGCAATTATTAATTCTAAGGTAAATTCAACATTAACAATATTAATTAAATAAATTAATCAATAATTATATAGGCAATACAACAATAAATTATATTCAATAAATTAAAAAAAAATATAGACTAACAATTAAATTAACAAATATTCAACAAATTCAAAAAATTCAAAAAAATTCAAATATTCAACTTTAACTAATTCTAAGTTAAATTAACTAATAACAATTATAACAACACAACAACAAAAAATATTCAAAAAATTCAAAAAAAAAACCTACATCAAGAAAAGGAACGAAATATACATACCTTAATAATGTGTCAAATTAAAACTTTATCTACATTGCAACAAAAAACACCAAAACAACAAAAATAAAAACAACTAAAAATAAATTAAAATAAAATAGAATAAAATAAATTAGAACAAAACACATACCTTTTAATATGATGAAGATTTACAACACCAAATCTTGCTAGAGATTCAAGGTGAAAGTCTTGAAGGATTGAGGGGCAAAAAATAAAAAATTTGAGGTGAAAAACGGAGGAGAAGCGAAGCGGCGGGGAGAAGAAGAAAAAATGAGGCGAAGCGGCGGGGGCGGGAACTTATAGGGCAGTTTTACCGACGGAATCACCGACGGAATTAATATCCGTCGGTAAAAGGTAAAACATTCCGTCGGTAACAGGTCAAAAATCCGTCGGTATTTTTTGAATTTCACCCCGAATTTTTAAAAGGCCTCTATATTTTTCGACGTCCGTCGGTGATTCCATCGATAATATGACAAGTTCAGAGGCGTATTAATTCACACACTTTGGAAATCTCGCGGTCCGTCGGTATTAGCGTCGACAAATCTGTCGGTGAATCCGTCGGTGATTGTGGCATTTTGTTCTAAATATTTTCGAGCTTACTGTGATATGCCGACGGACTATAATCCGTCGGTATTCCCGTCGATGATGGTGCCATGTTTTCGAACTCTCTGTGAGATGCCGACGGATTTTATTATGTCGGTATATCCGTCGGTGAAGGTGGAATTTTGTTGTAATTGTTTTCGAACTCTCTGTGATATACCGACAGAATGGATTCCGTCGGTATAGTTGTCGGTGAAACCGTCAGTAATGTCGTCGGTGTTGGTGGCATTTCACGTAATTAATTTCAAACTCTCTGTGAGATACCGACGGATGGTGATCCGTCGGTATGGACATCGGTAAGTTTGCATTATGCAGGAAAGGTTGTCTTTGTATTGCCTGTTTACCTTCCTACAAAAACTTAACTGATAAACTGTCCATCATATAAACACAATAACCACATTGCTTAAACAGTAAATATTTTGTTTTACAAAATACATCATCTATAATCTAAATTACATGAGACAAATGTTTTTACATAGGGCTTCATTTTCATAATTAGTCGGAATTTTCTTCTTCTTCCTCATCAATTGAATTGTCATCATCTTCATCGCAATCTTCAATATGGATATCATCTTCTTCATCGACATTTGCTTGTCCGCTAGAGCTGAGAACAACATTCAACTCCTCTCCGTCAATATCAACAAGACTATCATTGAGAACTCGAAAATTTGAATTTTCTTCCAATTCAATCGAAGGAGCAACTCGATATGGTTCAACCAACTCACGAACTTGAAAGACTTCATCTCGCACACTTGTGTCTTCGTTCTCATCCTGAACAACCTCGACACGACCCCGTGGTTTTTTTTAAAACGGACAACCAATCAACTCTTGAACATTTCTCTAAATGAAGAGGTGTATGTGTAATAAACTTGTTGACATTGCTTTGCGAAAACAAAGACATCGTTTATGTTGCGGAGTCTAGCTTTTGAGTTGATTTCGACCAGACCATGGTGCGGATCAACTCTTATTCCTCTGTCCGTCGTGTCATACCAATAGCATTTGAATAAAAACACTTTATTCTGCTCGCTATGATATTGCAGTTCGACGACCTCTTCTAATCTACCATAGTAGTCAACTTCTAACTAACTACTTGTGGATCCCTTAACACAAACACCGCAGTTGTATGTCTTTCTTCCTTGCCCATATTCTTCAGTATGGAAAACATATCCATTGACAAAATACCCGTTGTAGCACTTAACTTTTCTTTCAGGGCCGAGGCTTAGTGAAGACAATGACTTGGGCGCACTCCTTCCCATTTGATAAACCTTATAAATATATGTAATTAAATGTACAACAATACACGGTAAATAAACGAGAATCTCGTAATGACATGCATACATTAGAATGAGTTTGTGATAGTGCTTACATGTGTTCTGAACCATGTGGCAAATTGTTCATCTTGTAATTGAAAGATCTAGGATTCGGTCAACTGCGAGTTATTGGAGAGCAAATATTGTCGATGTTGCCTGCAAGTGATAATGAGTGTATGATATTACAATATATAATTAACAGTATATTACTGACAAAGTTTAATTAGTATTACACATATATAGACTTACTGAATAAATGGTCTCAGCTCATCACAATTAAATAGAACATAGTTGTGTGCTTGTTTGAATTCTATTTCCGACAAATATCTTCCTCTTACGCATTTTTAGGTGTGGGTCGTCCAGTATTGGAGAATATTGACAAGTTCCCACTGGAAGGCACTTCACCGCCATCGTCATGCCGGGAACGCGATTGATTCTTGTTCTCAGATGAGGTTCGAAATAGTACGAGATAAATGTTGATATCTCTTCAACAATATAGGCCTCAGATATCGAAGCCTCAACATGCGCCTTGTTCTTAACCTTTTTTTTTAGATTAAACAAGTACCTGCATTGAAGTACAATTCAAGTATTTTCAAATAAGAAAAACATAGAAAATACTTTAAGATATGAATTCCATTGCAACTGTAATATCTCACCGTTCGAATGGGTACATCCATCTATACTGGACCGGTCCTCCAGCTTTTGCCTCGAACGGTAGATGTATAGGGAGATGCTCCATTGAGTCAAAAAATGAAGGAGGGAATATCATCTCAAGTTTGCATAGTGTCTCGATGATATTCGTTTGAAGCATCTCAATGTGCTCAACATTCATCTTGCTGGAGCATATATCTCTGAAGAAATGACTGATCTCCGTTAGTGCATCCCATATTCCCTTTGGCAACAAATCACGAAAAGCTAATGGGATGAGTGTTTGCATAAACACGTGGCAGTCATGGCTCTTCATTCCATACAATCTGCAGTCCTCTATGTTAACAAGCCTTGATATGTTCGATGCATGTCCATCCGGGAAACGCAGACTCTTAAGCCATTTGTAGACTAGCAGTTGTGCGTTTTTCTCTAACACGAAGCTTGCCCTTGGTTTTGCAACCCGTGACTCGTCATAAACCAACTCCATATTTTTACGGTTACAGTATAAAGCTATATCCAATCTAGCCTTCATGTTGTCCTTTGTCTTCCCCTTCACATCCATGACGGTGTTGAAAATATTCTCAAACACGTTCTTTTCGATGTGCATGACGTCAAGGTTATGGCGGAGAAGATTAGTCTTCCAATACGGAAGCTCCCAAAAGATACTTCGCTTTACCCAATTATGGGTCAAACCAAAACCAGGAAACTTTTGCTTACCTGATTGAAGGCCAAACACAATGTCACCGTACTCTGATACAACATGATGCAATTCTTCACCAGAAAGACGCGGGGATGCAACATCTTTTTCAACTCTACCAACAAAGAAATCTTTTCTGTTCTTTCTGAACCTGTGATTAAGTGGCAAGAAGCGACGGTGACAGTCAAAAAAAGAAGCTTTACCTCCGTTTGCTAGCGTGAATGCCTTGTTGTTTTCCATGCAGTATGGACATGCGAGTTTCCCATGCGTGCTCCAACCAGAAAGCATTCCATAAGCTGGAAAATCACTGATAGTCCACATCAAAGCCGCCCTCATAAGGAAATTTTGTTTCCTCGATATATCATAAGTCAGAGATCCGGAGGACCACAACTGCGCCAGCTCATCTATCAACGGTCGAAGACAAACATCTATATTCCGCCCCGGGCTGCTTGGACCGGGTATGACAGTAGATAGAAACATGAACTCCGGCCTCATACACATTCCCGGTGGCAAGTTATAAACTGTGAGAATGACCGGCCAACAAGAATAGGGAGCAGCAAATGACCCAAATGGGTTGAACCCGTCTGTACACAACCCAAGTCGAACATTCCTTGATTCAGCAGAAAAGTCAGGATGAACACTGTTAAAGCGTTTCCACGCTTCGCCGTCAGAAGGATGCACCATCACACCATCAACGACATCGTGTGTTTGGTGCCATGTCATGTGCTCAGCAGTCCTTGGTGACATAAATAACCTCTGCAGTCTAGGTGTGATCGGGAAATATCTAAGTTTTTTATATGCCACTAGAGTCTTCCCCCTGCCAGTTCTGGGTTTGTAACGGGAATGCCCGCATGTCATGCACTCGGTCATCTCAGCATTTTCAAGGTAGTATAACATGCAGAAGTTAGGGCACATGTCAATTTTCTGGTATCCTAAACCGAGGGGTTTCATCATGGACTTCGCAGCATAGAAGTTCTCTTTGAGCCTGTTCCCTTCAGGTAAAATGCTTCTTGCCCAATCAATAATTTTGTCATACCCGGCCTCACTCAACCCGTGATCTGACTTGATGGTGAACACCTGTGACAGCCGATAATTTACTGTGGTTTGTGCAGCCATCCCATAATGGTTCGTCAGAATCTTTCAACAAATCAAAAAACCTAGCTGCCTCTGCATTAGGTTCTTCTTCTACGATTGGACATTGATTGACATTATCTTGATTCATTCTCATTGCATCCATAACCATGTTTCTGTAAGGATTAGTGTTGTCATTTGCCGCTTCATGCACGTTGCTAGCACTAGAAGTTGACCCAACCACCGTTTCTCCCATTCTCCTATTACTAACAAATACCTCTCCATGTGCATACCAACACTCGTAATCCTCCACAAACCCTTTGTGTAGAAGATGCATCATTACAACATCTGGATGCAGATACTTTTTATTTTGACACTTCCTGCATGGACACCTAATACCGCCTCCAGTAAAATTTCTGGGAATAGATGTTGCGAAATTAATAAAACCCTGAACCCCGTTACAATAATCCATCCTCCGCAATCCTTGGGGTGAATCTAGATACATCCATGAACGATCATCCATGACTTCTATCGAACCTCTATAAAAAGGACCCATTAAGCAAGCTCTTAATTATTTCAAAACATAACATGTAATTCGGTAATTCTACAAATTAAGTTTTAACAATTTTCAAACAAATACAATCTTACAAAATCTAAAACAAACCATAACAAGTATAAAATTATACATTCATATACTACAAGTTTGTTTGAGAAATAACAATAAAACATGTACATCTACTAAAAAAAATACATATACTAAAAAAAAAAAATTACATTTAAATGTTAAAATTTTAAAAGATAGAATTACTTACAAAAAATGATAAAATCCGTCGGTAAATCAGAACACGGATGCTGTGACCACAAAACTTCAAGAAATACAACTTGTTGTGCTGAGATGAGGAAGATTTTTGTTTTGGGGCGAGGGGGGGCTGGTTATTTGCAGATGGGGAGGGTTAGGATTAGGAAGAAGAAGGAGAAATGGGGGAGGAGAGTGTCAGCAGAGTGGCCATATATTCACTTTTGTCGACGGACTTACCGACGGTTTTATTCCGTCGGTGAATACGTCGGCGAAACCATCGAAAATTCTGACAGGCAATCGACACGTCGCCGCACGGACCTGCTATTCAAATCCCTCGGTGATTCCGTCGGTATTTTTAACGGTGCACCGGTCACGTCACCGGTACGGATCTGGCATTTCAAATCCGTCGGTATTTTTGACGGTGAACAGGTCCCATCACGCGTACGGGCCCCAGGTTTTCATTCCGTCGGTGATTTCGTCGGAAAAATCACCCGCCAAAACCTCCGCGCCACCTACCCGCCCTTTTTTCATTAATTCTGAATTTTCGGTCGGTAATTACCGACCTAATTACCGACGAATATTTTCCGTCGGTGATTTCGGCCGAAAAATACCGACAGAAAAAATTCCGTCGGTGAGTCCGTTGGTATTTAGCGAATTTCTGGTAGTGATTGGATCTCCGGCATTGATAACTTAGTCAAATTGTTAGGTCTTACGCAAGCAATGACGACCTTAAAAGAACCTCGACATGCATGCATGGGAAAGTATTCAGTTATAAATATGGAAAGCGAATAAGAAGTTGTGAGATAATAATGGCAGAAGAAGTGGTATTACTGGGTTTTTGGGCTAGTCCTTTTGCAATGAGGGTGAAAATTGCTCTGGCAGAGAAGGAAATAGATTATGTGTCCCGAGAACAGAATTTGTTCAACAAGAGTTCTTTGCTTCTAGAGATGAACCCAGTTTACAAGAAAATCCCTGTTTTGATCCATGAAGGAAAGCCGATTTGTGAATCCACTCATCATAATTCAATATATCAATGAAGTTTGGAAACACAAAGCTCCTTTATTTCCCTCCGATCCCTGTGAGAGGGCTCATGCTAGGTTCTGGGCTGACTGTGTGGATGAACATGTGAGCCATCCTTTTCTTTTCCTCTAGCTAGTTAATTTGTTCTCTTTCATTCAATTTATCGAATTTTTTTTTTGAAACCTTGTTTTTTCAGAAAATTTCCTCTTCTCTCATTGGAGAACATACCAGACATTAGGCATATGAAATGGAGGATGCTCTTCCTCCCTCTAACTTCTCATATATTGATTCCAAGATGCGAAGTTTTGAGACTTCCAAATTTGTAGCTGTTAGCGTGATTACTGGACATCCACACAGGATTTCCTTGATTGTAGGAGATTGCCCTGCACAATATTAGTAACCATATCAAACGTATCTGTGTAATATTCCATTACGTATCTGTCATATTTCATTCTTAAATCAACTCATATTCTTGTGTATATATATAGTTATTGTATCTCGGTACAGAAGAACATTTCAAATAATATATACACAATTCTCTGCAACCCTTCTCGTTATTGCTCTTTAGTCTCTGCTTACATGGTATCAGAGCCTAGAGTCTAGATCTAAAAATTTTCATGTGCTTTCATGCTCTCTGTGTCTTTGCAATAATCTGTTCCTGCTTTTCTGTCTCTGTGTCTTTGCAATAATATGTTCCTGCTTCTCTTTGGCATTCATACAAACACCTCTCTAACAGTATTATTGAAGTCTACAACTATTGTGTGCCTTGCTCCCTGTCATCACTATGGAAAAACCTAATATCTCACAACCCATAACAACTGTTTTGTCTGGTTCAAACTATAATCTTTGGATTCAAGGAATGAAAGCTTTCTAATTGGTTGTAAGCTGTGGTGTATTCTTACTGGAGATATCACTAAACCAAACAAAGAGATAGATGAATCTGATACGAAGTTTGCAGATCGCTTGGAGGACTAGGATAGTAAAAATCATCAGATTATTACATGGTTCCATAACACCTCAGTACTAGCCATTCACATACAGTTTGCAGATTATGACTCTGCCAAAGAAATATGGGATTTCTTGGCTAATCGATATCAAACCACTGGACTTGCTCACTATTATCAGTTGTGGACTACACTTCATAGTCTCAAACAAGGATCAGGTCAATCTGTTAATGATTTCCTTGCTCAAGTCCAACCAATTTGGAATCAAATATCTCAGGCCAACATTAGTGAGGATCACTTGCATCTCATTCAGGTACTCATGGCTTTACGACCTGAATATGAATCTATTTGAGCATCTCTTCTACATCGAGATCCACTCCCTTCATTAAACACTGCTATTCAGGAGATTATTTTTGAGGAGACACGTCTCAATCTAGATAAATCTCCTCAATTTGATATAGCTCTTGCTATTACTCGATCCTCACATCAGAAATTTGGCAATCAAAAATTTTGCAATCAGACATGTAAGAATTGTCATAAAATAGGTCATGTTTTTGCTACTTGCCCTACTGTAGAATGCAGATATTGTCATGCCTTTGGCTATATTCTTGAACACTGTCCCACACGTCCTCCAAGACCAAAAGGTGGGTTTTCTAAATCTAAAATTATGTCAAAGCCTGGCTCTTCCTCTGTCACTGTTGCTGCCACCACTGAAGGTTCTACTTTCGTCACTATGAGTGATCTTGAGGCAATGGTTAAACAGGTTATCTCTTCCAATTCCTCTACTACCATGTTTACTACTCCGGGTAACTCTTGGTTTTTTGATTCTGCGTGTTGTAACCATATTGCCACTGATATTAATCTTTTGTCCTCTAAAATACCTGTTTTCCTTGCCACCAATCCATACTGCAAATGGTACTCAAATGACCATTACTCATACTGGTCATGCAGCTACCCCTAATCTTAGTCTTCCTGAAACATATCATATTTCTAATTTGACACTCAATCTTATCTCAGTTGGTCAGTTGTATGAGAAAGAACTAACAATTATCTTCTCTTCCTCTGGTGTTTAGGTACAAGATTCGCAAAGTGGGTCGATTATTTGAGCTTGCATCACTTCACTTACCTCAGAAATTTGTGTCTGCTGCTACAACCACAAATTCTTCCTTCACCAATGGCATCTTTAACTTGGACATGCCTCAGCTAGAAAAATTCAACCTTTAATTTCTCGTGGATTATTAGGATCTACTAAGTTTGCGTCATTCAATTGTTTACATTGTCAGCTTGCAAAACAACCTGCCTTGTCTTTTTCCAATAATGTCTCTATTTTAGATAGTCCTTTTAGCTTAATACATTCTGACATTTGGGGTCCTTCTCCTGTCCCTTCTGTCAATGGTTTTCGGTATTTCTTGTTATTTATTGATGATCATTCTCGTTTTACCTGGATATATTTTCTGAAACATCGTTATGAGCTACCATAAATATACATTACCTTTGCTAATATGGTTAAAACTCAGTTTTCATGTGCCATAAAAATTCTTAGAACAGACAATGCCATGGAATATAGAGATTCTTCCTTACTTCAGTTCTTGAATAAGCAAGGTACTGTGGTTCAATGTTCTTGTCCTCATACCTCACAGCAGAATGGTAGAGCCAAGCGAAAGCATCGTCATATTCTTGATTATGTACGTGCTTTTCTAATTTCAGCATCCTGTCCTGAAAATTCTGTGTACATTACCTCTTAATGTTGTCTATACTATTAACCGGCTCCCCAGTTCAATTCTTCATAATTTATCTCCTTTTGAAAAAAAAATTGGTCAGCCTCCTGACTATTCTGTTCTTAAACCTTTTGGATGTGCTTGTTTCGTGCTTTTACAACCTCATGAACATACAAAATTACAACCTCGAGCCCGTCTGTGTTGTTTGCTTGGTTATGGGAATGAACACAAAGGGTTTTGATGTTGGGACCCTATTTCCAATAGATTACGTCTCTCGTCATGTTGTCTTTTAGGAAACCACCATGTTCTCTTCTCTTTCTAATTTTCACCTCTATCCAAACTGATTGTTCCTTCTTCACTAATTCCTCCATTGATTTTTTTCCAAGTCCTAATCCAGGTGATTCTGATGCACTCACTGATAACTCTTTACCACATGATCCCCGTGAATCTGTACCAGTTGTTGATCCTGCACCTGTCCTTGCCCCTACTCCTGTCAATAATCTTCGTCGTTCCACTCGGGTAAGAGAAACTCCTCATTCTCTTGCAGATTTTCATTGTTATCTGCTATTGCTACTCTTCATTTCATTGTTATCTGCTATTGCTACTCTTCATGAGTCTTGTTATAACATAATTTTTGAACAAATAATAAAAATTAAATATAGTTGACAATGGGGTTAAGACAACAAATTTTGAAGTTTAGGGATAAAATTATCAGATTTGAGAATAAATTGGTCAAAAATTGAAGAATTAATAAGTTTGGAAATTTACTTAAAATTTGGATTACTTTAATTAATAAAATTAGAAGAATTAATAAGTTTGTGGACTTAATTAAACTTTGATTTAATTAATTAAATAAATTCAGGGACTAAATTGAAATTTATCCAAAAAAGTGCAAAATTGAAAGAAATTTTTTATTTGCTTAGGGGTCCAATTGCGAAATTTCCAAAGTTCAGGGGTCAAATTGAAAATGTCCATGGCTGCTTGAAAACGGCGCCGTTGCTGGGAACAGCTGCGTTCGTCTTCTCCATCCCGGTTCAGTAGGCTGAAGATCTGCAACAAACTTGATCCGATCGTGGACCACAATCCCTCTCATGATTTGAATAAAAGTCAGGCAAAGATGGGATTGATTGGGCTATAAAAACGGGGGGCAAAACCGGAGGGAAGGAGGCAGAAATCAACCCAAAAAAAGATACAGAGTCAAGAACAAAAAGGGGAAGCAAAAAACACAAATCACAGCAGGAACTCAACAACAGAGAAGGAGGACGGAAAAAAAACTGATAAAAATAAAAGCAGAGCAGCGATGCAGCGACAAAGAGCAGCCCACCATCTTCTTTGTCCCTTCACCTCAGAACTGAAGGTGACAGAATCTCAAACCAAGAGCAAAGGAGACGCAAACTCAGCCCATCGGACTGGAAACAGAGAAAGGAAACAGAACCAACGGGGAAAACAGAGACGAAAAATAAAACAGAAGAGGAGGCAGATCAGAGCATAAACAGAGGAAACAGGAGGGAGCCCAGGCACAAGAGCAAAGAAAAACAGAACCAGGGGGACGAGGAAGGAGAGTCAGAAAAAAGGCCTCAGCCGTTGGGAAGAAAATCCAGAGCATAAAACAGGGGACCAAGAACTACAACAAACGAAAACCGGAGGGAGCACAAGAGATCGATCAAATACGAAAGCAAGGGAACCAGCCATTCGCAGAATCACAAGAACAAAGAGGAAAGAAGGGGACAAAACGTGCAGCAGAAAGGAAGAACCCAAACAGCAAACCGTCACCTTCATCATCACCGAAGCAAAGGAAAGCAGAAGGAGCAGAGGAGAGGAGGCAGTGCCGGCCAGCCAGAGCTTCGCCATCGTCACCACCGATTCCAGCAGACCAGGTAAGCGGCCTTTTCTTCTTCTGCATTATTTCAAATGTGTTTTACACTGTGCAAGTGAGGCAGAGCATTTGATATCTTGACAAGTAGTGCTCGACAACACAAAGCTTATGAATTTGTTTTGGAGCTCATGGCATGGCATGGGTTCAGTGAGAGAGATAATCCGAACAATGAATAACATAGAGATAGCGATTCTATTGAATAAAACCTTTTTTTTTCTATTTCTGGGAGGGCTGATATTTCTCTTTTAAAACTATTATATAAACATATATTAATTTATATATGATTCAACCATCAAAATTGAATCGAAGCTTGGTATAAAATGGGCCAGTGTGTGTTTGTCCATAACGTCATTAAATTGTTCATAGCCTAATAAATGTGGTCATCGAATATAACTAGAGAATTGAGGGGTTGTGGGTCTCAATTGATTTTTGACAACGTCTAATTACATGAAATTAATTACTTTTGTTCCAATTAAAGATGTTTAGGGTTAAATTGAAACAATAGAGACTTGAAATTTATCAAATTTCCAATTAGAAAACCCTAATTTTAGGGTTTAAGTAGATGGCATGTCACTTGTTTTTAATGAATAAACCAAGTGACACATCGTCTATCCCTATTTTATTGTCTTTTTTAGCCGAGAAGGCTAATCGAGTTGCCACCTTCAAGTGAATAAACGTGAATCTCTACCCACGCTAGAGGCTCCGACCACTACAACTCGACTGAGAAACATCTCATCTATAAGGATCGACTATCCTTGTCATAACTCATTTTTGGGTTATTCCCCAATTCATATTTTTTTCTCTTTAAAAAATAAAAAATATTATCAAAAACATATAAGACTGAAAAGAGGATGTCAGAACGTTCAAAAAATGGTTAAAAATTGGTTGAGGAGGTTCAAAAATACAAAGATTGAAATTTGAAAGTATTTTGTTGACTAACGAGAGCCCTGTTGACAACGAAAATTTAATTTGAGGAAGAAAAGTCAAAAAATCAGATGTTTATTGGACTTAATTAAATTTATTGAAGGTTTAAATGAATTTATGGAGGGTTTGATTGCAAGGAAAATTGATTTTGAAGTCAATTTCGGCTTTAATTGGAAGAAATTAAAGTCCTACGGTCAAATTATAATTTTTGAGAGTTAATGTGGTTAAATCAGGGGTTTAATTGCATAAATATTGAAGTTTGATGGCCGATTAAGGACTTAATTGAAGAAATTCAAAACCAAAGACCAAAATTAAAAACGCGCGTAAATAGAGGGGCTACAATTAACCCAATTCAGGGGCCAAATTGAAGAAATTAAAAGTTAAGGTGAAAAATGGAGGAGATGAAAAAATGAATTGAAGGGGCGGTCATTGGGATTTATAGGGCAGTTTTACCGACAGATTCAGCGACGAAAATAAAAAATAATTATTATTTTAATTTATTTTGTTGGTGAAGTGTCGAAAATCCGTCAGTAATTTTTGAATTTCACACCAACATTTTTAATTACTCTCCATATTTTTCACGGCCCGTCGGTAATTTCGTCGGCAACGTGATGCGGTCAGAGATGCATTCAATGCACCGCCCTTTGGAATTCGTATAGTCTGTGAATAATTTTGTTGGTAATATTGACCCGCCGAAACTTATCGACGAACTGGACGCCGTCGGCAATGTTGTCGGTGTGGCATTTCAAGTAATTATTTTCGAACTCTTTGTGAAATGCTGACGGAATGAAATCCATCAGTATGAACGTCAGTGGTTATGGCATCACAAATAATTATTTTCGAACTCTCTATGAAATGCCGACGGACTTTATTCCATCGGTATGGACGTCGGTGATTGTGGCATTTCAAGTAATTATTTTTGAACTCTCTGTGAAATGCTGACAGACGTTATTCCATCGGTATGGACGTCAATGATTGTGGCATTGTACAAGAAAGATTGTATTTGTATTGCCTATTTACCTTCCTGCAAATACTTAAATGATAAATTGTCCATCGCATAGAACAATAACAACAGTGCTTAAACAATAAATATTTCGTGTTACAAAATATATCATCCATAATCTATATTACATGAAAAAAGGGTTTTACACAGGGCGTCATTCTGATAGTTAGTCAGAATTTTCTTCTTCTTCGTCATCAATTGAATAGTCATCACCTTCATCGCAATCTTCAATATGGATATCATCATCTTCATCGATATTTGCTTGTCCGCTAGAGCTCAAAATAACATTCAACTCCTCTGTGTCAACATCAATAAGACTATCATCGAAAACATGAAAATTTAAATTTTCTTCCAAGTCAATCGAAGGAGCACCTCGATATGGTTCAACCAACTCACTAACTTGAAAAACTTCATCTTGCACACTTGTGTCTTCGTTCTCATCCTGAACAAGCTCGACATGATCCCTGGGTTTCGTTTTTAAAACGGACAACCAATCCACTCTTGATCGATCCTTTCTAAATGAAGGGGTGTATGTGTAATAAACTTGTTGACATTGCTTTGCGAAAACAAAGTCATCGTTTATGTTGCGGAGTCTAGCTTTTGAGCGGATCAACTTTGATTCCTCTATCAGTCGTGTCATACCAATAGCATTTGAATAAAAACACTTTATTCTGCTCGCTATGATATTGCAGTTCGATGACCTCTTCTAATCTACCATAGTAGTCAACTTCTAACTCACTATTAGTGGATCCCTTAACATAAACACCGTTGTTGTATGTCTTTCTTTCATGCCTGTATTCTTCAGTATGGAAAACATATCCATTGACAAAATACCTGATTTCTATGAGACCAAATTTTTACTGTAGCAGTGACAAATTTGTAATTTTAGATTTTTAAATTTTTTTAAATTTTCTCTTTTTATACTTGAAATTTTTATCATTTTACACTTGACCTATTCATTATCATTTTTTTTCTTATCTTTATTTTTTTTTTGTTATATCATTTTTAGCGATCCTCTTTACAAAAAGACAAAACTAATAGGCTATAAATACATTATAAAACCTTTAAATCAAAGACTCACAATCTTCATTCTCTACTGCACATATATTTTCAAAGCATCCCTCTTTAAAAAAAATATTTATTTACGCATCAAAGAGTCTTTACCTCCATTAAATGGGACCTTTTGCAAGTACCAAACACCAAGTATAAGCTATCAATTAACTTGGCTAAAAAGAATGAATGAGATTGCTATGATCAATTGATTAACCGATTATCCAACCCGAGAGCTCTATTCCTAGGTTACTCGGATTACTTTTTAACAGGGGTCTAATTGCATAGAAGTAATTAGTTTTGTCTCAATCAAGGATGTTTAAGCTTAAATTGAAACAACAGTGACTACATTAAAATTTATCAAATTTCCAATTAGAAAACCCTAATTTTTAGGGTTTAAGCAAAGACATGTCACTTGTTTTTAATGAATAAATCGAGTGACACATCGACTGTCCCTATTTTATTGTTTTTTTTCTGCCGAGAAGGCTGATTGAGTTGCCACCTTCAAGTGAATAAATGTGGATCTCCGACCACGCTAGAGGCTCCAACCATTACAACTCGATTGAAAACATCTCATTTATAAGGATCAACTATCCTTATCACATGTTTATACATCATTTGACTCATTGAACTCAACAACATCTTATTCATGATCAGCCTCCCTTGCATTTGACAGTTTCAAGCTGATTGAGGGCTCACCTTCTTATCAATAAATATAGAGTTCTAAAACTCCAAATCAGATGAGATTTGATCCCCATGCTAGATACACATCCCCTTTACAAGGTATATGGTTTGTTTGGCTATAGTAATTCCTTATCAACCATTTTTGGTCAGGTTTCTGTTATGAGGTTCCCAACCTTTTCTAAAAATTCTAAGAGTTTTTTAGACATTTAGGGGAGGGAAAACAAAAGAAAAGAGAGAAGAATGGCTTCCTAACAAATCAGAGGAAAGAATCCCTTATGATTTGGTTTTGGAAAACCACCTTCAAATCCATAAGTGGTTTCACAACCACTTGCCATTTTAGGGCTATAAAAGGAGAAGAAATCATATAGAAAAAGGGTAGGAATCTGAGAAAAAATCATAGAGAAAAAAAAAACATAGAAATTAAGATGATACCTATAATATAATTGAAAGGAAAGTTATAAATATTGATTTGTAGAGAAAGAAAAGGTTTAATCTAAATAAAAAAAAGTTGAAATTCAAGAAGAAAGAATCAAAGAATTTAGAGGAGGAAACCACATTCTCCTTACAAGATAAACTTTCATACTCTGATAAGGGGATGAAGCTTAATGAGCGCACCCCCTCCCCCTTTTGTTTTGTCTTTTTAAATTGTTGCTCAAAATGATTTTTAAGCATCATTTGAAGTCATTTGCTAGTTTTAAAAACTATTAAATATTTATTTTGAGATGTTTAAGCATAGTTTAAAAATAGCTTGTATTGTTCAAGTTTTGTTGGATTGCCTTGTTTAATATGTTAGAATGTGATTATGGTATGGCATATGATAATGTATCATGTTGTTTTGCATACTTGAATATTTGGTTAATCATTTGTAAAACTATGACAAATTATGTTAAGTTTTGATATTGTTGTGAATTAGGTTGTTTTATGATAGCTTGCTAGATTTGTTGAAGTTATAGGTATTTTGTTTAAGCTTCAAGATAATAAGTTTAATCAATAAAATAATGTTTATCACAAAGAATGCTATTTTTACTTACTATCATTATATATTTTGCTTACTGTTTTGCTATTGATTCATTGTTTTTTGTTGTTGTGATGGTTCAAGCAAATTCTGTTGAGCGTGTTTAAGCTTTGGTTGTTGTTTTTGGGTTTTAGGTATTTTCTAGGTTTAAGACCATCTTCAACATACAAATGTGAAACCCATAAAGCATAATAACCCAAAAAAAATTATTGGCTTTTGCACATACGTTTTAGGCCATGTTTGTTTGCTGGAAAATAGTTTTATTTTGAAAAGTGAATTTCGGGGAAAATAAATTCTGAGAAAGTATTTTTCAATATTTGGTAGTGTAATGGAAAATGAGTTGGAAAACACTTTTCCAATGTTTGGTTATGTCATGGAAAATGAGCTGGAAAATAACTTATTAATATTTTATTTTTCTCAAGTTTATTAAAATAATGAGGAACAAATCTTACAAATTAAAAAAAATAAATGAGAATTAAATTGAAAAAAAAATGTAATTTCATAAATTATCTTAAATAAAATAAATAATAATCAAAATAATAGAGATCAAATCTAAAAAAAAAAAAAGATGAAGAAATTAAAATAATAATAATCAACATTGCATAAATTATTTCAAATAAAATAAGTAACAATCAAAAGAATGAAGACCAAATTTGATAGATAAAAAATTTTAATAAAAAATAATAAGAAAAAAGCAAATAACAATTATAAAAATAAGGACCAAAGTTAATATAAAAATAAAATTGTAAGAGATGAAATTGAAAAATAAATATTCAAAACAAAATATATATAGCAATCAAAAGTTTGAGGATCAAATTTGATATAATCAGCAAATAATGACATTTCTAAATTTTTCACGATTTCCGGAAAGTGTTTTCCCCCCAAATGTTTTAGGAAAACACTTTTCTGAAAACCAAGCCAAACTTTCCTTTTACTGGAAAGTGTTTTCCGTTTACCATTTTTCCTAAAGGCAAACAAACACAAGAAAGTTTGGAAAGTGATTTTCCGGAAACCACTTTTCGAAAAACAAACACAGCTAAAGGAAAACACTTTCTTGAAAATCATGCCAAATTTTTCTTTAACTGAAATATTTTTCATTGACCGGAAAGTGATTTCCGTTAACCAGAAAGTGTTTTCCGTTGACCAACTTTCCTAATGGCAAACAAACATAGTAAAGTTTGGAAAATGGTTTCCCGGAAACTACTTTCCGGAAAACAAATATGACCTTAACTTGTTGATCATTAATTTAGGACCTTAAGGGTTTAAAAACACTTAATTAATTATGACATTTGATCTTCAATTCCTTCATTTTATATTTTGCATAAAATCAAATAATCGTGACTTTAGGTTGTTTGTTGTGATAATCCAACCCCAAAATCTTTCTTTACTTCTGATTGTGCATGTTTATATGTCTTCGATTTAATGTAATATTGTTTGATATTAAATCTTAGTTTCTGAGTTTCATCCGAGTGTTCATTATGTTCTTGTGTAAATTTAAATGTTTTCTCTTCTTTTGATCTTTGATATTACTTTTCTAGTTTTGTTATGTTTGTGGGTTTGGGTATTTGGGCTGAGTCCATTTATGTTAAGGCAACATTCAATTGACTAAAAATTCTTTAAAGAAAAAAAATGTCAGTATTTTATTCTTATAGTATGTTAGCCAAACACAACCTTAAAATAATTTTTAAGCCTTTGATTTTTAGCTAAGAGCGTGGTTGGCAAACATGCTCTATTGATTGTCCAATAGTGTTTATTTTCTTATTTTTTATGCTTTTGTTAAACAGATCTCAAATAATTTCTTTTCAGGGACCATTTTATGTTTTTGTCATATTTTTATGTTTTTTTGCTAATGCATTATGTTGTTTTTTGCCATTTTTTGCCGGTCCTTTCTGTCATGTTGGGCTGATTCTTTTGAATCTGTAATTGGATTGCCTATTCTGGCAATTAATAAGTTTCCCTGCTTAGAAGATCCGAGTTTAATATCCAAGAACCCTTTATTATTATCAGGCTGAACTAACCAACCAAACACTGCTCCAGAACAAGTTAAGACAACATAAAATGCTACAATAGAATGGATACACTCCCCAGTTTCTGTTTGATCTGCAAAATGACTTTATAAACCTCCTTTTGGTCACATAAAGACTTGGATACAGTCTCCTTTTGCAGTATTATATATTTATTCAATCCCCAGTTCCTGTTTGATCTGCAAAATGACTTCATAAACCTCCTTTTGGTCACTTAAAGACTTGGAGACGCTCTCCTTTTGCAAGCATCTCTCACCCCACTCCACGAGCTTAGGGAACTCGGCTACCATGCTCCAGTTTCCTAGGGTCTCAAAGGTGTAAAAGAAGCTGTAGAACGAAATAAATGCCATGTCTATATAGCCGAAGCTCTCATCCCCGAAATATAGCTTGTCTCCGAGTTCTTCTTCCAAGATTTTAAAGCACTGAATCAAGTCCTTCTTCGATGATTCCTTGAGCTCACCTTTAGATGCCCATAGATTCCTTCCGATGGGATAAATCTGGACGAAACCAATTTGCATGTCAATACTTCATTAATGTTTCCTTTCAAAAACTAAACACACTAAGACAGAGAAAACAAAATTTGATGAGTTCTAAGAACTTACCTTCTTGTCGATGTAGTCAGCCCAAAACCTGGCATGTGCTCGTCGATAAGGATCAGAAGGCAACAATGAAGGTTTATGGCTCCAAACCTCATCAATATATTGAACTATGATCATTGACTCACAGATGGGTCTCCCATTATGGATTAAGACAGGGATTTGCTGATGAACTGGGTTCATCTTGAGAAGAGTGGAGCTCTTGTTGCTCATGTCCTCTACCTCAGATTTATATTCTATTCCCTTCTCTTCTAAAGCTATCCTCACCCTTGCTGCAAAGGGACTCGTCTCAAAATACAGTAGAACCACTTCATTAGCCATTTGTTGCACAAAGAGAATCAAGATTTTTCTCAGTAATTTGTTTCCTTTTTCAATGTGGAACTGAGGCGAAAACTAGAATTTATAGCAGTTTGCCCTGTGCTTGCTTCTAGTACTTCGCTTTTGCTGTCATTGCTTGCATCAGAATGGTCAGCATTATTTTTGACAGGTTGGGATTTTCCTGGGCAACCTACTCGCAACATTTTATCAACAAAATGTTATAAATATTCTTCTTGTAATAATATTAAAGTGAATTAGACTAAGTCATCACAAGAGAGAATCTCAAAATCTTGGAGAACAATGCCAAGATTTTCTTTCGCTCTTGTTTTATAAAAATTAAACCCGCGGCTCCTTGTTTGATTTCAACAAATTAATAAGAAATCAAAACGTTAGCTTGGAATAACTAAAACCCAGTTTTACTCCCCGTTTTTCTAGATTTTTTATTTATTTTTTCTTCAAAAGAAAGTGATTAAAATATGAAACAAGTGTTTGATAAGAATTTTGAAATTAGCTGTTTAAATCTTGAGAGTAAGAGGGTAATTTTTATAAAAACAGATTACATGTACATTAGATTTCACTTCAAAAACTATGAGTAATGTTTTTTATATATATAAATAAAATGCTACTTAAATATTTTAAAATTAGCTAACCTCAATCATATTTATTTCATATATAGTAATGAAATAATATTTAGTTACATAGTTAATAATCTTGAATATTATAAAATTTAATAATTATAAATATTCTAAACTTATCTATCAGTGGAGGAATGGCAACTTATGTGGCACACGTGCGCACATCAACAAGAATATCTTACTCGGGAGACCCATCCCCTGCCGATATAGTCTAAATTCATCTGCATCTTAAGAATTTCTATCGGCCTGTATAAAGTGTGGCCGCCATGCATGTTGGAAGAGAAGAAAATTGTTTTCTTAATAATTTCTGCCGGTATCAAAAATTGATATTTATAATTAAAAAATAATATCTTTCCATACTAATATACTTGTATAATTAGAAAGACACCCTTCTAATAAATTAATTGAATGACTTAATTAATTACAAGTGTTGTCCTATATAATTAATTAATCTTTTAAAAAATATATTTCACATAACATCATAGTGCTATCATATATATAATCTAAAAAGTAAGAGATTTTGTTATATTTTATTGATTTACTGTAAAATATAACTAAATATCTTACTTTTTCAAATAAAGCGCCCTCCTATTGTATAAGCTATTTTATAACATCAATAACCCACCAAACCTTCATTTCATTACGTGGCTGAAGGAAATGCCATCCAAGTAGAATCCTAATTTGAGAAGAACTGAAAAATTAAAGGACCAACCTGTATTTATTCCACAAATATGAAACGCGGCAATAATAACACCTATCAGACCCAATTAGGAAAAGAGAAAAAAAAATTGAAAAAGAAAAATAAAAGCAAAATAAAATAAAATAAAAGGGAAGAAGAAAATGACGGGGGAAAAAAAAGAAAAAAGAAAAGAGAAAGCATCAGTGCAAAAATTGCTCCTTCAAAAGACCTTACAACACTTGTAAAGAGGTCAATTGTAAGCATCAGTGAATGTTAATTATATTCAAACCAATGTTGTGTGTGATTATTGTGAATGAAATCACTCAAATATTAATTGCCAAATAGGAGAAAGCCTTTTGCTAAACCAAATTTCAAGGAAATTAATTACATGTCGAATTTTCAATATCAAAACTATCCTTTGTTAAATATATTTGGGCAGTATTTGTTTTAGTGATCTAATAGCTCGTTAAAAAGTTTTTGGATTTTTTTTATTTAAATTAATTTTTTAAATATTTTTATATTGTTTTAATATGCCGATGTCAAAAATTAAAAATATATATTATTTTGATGCATTTGCAAGTAAAAAACACTTTGAAAAGCGACATCCACCATAATCTCAAACATGTTATTAATCTCGATTGAAGAAATCACCTTAATATTTCATGGAGCAACAATAAAAAGGAAACTAGACTAACTAAAGATTTCTCATAGTAAAATAGAAGCCAACATTTGAGCAATTGCATATTAATATGCCTTTTTTGAATCTTTAGAGAAAATTCCTAAATATGCTAATGAAAGTTAGAAGTTGGAAGAGTACAAGACAATGATGCTAATTGAAGAGAGTAGTTTAATTTTACGAAAACAATTTACCTCTTAAATTGAAAGATAAAGAGAGTTCTAGTATTGCACAATTGGAAATTCTCATTAAATCTTTATGTGATTTAAGCGTAGGTGTGAACTTAATGCTTTTTTTTAGTGCTTAAGAAACTTGGTCTCGGTAAGCTAAAGCCCACCACGATATCCTTAGAGTTGGTGGATAGGTCAATCAAGCATCCATAGGGAATTATAAGAGATGTGCTTGTAAAGGTCAGTAAGTTCATTTCCTCAACTAACTTTATTTTTCTTGACATGGAGGAAGACTATGAAATCCCCCTTATTCTTGGCCGATCATTATTAGTGTTAGAGAGAGCATTGATTGATGTTTAACAAGGAAAACTAATTTTCAAGTGCAAGATGAATAAGTAACATTTAATGTGTTTAAGGCTATAAAGTTTTTATTTAGTTATGACTCATATACCTTCAGGTGGACATCAATAACAAGTTGATAACCGACATGTATAAAAAGAAGAATTCAAAGTTATCACTTGAAGTATTTTAGAATGTACCTATATACAAAATTTTTACCATTCCTTTGCACCTTATGGGAACACACACTTTAGCTATTGTTCCTTTATCAAACACCCACTAAGTTTTTTCCTTAAAACTTACGAACACAAATTATCTCTATTGGCAAATGCAGATGAAGCCCTATCTCCTTGGTCAAGGTGTTTTTCACTTTGTTCACGGCTCAATGTTGTGTCCTTCATCTCATGTTTCTGATAGTTTTGTTGGTTCTTCCTCTACAATCAACTCTTCTTTTCTTCATTGGAAGCAACATGATCAACTTACTCTTCGCGGATATGTTGCATCTCCTGGTAGATTGTTCTACCTCGCATTGTGTTTGGCGCACTCTTGAGAAAGCGCTTGCATCTCTGTCTAATTCTTGCATCATGCAACTCCATGGCTCCTTTCAAGACCTTCAACAAGGAGACTCATCGGATAGTATATACATGTAGCAAACCAAATTGTTATTTAACAAATTGACTACTGCTGGTCACCCTATATCTCTTAAAGACTTCAATCTCTATATGTTTTGTGGTCTTCGTGGTGAGTTCAAAGACTTGGTAACAAGTCTCATAACGAAGGCAGAACCACTGTCATGTGCTGATCTTCACAGCAACCTTCTTACCCATGAATTTTCGCACAAAACTCCTTTATTCCATGGATGCCACTCCCTCTCTGTTATCTTCTTACCTGTCATAGTAGCCACCACTATTGCCAACACCATAGCCCTCTGCTCACCTTGCTGTTGGGAATGTTTTTGTTGCGACTTGGTTCCTCGATTCTACACTCTATCTTGGTAATGATTATTTACATGTTGGTGACGGCAAGGGCCTTGACATATCCCATATTGAACATACTACGTTACATTCCTAAAAATGTATTTTTACATTATCTAACGTTCTTTAAGTGCCTCATATTACCAAACCGTTGTTATCTGTTCAAAAATTATGCCGTGATAATCATGTTTATTTTGAATTTCATGCTTCTATGTTTTATGTCAAGGATCTCGTCACCAAGAAAGCTCTCATTTTCAGTCAGAGTAATGATGGTCTTTATGTCCTCTCCGAGTCTTTTGCCACGTTAGTTCCTCAAGCTTTTTGGTCTCCGTGTATCTCCGCGATTGTTGACCTGTGGCATTGTCGTTTGGGTCATCCAACCCCTTGTATTTTAAATTTATTAGTTTCCCATAATAAAATCATATGTACTTCTAGACATTTTCTTACTCAATGTCAAGCTTGTCCTTGAGGCAAGTCATCACGCCTGTCATTGCGACCTACGGGTCACAAAACTTCTTTCCAACTTGATTTAATATTAGTGATGTTTGGGGTCCTGCCCCTATGTTTCCTTCTGATGGCTTTCGTTACTTTGTTATATTTGTCGATGCGCATACCAAACATATATGGTATTATCCACTTGTTGCCAAATCTGATGTGTTTTTCACTTTTCAACGTTTTCAAACACTTGTTGAGCGTCAGTTTTCACTTAAAATTAAATTTGTTCAAACTGATTGGGGCTATGAATATCATAAGTTAAATAATTTTTTTCAGGCCATTGGTATTCATCATCGATTAATTTATCCTTATACTCATGAACAAAATGACATTGTTGAATGTCGTCATGGACATATTGTCGAAAATGGCCTAACCCTGTTAGGCTAATGTAGTGCACTATTGCGATTTTGAAACTATGCTTTTGAATCATCGGTATATCTCATTAATCGCATGCCTACTCTTGTTCTCCAAAATAAATCTTTGTTTGAGTGTCTGTTTCATCGTACTCCTGATTATAATTTTCTGTGTTCTATTGGGTGTCTCTGTTTCCCCTTTTTGCGTCCATATCATACTTATAAATTAGATTTTTGGTCCTCTCTATGTGTTTTCTTAGGATATAGCTCATCCCATCTTGGTTATTATTGTCTTAATTTAGAATCTCATCGTATTTATGTCTCTCGTCATGTTCATTTTCATAAAAATATCTTTCCTTTTGCAAATTCTAAAGAGGTAACACATTCACTGGTACCCTCCACACAGACTACACATCTTTCATCCTTGAACCCTCCTCCTCTTTTTCAGCCTCCCTTTGCTACACCTCAACAGCCCACCTATTTGCCCACAGATTCTACCACCCTTCCTCACTGTCCAACATTGCCATACTATCACCATATGTGCATTCTCTTAGGTCTGCTGCAGCCAAACAACTCAATTCTACAATAGAACAACCAAGTTCTACTGTAACTTCACTAGTGTCTATAGTGCAGACCAGTCACTCCAGTGATTTTCCGGCTGGTCTGCAGCTCTGTGTAGACCTATCCTCGTATCCTCTTTAGCAACTTCCAAGTACAACTCTTCTTCTTTATGCCTAGCTGCTCGTCAACATCATATGGTCCTCCGTCCTAGACGACCCAAGACAGCATTGTCCATAAGAACTACCACAACATATGTTGCCTCTTTTAGTAGGGTAGTTTCTCCTCCCACTCATGAGCCACTTGTTTTTAATGATGCTAACAGGTATGAGGTGTGGCATTATGCTATGCAAGAGGAAATTTAGGCCTTACGCTCTAACATAACTTAAACCTTGGTGTTGTTTCACCCTTTCATGAATGTTGTTGGTAGCCAATGGGTGTACATGATTAACGTATAGCTGATGGCAGCGTTGAAAGGTATAAGACGCGTCTAGTTGCTAGAGGTTTCACCTAGAGAAAGGTATTGATTACTCTGAAACCTTTAGTCCTGTTATCAAACAGGCAACCATCAGATTGGTCTTCTCCATTGTGGTTTCGTGTGATTGGAAAATTCACCAACTTGATATCCACAATGTCTTTCTCAATAGCATTCTTGATGAAGAGGTCTATATAAAACAACTCTCAGGTTTTGTTGACTCGACTCTCCCCTCTCATGTATGCAGATTGCATATGCCCCTTTATGATTTAAAACAGGCTTCACGGGCTTGGTACACTCGTCTGAATGACTTCCTGCTATCTATCGGTTTTTATGCCTCTCAAGTGGATACCTCATTATTTATCTTCTCTGCTAGTACAGATATGTGTTATATCCTGGTCCATGTTGATGATATTTTGCTTACAGGTAGTAACTCCCTTCTACTTCAACACCTAATCCAGCTACTAAGCTCAAAATTCAAGCTTTGTGACATGGGTCCTGTTCACTATTTTTTGGTTATTGAGGTTCAGTCTACTGGTATGGGTCTTATGCTCCAACAACATAAATATACTCTTGACATCCTCACTTGGGCTGGTATGTTATCTTACAAACCTATTGATACTCTTATCTCTACATCCAAAGCTATTATACTGCCAGATCCTTTGTTTTCTGAAGCTACACGCTTTCATCAAATTATGGGTGATCTTCAATAACTCACTTTTACGAGACTAGATATTTGTTTTGTTGTTAATAGAGTCTGTTAGTTTATGCATGCTCCTACAGATTCTCATTGGGCTACTGTTAAACACATCCTGCGTTATCTTAGGGGTACAGTAACACCTGGCCTCCATATTACTCGTAGTCCTTCCTTTTCCTTACTTGGTTTTACAGATGCAGATTGGACAGGTAGTGTTGATGATAAAAAATCCATAAGTGGTTATCTTGTGTTCTCTTTGGTTAGACGTTGATTTCATAAAAATAAGGTAAGAATAGTTTACCCATTCTTCTACTGAAGCTGAGTACAAAGCCTTAGCCGATGGCATTACTAAGGTTATCTAGCTTCAGAATTTATTGACAGATCTTCATATTCCATTTGTTTCTACTCCTACCATTTGGTGTGATAATCTTGGTGCCATTTATTTGTCTGCGGATCCTGTTTTCCATGCTCACACAAAACATGTTGAGGTTGATTATCATTTTGTCTGAGATAGAGTATAGAAGAAGGAGATTCAAATTCGTTTTATTTCTTCTCAGGACTAAATAGCATATGTATTTACTAAGCCACCTCCTACTGCCTTATTTACTTACCTTATTTTCACGAAATCGGCGTCTAACCAAATACAACACAAGATAACCACTTGTGGATTTTTTATCATCAACACTACCTGCCCAATCTGCATCTATAAAAACATGTAAGAAAAAGGAAGGACTACGAGTAATATGGAGGCCATGTGTTGTTGTACCCCTAAGATAACGCAGTATATGTTTAACATGGACCAGTAACTTATCATCAACATGGATATATGTACCCCTAAGATAACTACCCGTAAGCAGAATATCATCAACATGGACCAGGAGATAACACATATCAGTACTAGCAGAGAAGATAAATAATGAGGTATCCACCTGAGAGGCACGAAAACCAATAGATAGCAGGAAGTCATTCAGACGAGTGTACCAAGCCCGTAGAGCCTGTTTTAAATCATAAAGGGGCATATGCAATCTACATACATGAGAGGGGAGAGTCGAGTCAACAAAACCTGGGAGTTCTTTTATATAGACGCCGATTTCGTGAAAATAAGGTAAGCAATGTACAGTTTGCCTATTATTCTATTGAAGCTGAGTACAAAGCCTTAGTCGATGGCATTACTAAGGTTACCTAGCTTCAGAATTTATTAACAGATCTTCAGATTCCATCTGTTTCTACTCATACCATTTGGTGTGATAATCTTGGTGCCATTTATTTGTCTGCGAATCCTGTTTTCCATGCTCGCACAAAACATGTTGAGGTTGATTATCATTTTTTTCGAGATAGAGTAGCGAAGAAGGAGATTCAAATTCATTTTATTTCTTTTCAAGATTAAATATCATATGTATTTACTAAGCCACCTCCTACTGCCTCGTTTACTGCTTTTCATTTCAAGCTTCGGGTTGATTCTCAACTCTCAGCTTGAGGGGGTATATTATAGAATGTACCTATATAAGAAATATTGTATATAAAAAATATTGTATTCATCCTTCTGTGTGGTAACCCCTACCATTCTTATTATATATTGCTCAACACATATATATAGAAAGGGTTGGCTAACCAATAGATTAAGCCTCCTAATTATTCTCAACTTGAAACATGTCTCACCAGTTCTCAAGTTATCGATGCCAAACAAGCCGTGATTAAGGAATGCAATGAATACTCAAAATCCTTTCCATCATTTCTTTAAACAAGGAAGCCAAAAGTTGAAGATATTAGGTATGACACTGAGAATATAAAATCATCCATTCAAGAGACATATAAGTAGGAATTTAAGCCATTACCATATTATTTAAGGTACACTTACTTCGATGAATCTTCATCTCTTCCAATTATCTCATCAACTTTGAGTGTGTTAGAAAAAAAAAAGTTGCTTAGGACTTTGACGGAGTATAAAATGGCATTGAAATGGACCATAACAAATAATGTGACATGACACGTCAAAACAAAATGAATTTTGTTAATTAAAGTAAGTTTCATTTAGTTTGATTTTCTATATAGTTTGATTTATGTTCAAAGCTTTGATGCTAGTAATTTCTCTTTATATTCAGTGTCACCAGAGAAACATGCAAATCCATTTAGATTCTGTTAATAAAAATGTGGCTGGATAGTCCTTGAATCCATACACTATCTATGAATTTTCCCTTAAAGCATGACATGGATTTATTCCTTTTATTGCCCTCTTGCTCCACCCTTCTTCGATAACATTGATGCTTAATTAGCACATGGTTGTCTTTATTATTATTATTATTATTATTATTATTATTATTATTATTATTATCCTCCCTGCTTTTCTCCTTTCCCTCTCTCTCCTAAACTTAAAAAAGACGCCGACCATAACCCCACTTGCATAAACTCTGACCCGTGGCCTACCACGGGGTGGTGAAAAACAGAGGGGATGTGGCCCTGTGGCGGTTTTTGGGGTGACTGCCCCTGCCTCTCTCTGCCCTGTTTTTCCTATAAATACAGGTGAAGAGAGCAGAAAGAGCAAGCAAAGAAAGGGTGGAAAGATCAAAAGAAAGAAAAAAAGAAGACCCAAAGAGGAAGAAAGAAAGGAAGAATATGAGAAGAAAAAAACATAGAGAAAGAAAACAGGGGAAGAAACAGGGGGGAAGAAATCGTCTACCACCACCGGTAGCAGCACTGCTTGGAACCATCGCCACCAGCAAGCACCATTGTGAGCCTCCACAGCAGCTACTACAAGTCAGTTCCCCTGCCTCTCTCTTCTTCCTTCTTCCCGTTCTCTACTATGTCTCCCTTTGCTTTCATTTGCATGTAGAACATGAGCAATTCACGTTCTAAAGCAAATGAAAATAATTATTTGGTTACTAATTATAATTTTTGGGCCGGTGTTGGCCCATTTTTTTATTAGGCCGGTGTTGGCCCATTTTCTTTATGTTGGGTCGGTGCTGGCCCATTTTTATTTTGGGCCGGTGATGGCCCATTCTAATTAAAAACATTTAAAAAAAACATTTGTGATTTCTTGCGTTTTTATTTTATTTTATCCATTTTGGTTAATATCGATTTATATTTTCACACTGTAAAAATACAAATCTGGTATTAAAGTACCCGGTTTTTGTCAACTTAAAAAAAATTGAAAAAGAAAATATATTTTTGTGCATACGGCCAAGTTTCTCAAAGTTAAAAATCATATTGTATTTTTCAAACACCAAAAAACAATTTTTTAGCTTGCTTTTCAGCTTTAATAACCAGTTTATTAAAGTGAAGAGAATATTGGCCAAAATTTACAAATTCTAAAAAACATATTTTGTTTTATTGTAGTATCAGGGATTAGGAATTTATATGTAAAAAGTATTCCCGATATTAAAAATGTATTTCTTTTGACGACATAAAATAGTTAGGTTTTTACCTGATAAGATAAGAATCTCCTTACAGAGGAGGACTTTTCTTAAACTGTAGACATACCTTTTTATGAGGTTTTCGTTATGAGGTTCCCAACCTTTTTTAAAAGATCTAAGCATCCTTTGAAGTCATTTTCTATTTTTAAAAACTATTAAATATTTGTTTTGAGATGCTTAAGCATGCTTTAAAAATAGTTTGTATTGTTCAAGTTTTGTTTGATTGCTTTGTTTAATATGTTAGAATGTGATTATGGTATGGTATATGATAATGTATCATGTTGTTTTACATATTTGAATGTTTGGTTAATCATTTCTAAAACTATGACAAGTTATTTTAAGTTTTAATATTGTTGTGGATTAGGTTGTTTTATGATAGCTTGCTAGGTTTGTTGAAGTTGTAGGCATTTTATTTAAACTTCAAGATAATAATTTTAATCAATAGAACAGTGCTTATGCATAGAAAATGCTATTTTTTCTTGCTGTCATTATGTATTTTACTTATTGTTTTGCACTTGATTCATTGTTTCTTATTGTTTTAATGGTTCAAGCAATTTGTGTTAAGCATGTTTAAGCTTTGGTTGTTGTTTTTGGTTTTTACGAATGTTTTGGTTTTAAAGCCTCTATCGAGCATTTTTGGGTTTCACATTTATCTATTGAAAATGGTACTGGGTCCATGTTTTGCATATCTTTTTGATCAATTGTTGGCTCTTACACATGTATTTTATCTTATTGATAATTAATTTAGGACCTTATGGGTTTAAAAATGCTTAAATCATGACATTTAATCTTCAGTTTTTTCATTTTATATTTTGCATAAAATCAAATCATCATGACTTTAGGTTGTTTGTTGTGATAATCCAGCCCCAAAATATTGCTATACTTTTGATTGTACATGTTTATGTGCCTTTAATTTGATGTAATATAGCTGATATTGAATCTTAGTTTTTGGGTTTGATACGAGTATTCATCATGTTCTTGTGTAAATTTAAGTGTTTTCTCTTCTTTTGAGCTTCGTTATTTCTTTTATGGTTTTTGGGTCATGTTTGTGGGTTTGGGCCTTTGGGTTAGGAAGCCCCGTCCACGTGGTTGTGCTGAGTCCATTTATGCTAAGGCAACATTCAGTTGACTTGAAATTCTTAAAAGAAAAAAACACCATATTTTATTCTTATGGTGTGTTAGCCAAACACGACCTTAAAACAATTTTTAAATCTACTGATTTTCTAGTATTGTTTCTTTTCTCATTTTTTATGCTTTTTCCAAATAGATCTCAAATAATTTTCAGAAATTCTGAAAACTTTCAAGGACCATTTTAAAATTATTTGTGGATCCCTTACCTATTTCCCAACCATTTTATTTAATATTTGGGTTGTAGACTTGTGTTGTAAGATACTAACCTGATATTAAATACCATAGTTTTGAAACTCGACCCGGTGGTCAACCCCGGTCTAATGAGCGGGTCACGGGTCAGATGGGTTGACCCGGGTCAACCCGGATCAACTAAAAAAAAAACAAATCAAATATGCAAAGTATTTTGATATAAACACTAACATACAACAATAGAATCTATAACTGAAAAAACTTAAGGGAATGATATAAAAATTGATCATGTAACATTAAAAGAGATCCCCACTTGTTGATTTATTTTCGTACCGACTGCTAAAGAAAAAAACTTGAAGATAAAATACAAATTACGATCATTATTGAGTCCAATATCTAGAAGCCATTTATAGAGTGAAGTTTCAAATAGCAGAACAAGTTTGGAAAGAACACTCACTACATCCCATCTAAGTAGGTCCTTGTAGTCCCATTGAATACTCTAGAGAGGGATGTGATGCTTAACACCCATTTATCAGAAGTGTTCTCATACCCATTAAATGCCTACAAAATCATCATGAACAAGCATACAATCAAAACATGAAATTTTAAGAGATTATTTGCTGACTGTTCAAATAATAAACTAGACTAACCTTATCAGCAAGCATTTGCTGCAACACCCGAACAACCTACGCTCCAGCAAAATGCCCAACAAAGTGAATAGGGTGATCCTCATCCCATTCAGGATAATGCCCTACATTCCCATCACAACAAACAAAGACATTTCAAACTTAAAAACATATAATAACCAAATAGAAAAAACAAAAACAGAGATATGGCTCAAAAATCCAAACTTTAAAAATAAAAACAAAAGGGAAGATCTTCTGACCTTGTTTATAAGTCCGTCCAAATTGCGAGTGTCCATAAGCCTTGCTGTGATCTTCTTCATAATCAACTTGCCCACCTTTCAAATAATAAAATAACTCGCGTGCCCTGAACCCAGAAAGAAGAGCTCAAATTCAAACCAAATCAAAGAGATTATATTGCCAAAATGAAACCTTTAACAACCCCTAAATCACAAGCATTTGGGTTCATTTCTAAAATGATCAAAAGCATTTCTCCAAAAGAAAAGAAATCTCTTTGAAAACAAAAACCCACCAAAAGATTCTCATTTTAGCAACCTAAAAAGGCTTTAAAATAAAATTTTATAGCAAAACCAGGTGACTTGCAAACATTATAAGTAGAAAAAAGCCAAGGTGAAGAAGCTACTTATCTTCTCTCAAGCATCTTTTCACTGGAATCTGGATTTTCACCTGTAGAAACTATAAACTGATGGGTCCATCTATGATGCCAGTCAACAAGAGAATCCATTGACGGAGGGTACACTGTGTTTGGGGTGGAGGAGATTGAAATTGTTTTTTCTTTAATTAGGTTCTCTTTCTCTCCAATCATATATGTTCAATTGTTCATCTTCGTCATTTTGGCCTTTTAAAAGTCTAAAGCGACGTCGTTTCAAAGCTTTGTATATATATAAAAAACAAAAAAGAGGTCGGGTTTCACCCGGGTTTCGCCGAGTCAACTCCCAACCAGGTTTTTGCTTAAACTCGGACCGGTTCTAGGCCCGGGTCGACCGGGTCCCAGGTCGACCCACCGGTCCGGTCCGGGTTTCAAAACTATGTTAAATACACTTATTTTTCTTTGAAATTTCAAAAACAAAATACAAAAAAATAAAAAAGTTCCTATTTTGGAAATATACACTTTTATTTGGGTGAAAATGTCCAAGTTTCTAAAAAATTTAATCATATTTGCATAATTTAGCATACTAAAAATTTCAAAAATTGTCCTTTTAATTTGCATGCATTTTGGATTTAACTAGTTTATTAAAATTTTGAGAATTTTTCTTACATTGTAAAAAAACCAATTTGTTTTAATATACGAGATTATAAACTTATAGGTAAGATGTATTTTTGATATTGAATAAAAAGATAATTTTTTTTTTATGGTTTGACTTTAGAACGATTATGATTTTAACATGATAAGATAAGGATTTCCTTACCAAGAAAAAAAATTTTAAACCCTTAGACAGATTAACAATTAGAAAACACAACAATATCATAGTTTATATTATACAAAAAAATAATGCAGCTTATTATAGGTAGGGTGCACTGGGTGTAATAAGCTTTCCCCTTGCACATCTAGTCCGCTTACCCGGACTCTCGTAAACCATTAGATTTTCTAATGATTATTGTCATAACCTAATTTTTGAATAAATATAAAAAAAATGAATTTAGTTGAGAATTAGGTTAAGACAACACAAATTCGAAGTTTAAGGTTGAAAGTTTTAAAATTTGAGAGTTAATTGGTCAGAAATTGAAGAATTAATAATTAAGTTTGGAAATTTAATTAAAATTTAGATTATTTTAATTAATGAAATTAAGAGCTTAATTGAAGAATTAATGAGTTTAAGGACTTAATTAAACTTTGATTTAATTAATTAAAGGAATCAGGGGTTTAATTGAAAAAATACCAAAGTTTGGAGCTTTCAAAGAAAATATTGCTAGAGAATTAAAGTCAAAGGACCAAATTGAATAGTTCAGAAACCCATGACTGTTGTGTAAATGGTGATATAACTCAGGGATTCAATTGAATTTAATCCAAGGGTACAATTATAAATCAATTATTACTGATTAAGATCCGAATTGTTAAGTTTAAACTGTTTAGGGACCAAATTGAAAAACAGTCATCCAAAGGACACAACGACGCTGTTTTGGGAAGCATTGTTCATCGTCTCCTGTGTTGTGCGCGGATGAAGCCGGATTAACAGGGAAAATCCAGCAATCACAGCCACTATACCCACAATGCAGCCATGATCTCTCGCCTCCACGATTCCCACCATTTTTGGAGGCAGGGACACCAGACCTTCTCTGGCTTTATAAAAGCCAGAGAAAGGTCTCAGCAGGGGGGAACCAGCTAGAAAAGAATAGAACAAACCGAAGGAGGGACTTGAAAACCAGAGCAGGAGACAGAAGGGAACAACAGAGGGCATACAAAGGAACCGAAACAGAGTTTTGGCCGGTCATCCAAAAACAAAGGAAGAACAACACAGAGAAGAAAAATCTAGAACCGGAGCAAGAACAAAGCAAAAATAAACGTGGGAAGAACACAGAAAAACAGAGGAAGAAGCTTAAAAAAAACGAAAGGAGGAACAGCACGCCCTCAACTCAATCAGCAACCGCACGCCTTCAGCAAACCAGGTAAGCGACTTCTTCTTCTGCATTTATTTCAATCAAGTGTCTTTTACTGCAAGTGAATTTTAATTCACTTGCACAGTGCAGCAACACGCGTGCGTTAGCGCACGCGATTATGCTTGGCTGGGGCCAGTCCAGCCCAAAAAATAAAAAATTAGAAAAAAAGTAAAAAAAAATAAAAAAACAAATGTATATACATGAAAAAAAAAAAAATTCATTGGTTTATTCATTAACGCCAGAGTCAGGAATAAAAATACATGTTTAAATTTATATTATTCATTGTATAATATTTTTATTTAGCAAGAAAAATAAAAAATATGTGCATGCGTAAAAATAAATTTATTTTATTTGTTTATTCACCGACACTAGAGTCAGGAATAAAAATATTGATCTAAATTTATTTCATAGCTACGTAATATTTGCCAACGCTAGAGTTGGAAGTATCCGTAGTTGAATATTCAATGGCGTCATAGTTAGGAATATTATAAGACAAAACCGGCAATGCAGTCTGTCACAGGCAGAACGTTTAAGGGATGATAACAAGTTAGGGTTCCTAGTGATCAAAATACTAGGTGGTGACTTCTTAAACAAGATCATTCTTCATCAAAAAATAAAATGCCAGAAATCTATTCTTTTCTAAAGACATATTTTTAAAGCCGTTGCGACGTGAGGTTTGACAATTATAATATTACGTAGGGGCTTCTGAACCTCCCAAAAAAAAAATTTATTTTTCAAACACATCCAAAATTCCTATCAATTCAGGAACCATACCCGTCGTCCGATGCCGTGCACAACAAGACCGGGAGGAACAATTGTTTTTTTTTTTCTAATGCATTATGTTGTTGTTTTGCCAATTTTTGCCAGTCCTTTCTGTCATGTTGAGGTAATTTCTCATTCTGGCAATTAATAAGTTTCCCTGCTTAGAAGATCCGAGTTTAATATCCAAGAACCCTTTATTATTATCAGGCTGAACTAACCAACCGAACACACTTCCAGAACAAGTTAAGAAAACATAAAATGCCACATTAATAGAATGGACTTGGATACACTCTCCATTTGCAGTACAATATATTTATTCAATCCCCAGTTTGATCTGCAAAAAAACTTCATAAACCATCTTTTGGTCACATAAAGACTTGGACACGCTCTCCTTTTGCAAGCATCTCTCACCCCACTCCACGAGCTTAGGGAACTCGGCAACCATGCTCCAGTTTCCTAGGGTCTCAAATGTGTAAAAGAAGCTGTGGAATGGAATAAGTGCCAAGTCTATGTAGCCAAAGCTCTCATCCCCAAAATATAGCTTGTCTCCGAGTTCTTCTTCCAAGATTTTAAAGCACTGAAGCAAGTCCTTCTTCGATGATTCTTTGAGTTCACCTTTAGATGCCCATAGATTCCTTCCGATGGGATAAATCTGGACGAAACCAGTTTGCATGTCAATAAACATATCACTTCATTAATGTTTCCTTTCAAAAACTAAACACAGTAAGACAAGAAAAAGAAATTTAATAAGTTCTAAGAACTTACCTTCTTCTCGATGTAGTCAGCCCAAAACATGGCATGTGCACGTCGATAAGGATCAGAAGGCAACAATGAAGGTTTATGGCTCCAAACCTCATCAATATATTGAACTATGATCATTGACTCACAAATGGGTCTCCCGTTATGGATTAAGACAGGGATTTGCTGATGAACTGGGTTCATCTTGAGAAGAGTAGAGCTCTTGTTGCTCAAGTCCTCTACCTTAGATTTATATTCAATTCCCTTCTCTTCCAAAGCTATCCTCACCCTTGCTGCAAAAGGACTAAGCTTCAAATCCAGTAGAACCACTTCATTAGCCATTTCTTGCACAAAGAGAATCAAGATTTTTCTCAGTAATTTGTTTCCTTCTTCAATTTGCAATGTGGAACTGAGGCGAAAACTACAATTTATAGCAGAACATGAGTCCTTTGTGGAGTTTTCAGTTTCCCTTGTGCTTCTAGTGCTTCGCTTTTGTTGTCATTGCTTGCATCAGAATGGTCAGCATTATTTTTCACAGGTTGGGATTTTCCTGGGCAACATACTCGCAACATTTTGTCAACAAAATGTTATAAATATTCTTCTTGTAATAATATTAAAGTGAATTAGACTAAGTCATCACAAGAGAATCTCAAAATCTTGGAAAACAATGCCAAGATGTTTTCAACAAAATGTTATAAATATTCTTCTTGTAAAAATATTAAAGTGAATTAGACTAAGTCATCACAAGAGAGAATCTCAAAATCTTGGAGAACAATGCCAAGATGTTTTTTCGCCCTTGTTTAATCGCTTAAGGCAGGATAAAAATTAAAGCAGCGGCTCCTTGTTAGATTTCAACAAATAAGAGTAGTGGTGGAATAACCCCCTTTTTCTAGATTTTTTAATTTATTTTTTCTTCAAAAGAAAGTAATAAAAATATGAAAATAAATTTGGTCCCCTGCCGATATAGTCTAAATTCATCTGCATCTTAAGAATTTCTATCGGCCTGTATAAAGTGTGGCCGCCATGCATGTTGGAAGAGAAGAAAATTGTTTTCTTAATAATTTCTGCTGGTATCAAAAATTGATATTTATAATAAAAAATAATATCTTTCCATACTAATATACTTGTATAATTAGAAAGACACCCTTCTAATAAATTAATTGAATGACTTAATTAACAAGAGGTGTCCTATATAATTAATTAATCTTTTTAAAAATATCTATTTCACATAATGTCAAGTATATAATCTAAAAAGTAAGAGATTTTGTTATATTTTATTGATTTAATGTAAAATATAACAAAATATCTTACTTTTTCAAATAAAGCTTCCTTTCCTAGTGTATAAGCTATTTTATAACATCAATAATCCACCAAACCTTCATTTCATTACGTGGCTGCAGGAAATGCCATCCAAGTAGAATCCTAATTTGAGAAGAATTGAAAAATTAAAGGACCAACCTGTATTTATTCCACAAATATGAAACGCGGCAATAATAACATCTATCAGACCCAATTAGGAAAAGAGAAAAAAAATTTGAAAAAGAAAAAGAAAAAGAAAAGCAAAATAAAATAAAAGGGAAGAAGAAAATGACGGGGAAAAAAAGAGACAACAAAAAGAAGAGAGAAAGCATCAGTGCAAAAATTGCTCCTTCGAAAGACCCTTCAACACTTGAAAAGAGGCCAATTGTAAGCATCAGTGAAAGTTAATTAGATTCAAACCAATGTTGTGTGAGATTATTGTTAATGAAATCACTCAAATATCAATTGACAAATAGGAAAGCCTTTTGCTAAACCAAATTTCAAGGAAATTAATTACATGTCGAATTTCTAATGCCAAAACTATCCTTATTTAAATATATTTGGGCAGTATTTGTTTCAGTGATCCAATAGCTCTTTAAAAAGTTTTTGGATTTTTTTGCTTTAATTAATTTTTTTATATTTTTAGATTATTTTGATATACTAATGTCAAAAATTATTTTTTAAAAAAAATATTATTTTGATGCATTTCCAAGTAAAAAACACTTTGAAAAGCGACATCCACCATAATCTCAAACATGTTATTAATATCGATTAAAGAAATCACCGTAATACTTCATGGAGCAACAATATAAAGGAAACTAGACCAACTAAAGATTTCCTATAGTAATATAGCAATTGCTTATTAATATTCCTTTTTTGAAGCTTTAGAGAAAATTCCTAAATATGCTAATGAAAGTTGGAAGTTGGAAGATGGAAGAGTACGAGATAATGATGCTAATGGAAGAGAGTAGTTTAATTTTACAAAAACAATTTACCTCTTAAATTGAAAGATAAAGAGAGTTTTACTATTCTACAATTGAAAATTCTTATTTTGAAAATCTCTATGTTATTTAGGTGTAGATGTTAACTTAATGCTTTTTTTTTCAGTGTTTAAGAAACTTAGTCTCGATAAGCTAGAGCCCACCACGATATCCTTACAGTTAGCAGATAGGTCAATCAAGCATCCATTGGGAATTATAAGAGAAGTGCTTGTAAAGGTCAGTAAGTTCATTTCCCCATCTAACTTTATTTGCTTTGCTGTCAGTTTGCTTTGCTATTAATAAAGTCTGTCAGTTTATGCATGCTCCTACATATTTTTATTGGGCTACCGTTAAACACAAAGTGATGTTTATTATTGCTATGATGAACACTACGGATCGGTGGCTTGCGCTATCTTAGGGGTATAGCAACACATGACCTCCATATTACTCGTAGTCCCTCATTTGCCTTGATGATAGAAAATCCAGAAGTGGTTATCTTGTGTTCTTTGGTTAGACGCCGATTTCGTGGAAATCAGGTAAGCAACGTACAGTTTGCCCATTCTTCTACTGAAGCTGAGTATAAAGCCTTAGTCGATGGCACTATTGAGGTTATCTAGCTTCAATATTTATTGACAGATCTTCAGATTCCATCTATTTCTGCTCCTACCATTTGGTTTGATAATCTTAGTGCTACTTATTTGTTTGCAAATCCTATTTTTCATGTTCGCACAAAACATGTTGAGGTTGATTATCATTTTGTCCAAGATAGAGTACCAAAGAAGGAGATTCAGATTTGTTTTATTTCTTATCATGATCAACTAGTAGATGTTTTCACTAAACCACTTCCTACTGCTTGAGGGGCAAATTATAGAATGTACCTATATAGAAAATATTGTATATAGAAAATATTGTAGTCATACTCCTATGTAGTAACCGCCACCATTCATATTGTATATTGCCCAACAGTACACACACACACACACATATATATATAAAAAAGGGTTGGCTAACCAATAGATTAAGCCACCTTATTATTCTCAACTAGAACACACAAGTTCTCAAGTTATCGATGTCAAACAAGCCATGATTAAGGAATGCAATGAATACTCAAAATCCAAAAGTTGAAGATATTAGGTATGACACTGAGAATATAAAATCATCCATTCAAGAGACACCTAAGTATGAATTTAAGCCATTACGATCTCATCTAAGGTACACTTACTTAGATGAATCTTTATCTCTTCCAATTATCTCATCAACTTTGAGTGTTTTGAAAAAACAAAGTTGCTTAGGACTTTGACTGAGTATAAACTGAAATTGGAATGGACCATAACAAATAATTTGACATCACACGTCAAAACAAAATGAATTTTGTTAATTAAAGTAAGTCTTAATTAGTTTGATTTTCTATAAAATTTGATTTATGTTCAGAGCTTTAATGCTAGTAATTTCTCTTCATATTCAATGTCAGCAGAGAAACAAGCAAAGCCATTTAGATTCTGTTAATAAAAATGTGGTTGGATAGTCATTGAATCCATACACTATCTATGAATTTGCCCTTAAAGCATGAGATGGTTTTATTCCCTTTATTGCCCTCCCACTACACCCTTCTTCGATAACATATTATTATTATTATTTTTTATTATTATTTTATTATTATTATTATTATTTTAACACTAGATTGTATTAACTCCACAGGAATTGATTATTTTTTTCAAGATATTTATATTTATTAAATTATTATGTAGCGAACTTGAATATATATATATATATATATATATATAAAGATAAAAATGAAAAGACAAAAATATCTTGTGCATCAACTTTAGATTTTTTATTATTATAAAGATAATTCTATGGTTTTGGTGTGAAAAAAAATAAAAAAAGATGAAAAAGTCTTTTTGCAAGTTTAATAATCTTTTTGCTTTCACATCATTTTATTGTGCAAAAAATTTTGGAAAGATAAAAAACCCTAAAAAAATGATTTTACTCCAAAGTAAGCTTTGTTTTTTTTATAAGAAAGATAAAATAATTCAAATATTGTTTCAATCCATAAAAATACTATTTTCTTTGATGCCTCTTAGACTTTTATTTTTATTTTTAATATATATGTTCTCTCATTGGAGAACATACTGGATATTAGGCATATGTAATGGAGGATGTTTTTCCTCCCTCTAACTTCTCATATATTGATTGGAACAATAGAGACTAATTAACATTTATCATATTTCCAATTAGAAAACCCAAATTTTAGGGTTTAGGTAGATGACATGTCACTTGTTTTTAATTAATAAACCAAGTGACACATCATCCATCCCTGTTTTATTGTTTTTTTAGCCAAGAAGGTTGATCGAGTTGCCACCTTCAAGTGAATGAATGTGGATGTCCGACCATGCTAGAGGCTCCGACCACTATAACTCAACTGAGAAACATCTTATCTATAAGGATCAACTATCCTCATCACATTTCTATACCTTATTTGATTCATTGAACTGAACAACATCTTGTTCCTAATCAGCCTCCCTTGTATGAGACAGTTTCAAGCTTATCTTCCTATCAATGAATGTGGAGTTCTAGAACTCCAAATCATATGAGATTTGATCCCCATGATAGATATACATACCCTATAAAAGGTATATGGTTTGTTTGACTTCAATCATCTTCTATTTGCCATGATTAATTCATGGAAGGTGCACCCCCAATCAGTCATTTTTGTTAGGTTTTCGTTACGAGGTTCCCAACCTTTTCTAAAAGATCTAAGAGTTTGTTAGGCATATAGGGGAGGGAAAACAAAAGAAGAAGAGAGAAGAATGGCTTCCTAACATATCTGAGGAATGCACCCCTTATGATTTAGTTTTTGGATTTGATCCGAGTGTTCATCATGTTCTTGTGTAGATTTAAGTGTTTTCTCTTCCCTTTGGGTTAGGAAGCCCTATCCATGTGGTTGTGCTGAGTTCATTTATGCTAAGGCAACATTCAGTTGACTTAAAATTCTTAAAAGAAAAAAACACCATATTTTATTCTTCTGGTGTGTTACCAAACACGACCTTAAAACAATTTTTAATTCTCTGATTTTTAGCTCTACTGATTTTCCAGTATTGTTTCTTTTCTCATTTTTTATGCTTTTGCCATTCAGAAATTCTGAAAACTTTCGAGGACCATTTTAAAATTATTTGTGGATCCCTCGCCTATTTCCCAACCATTTTATTTAATATTTGAGTTGTAGACTTGTGTTGTAAGATATTAATTAACTTGATATTAAATACACTTGTTTTTCTTTGAAATTTCAGAAAAATATACAAAAAACATAAAAAAGTTCCTATTTTGAAAATATACACTTTTATTTGGGTGCAAATAGCCAAGTTTCTAAAAAAAAAATTATATTTGAATAATTTAGCATACTAAAAATTTAAAAAATAGTCCTTTTAGTTTGCATGCATTTTGGATTTAACTAATTTATTAAAATTCTGAGAATTTTTCTTGCATTGTAAAAAAACTAATTTTTTTTAATATACGAGATTATAAACTTATAGGTAAGATATATTCTCGTAGACTATTATGTTTTTAGTAATTATAATATTAGGTGACGACTTCCTAATCTTTCAAATTATATTTTTATGATTTTTCAAACATATCCAAAATCCCCTCCCGATTCAGAAACTATATCCATCGTCCGATGCCGCACACAACAAGAAGGGAGAAACAATTGTTTTTTGCTAATGCATTACGTTGTTTTTTGCCATTTTTTGCCGGTCCTTTCTGTCATGTTGGGCTGATTCTTTTGAATCTGCAATTGGATTGCTCGTTCTGGCAATTAATAAGTTTCCCTGCTTAGAAGATCCGAGTTTAATATCCAAGAACCCTTTATTATTATCAGGCTGAACTAACCAACCGAACACGGTTCCAGAACAAGTTAAGAAAACATAAAATGCCACATTAATAGAATGGACTTGGATACACTCTCCATTTGCAGTACAATATATTTATTCAATCCCCAGTTTGATCTGCGAAAAAACTTCATAAACCATCTTTTGGTCACATAAGGACTTGGACACGCTCTCCTTTTGCAAGCATCTCTCACCCCACTCCACGAGCTTAGGGAACTCGGCAACCATGCTCCAGTTTCCTAGGGTCTCAAATGTGTAAAAGAAGCTGTGGAATGGAATAAGTGCCAAGTCTATGTAGCCAAAGCTCTCATCCCCGAAATATAGCTTGTCTCCGAGTTCTTCTTCCAAGATTTTAAAGCACTGAATCAAGTCCTTCTTCGATGATTCCTTGACCTCACCTTTAGATGCCCATAGATTCCTTCCGATGGGAAAAATCTGGACGAAACCAGTTTGCATGTCATTACTTCATTAATGTTTCCTTTCATAAACTAAACACAGTAAGACACAGAAAAAGAAATTTGATGAGTTCTAAGAACTTACCTTCTTGTCGATGTAGTCAGCCCAAAACCTGGCATGTGCACGTCGATAAGGATCAGAAGGCAACAATGAAGGTTTATGGCTCCAAGCTTCATCAATATATTGAACTATGATCATTGACTCACAAATGGGTCTCCCATTATGGATTAAGACAGGGATTTTCTGATGAACTGGGTTCATCTTGAGAAGAGTAGAGCTCTTGTTGTTAAAGTCATCTACCTTAGATTTATATTCTATTCCCTTCTCTTCCAAAGCTATCCTCACCCTTGCTGCATAAGGACTAAGCTTCAAATCCAGTAGAACCACTTCATTAGCCATTTCTTGCACAAAGAGAATCAAGATTTTTCTCAGTAATTTGTTTCCTTCTTCAATTTGCAATGTGGAACTGAGGCGAAAACTAGAATTTATAGCAGAACATGAGACCTTTGTGGAGTTATCAGTTTCTCTTGTGCTTCGCTTTTGTTGTCATTGCTTGCATCAGAATGGTCAGCATTAGTTTTGACAGGTTGGGATTTTCCTCGGCCACCTACTCGCAACATTTTGTCAACAAAATGTTATAAATATTCTTCTTGTAAAAATATCAAAGTGAATTAGACTAAGTCATCACAAGAGAGAATCTCAAAATCTTGGAGAACAATGCCAAGATTTTCTTTCGCCTTTGTTTAATCGCTGAGGGCAGGATAAATATTAAAGCAGGGGCTCCTTGTTAGATTTCAACAAGGAATAATCTTGAATATTATAAATCTTGCAGATCAAATTTATTTCATATATAGTAATTAAATAATATTTAGTTACATGGTTAATAATCCTGAATATTATAGATTTAATAATTATAAATATTCTAAAATTAACTATCAATGGAGGAATGGCAACTTATGTGGCACACGTGCGCACATCAACAAGAATATCTTACTCCGGAGACCCGCTTGAAAATAAATTTGATCCCTCGCTGATATAGTCTAAATTCATCTGCATCTTCATAATTTCTATTGGCCTGTATAAAGCGTGGCCGCCATGCATGTTGGAAGAGAAGAAAATTGTTTTCTTAATAATTTCTGCCGGTATCAAAAATTGATATTTATAATAAAAAAATAATATCTTTCCATACTAATATACAAGAGTTGTCCTATATAATTAATTAATCATTTAAAAAATATCTATTTCACATAATATCATACTGCTATCATATATATAATCTAAAAAGTAACAGATTTTGTGCTATTATATATATCATATATTTTATTGATTTAATGTAAAATATAACAAAATCTCTTACTTTTTTAAATAAAGCTCCCTTTCCTAGTGTATAAGCTATTTTATAACATCGATAACCCACCAAACCTTCATTTCATTTATGTGGCTGCAGGAAATGCCATCCACCTAGAATCCTAATTTGAGAAGAATTGAAAAATTAAAGGACCCAACTAGGAAGAGAAAAAAATTTTGAAAAAGAAAAAGAAAAGCAAAATAAAATAAAAAGGAAGAAGAAAATGACCACTACTAGAAATTCGCTAAATACCAACGGAATCACCGACAGAATATTTCTGTCGGTATTTTGCGGTCGAAATCACTGACGACATATTTCCGTCCGTAATTCGGTCGGTAATTACCGACAGTTATATTCCGTTGGTAATTACCGACCGAATTACGGACGAAAAGTTCAGAATTAATGAAAAAAGGGCGGGTAGCTGGCGTGGAGGTTTTGGCGGGTGATTTTTCCAACAGAATCACCGACGGATTAAAAACCAGGGACCCGTACGTGTGTTCGGACCGGTTCACCGTCAACAATACCGACGGAATCACCGAGGGATTTGAAAAGCAGGTCCGTACGGTGACGTGTCTATTTACCGTTATAATTACCGACAGATGCACCGACGTAGTCACCGACGATGTTATTCCGTCGGTGAGGCCGTCGGTAAAAGTGAATATATGGCCGCTCTGCCGACACTCTCCTCCCCCATTTCTCCTTCTTATTCCTAATCCTAAGTCTCCCCATCTGCAAATAACCAGCCCCCCCTCGCCCCCAAACAAAAATCTTCCTCATCTCAGCATAACAAGTTGTATTTCTTAAAGTTTTGTGGTCACAGCATCCATGTTCTGATTTACCGACGGATTTTATCAATTTTTGTAAGTAATTCTATCTTTTTAAATTTTAACATTTAAATGTCAATTTTATTGTTTTTTTAGTATATGTATTTTTGTTAGTAGATGTACATGTTTTATTGTTATTTCTCAAAAAAACTTGTAGCTAGTATATGAATATATAATTTTATACTTGTTGTGGTTTGTTTTAGATTTTGTAAGATTGTATTTGTTTGTAAATTGTTAAAACTTTATGGAATTACCGGATTATATATTATATTTTGAAATAATTAACAACAAAAAAGAAGGAAATTAACAATTTAATGAAAGACACCCTTCTAATAAATTAATTGAATGACTTAACAAGAGGTGTCCTATATAATTAATTAATCTTTTTAAAAATATCTATATTTCACATAATGTCAAGTATATAATCTAAAAAGTAAGAGATTTTGTTGTATTTTATTGATTTAATGTAAAATATAACAAAATATCTTACTTTTTCAAATAAAGCTCCCTTTCCTAGTGTATAAGCTATTTTATAACATCAATAATCCACCAAACCTTCATTTCATTACGTGGCTGCAGGAAATGCCATCCAAGTAGAATCCTAATTTGAGAAGAATTGAAAAATTAAAGGACGAACCTGTATTTATTCCACAAATATGAAACGAAAAGCAAAATAAAATAAAATAAAAGGGAAGAAGAAAGTGACGGGGAAAAAAGACAACAAAAAAGAAGAGAGAAGAATGGCTTCCTAACATATATGAGGAATGAACCCCTTATGATTTAGTTTTGAAAAACCATCTTCAAACCTATAAGTGGTTTCACAACCACCTACCATTTTAGGGCTATAAGAGGAGAACAAATCATACAGAAAACAAGGTAGGAATCTGAGAGCAAATCATAGAGAAAAAAGAAAATAAATACATAAAAATTAAGAGGATACTTAGAATATAATTGAAAAGAAAGTTATAAAGATTTATTTGTTGAGAAAGAAAAGGTGGAATCTAAATCGAAAAAAAGTTGAAATTCCAGAAGAAAGAATTAAAGAATTCAAAGGAGAAAGTCACATTCTCTTTACAAGATAAACTTTCAAACTCTGATGAGGGGTGGAGCTCAATGAGCAGACCCCTTTCCTTTTCTGTTTTGCCCTTTTAAACTGTTGCTCAAAATGATTGTTAAGCATCATTTGAAGTCATTTGCTAGTTTTTAAAACTATTAAATATTTGTTTTGAGATGTTTAAGCATGCTTTAAAAATAGTTTGTATTATTCAAGTTTTGTTGGATTGCTTTGTTTAATATGTTAGAATGTGATTATGGTATGGTATATGATAATGTATAATGTTGTTTTACATATTTAAATATTTGGTTAATCATTTGTAAAACCATGACAAGCTAGGTTAAGTTTCGATGTTGTTGTGGATTAAATTGTTTTATAATAGCTTACTGGGTTTGTTGAAATTGTAGGCATTTTATTTAAACTTCAAGATAATAATTTTAATCAATAGAAGAGTGTTTATGCATAGAAAATGTTATTTTTTCTTGTTGTCATTATGTATTTTACTAACTGTTTTGCTCCTCATTCATTGTTTCTTGTTGTTTTAATGGTTCAAGCAAATTGTGTTGAGCGTGTTTAAGTTTTAGTTGTTGTTTTTGGGTTTTACGAATTTTTTGGTTTTAAAGCCTCTACCGAGCATTTTTTGGGCTCTTATGCTTTATGGTTTTCACATTTGTCCATTGAAGATGGTCTTGGGTCCATGTTTTGCATATCTTTTTGATCAATTGTTGGCTCTTGCACATGTATTTTATCTTATTGATCATTAATTTAGGACCTTGTGGGTTTAAAAATACTTAAATCGTGACATTTGATCTTTAGTTTTTCATTTTATATTTTGCATAAAATCAAATAGTCATGACTTTAGGTTGTTTGTTGTGATAATCCAGCCCCAAAATCTTGCTATACTTTTGATTGTACATGTTTATGTGTCTTCGATTTGATGTAATATGGCTGATATTGAATCTTAGCTTTTGGGTTTGATCCGAGCGTTCATCATGTTCTTGTGTAAATTTAAATGTTTACTCCTCTTTTGATCTTCATTATTTCTTTTCTAGTTTTGGATCATGTTTGTGGGTTTGGGTCTTTGGGTCAGAAAGCCTAGCCCATGTAGTTGTGCTAAGTCTATTTATACTAAGACAACATTTAGTTGACTAAAAATTCATTTAAAAAAAAAAACACCATATTTTATTCTCATGGTATATTAGTCAAACACGATCTTAAAATAATTTTCCCTGCTTAGAAGATCCGAGTTTAATATCCAAGAACCCTTTATTATTATCAGGCTGAACTAACCAACCGAACACTGTTCCAGAACAAGTTAAGAAAACATAAAATGCCACAATAGAATGGACTTGGATACACTCTCCATTTGCAATACTATATATTTATTCAATCCCCAGTTTCTGTTTGATCTGCAAAACAACTTCATAAACCTCCTTTTGGTCACTTGTAGACTTGGACACGCTCTCCTTTCGCAAGCATCTCTCGCCCCACTCCACGAGCTTAGGGAACTCGGCTGCCATGCTCCAGTTTCCTAGGGTCTCAAAGGTGTAAAAGAGGTTGTAGAACGAAATAAATGCCAAGTCTATATAGCCGAAGCTCTCATCCCCAAAATATAGCTTGTCTCCGAGTTCTTCTTCCAAGATTTTAAAGCACTGAATCAAGTCCTTCTTCGATGATTCCCTGACTTCAACTTTAGATGTCCATAGATTCTTTCCAGTAGGATACATCTGGACGAAACCAATTTGCATGTCAATACTTCATTAATGTTTCCTTTCAAAAAGTAAACACAGGAAGACAGAGAAAAAGATATTTAATCAGTTCTAAGAACTTACCTTCTTGTCGATGTAGTCAGCCCAAAACCTGGCATGTGCTCGTCGATAAGGATCAGAAGGCAACAATGAAGGTTTATGGCTCCAAACCTCATCAATATATTGAACTATGATCATTGACTCACAGATGGGTCTCCCATTATGGATTAAGACAGGGATTTGCTGATGAACTGGGTTCATCTTGAGAAGAGTAGAGCTCTTGTTGCTCAAGTCCTCTACCTTAGATTTATATTCTATTCCCTTCTCTTCCAAAGCTATCCTCACCCTTGTTGCAAAGGGACTCGTCTCAAAATCCAGTAGAACCACTTCATTAGCCATTTGTTGCACAAAGAGAATCAAGATTTTTCTCAGTAATTTGTTTCCTTCTTCAATTTGCAATGTGGAACTGAGGCGAAAACAAGAATTTATAGCAGAACATGAGTCCTTTGTGGAGTGTTCAGCTTCCCTTGAATTTCTAGGTGCTTCGCTTTTGTTGTCATTGCTTGCATCATTGGTCAACATTATTTTAGACAGGTTGGAATTTTCCTGGGAAACCTCCTCGCAACGTTACAAATATTCTTAAAGTGAGTTAGACTAGTCATCACAAGAGAAGGATCCAGAATCTCAAAATCTTGGAGAGCAATGCCAAGATTGTTTTTCGCTTTTGTTTAATCGCATAAGGCAGGATAAAAATTAAAACGTTACCATGGCAAAGTAGTGGTGGAAAAACTAAAAGCCAGTTCTACTCCCCGTTTTTCGAGATTTTTTATTTATTTTTTCTTCAAAAGAAAGTAATTAAAATATGATAGAAGTGTTTGATAAGAATTTTGAAATTAGCTGTTTAAATCTTGAGAGTATACAAGAGGGTAATTTTTATAAACACAGATCATATCTACATTATATTTCACTTCAAAAACTATGATTAATGTTTTTTTATATATAAATAAAATGCGACTTAAATATTTTAAAATTAGCCAACCTCAATCATATTTATTTCATATATAGTAATTAAATAATATTTAGATACATAGTTTATAATCTTAAATATTATAAAATTTAATAATTATAATTATTCTAAAATTATCTAATCTTAATTATTTTATTTATATGGGTTTTAAATTTATATGGATCTTAATTAAATTATATAGTAGTTCTATTTATTAAAAAAAAAAAACAGATGGGTAAAGCCAAAAAAAGGAAAGAATGACTAGCTATCAAAATAGATTGGTCAGCAAAGATTTGTTGGCCGTGGAATTTCATATATAGCAAGGACATAGGGGGTAGCATTGGAATTATCAATTTGGCAGGATTCCTGGACTGCAAAGTCAGAATTAAGGACAGAAAGTCGACACTCAACGGTTCTTTATTTGCGTCGGCAACCTTTTATTACACAAAAGTCAACAGCGCGCGCGCATATATATATATATATATATAGACACACACATATAATGATGGAAGATTTTAGAGTGCTGATGGCTAAGGATAGTTGTTTTATAAATATATATATATATATATATATATATATATATATTTAGACGAATCTTTATCTCTTCCGATTATCTCATCAACTTTGAGTGTTTTGGAAAAAGATAAGTTGCTTAGGACTTAGGGTTTATCAAGATTTTGGTAATAATTTGTAGTTTGAAGTGTTTTTCATTTAAAAATATATCAAGAAGATATTTTTTTATTTTTTAAAAAAATTATTTTTTATATCAATGTATAAAAACGAATTAAAAACACACAAAAAATAATTTTAAGTAAAAAAATAAAATAAAATTTTAATTTTTTTAAAAAACATGGGTTAAATCGCATTTCCAAACAAGCCGTTTAACGGAGTATAAAATGACATTGAAATGGACATAACAAATATCAAAGGTGACCATTCATCTCTTTTTTATGAATAAAATTTTAATGGAAGAAAATTTCAAATCAATTGCCTAACCACGACGAGGGTTAAACCTAACAATACAAAAGATGGTGCAAGCTGGAATGCTAAAATTACTGGATGTTATTTATTTGGTTTTTTATATTTGTATTTTATAATTAATTTTTAAAAAATAAATTTATCAAAATAATATTTAAATAATTATCTGATTATGTTATTGTTTTCAAATAATATTAGTACATTTCATTATAATATTAACAATTTCTTTTTAAATTGTATATTAACAAAATTTATTTATGAATATTCATTGGGAAGAAATATCTATGTTTTAATTTTTTATTATAAATGTTTTATATATATTTTATCAAATTTATTATTCTTATGCTTTAAAATATATTGACTTTAAAATTATTAATTCTTATTAAAACTTATTTCATGATTGTGGAAAGTTTTTATTAAAAAAATTAATTCATAATTTCTTTTTTGAAAAGCAAAGGAACACATTAACAAGAGAAAGGGTTTTTTTTTTTTTTTTAATCAAAGAGATAGTCCTTGTTTTAAATCATTAAAGTTTTTCATAGATATTTATTTTAATTATTAAAACTTGATTGTGATAAGTTTTTATTAAAAAAACGTACTTTTATAAAAAGTTCTTTATTTTTTAAAAAACAAAAGAACACATTAACAAGGCTAGTAGTTTCCATCCAAAAAACAAAATAGTTATAAAGAAACCCTTCAAAAAAACAAATTATCCAACAGAAAAAATGGATTATTCTCATTCACCGGCGCGAACGCTAGGAGGTGGAGGTGAAGAAGAAGAGGTAGGAATAGAATGTGGAAAGTGGGTGGAGCTGCCGGAGGACGTGATGGCGTCGATCCTGAAGAGGGTAGGTGCAATCGGCATATTGGCAAACGTAGAGAGAGTGTGCAAGACATGGCGCAACATCTGCAAGGAACCTTCCATGTGGAGATCTATCGATATGCGTAATTTGGGTGATATTTGGGACATGGATTATGATATGGTCAAAATCTGCAGGCACGCTGTCGATCGCAGCTCAGGTGCTTTGCTTCGTATCAATATCGAGTATTTCGGCACGGATGACCTCCTCCTTTACATCGCCGATAGGTATTCTCGATAATTCATCCAATTTCTTGTGCTTATTTTTAAATGATTTTTTTTGGGATTGTTCTTGGAAACATTCTTGTGAGAGATGTATTCATGTTCAGATCTTCAATATGTATGTAGAGGCCCTTAGGATTGTTGAACTCCTAGTCTTGGAATTTGATATTGTTTTTGTTAGGTCAAGGTACCTCGGATTCCCGTAACTGTATAAATATTGTGTTTGGTGGGTGATTAGTGATCTCACTTTCTTAATGTAAGATTCTTGGAGACCAAATTTTCCCCTCAAATGGGGAATTGCTTTCCCGTGCTAATTGTCGTCATTCTCGGGAATTTTACATTAGCTGGTGTTCAAGAATCCGTTAATTCCACAGGGAATATGACACTCTGAATTGAATGCATACGGTGTTAATTTGCTGGATTTTGATGATACCACGGTATTCTATGATTATTTTACAGATCAACTCAGCTCAAAAGTCTTCGGCTCGTATTTTGCCAGAATATTTCTGATGAGGGATTGATTGCAGCAGCTTCTAAAATTCCATTGCTGGAAGAGCTTGACCTTTCATACTGCTCATTCTCAAAGGTAGCTCTAGAAAAAGTTGGGCATTGTTGTCCTTTATTAAGATCATTCAAGTTAAACACCACAGGGTACAGATATCCATGTATAGAGTGTGATGATGAGGCACTAGCTGTTGCAGAAAGTATGCCCGGGCTACGTCACCTCCAAATGTTTGGGAATAAGCTGACAAATGATGGCTTGCAGGCTATTCTTGATGCTTGTCTTTACCTTGAATCACTTGATCTGCGCCGGTGTTTCAATGTTATTGTGGAAGGGCAGATGGGGAGAAGATGTAGTGAACGCATCAAAGATTTGCGGCAGCCTAACGATTCCACTGATGACTATCCATTTGATTCACGATTTCCTCACATTTTATGGTCTGATGAGGAAGACTACCCTTGTAGATTTTGTGACATTGATTTCATGTCTGATGACGATAACTATGAGTTCTCAATTGGCAGTAATTTTACTGAGGCTTATGACGAAGAAGACGGGTGGCTTTTCTGAAGCAGTTGAGGTCTCTACAGACGAGTGAAACCAAGCGATGCAAGTGTAGGCACTGACCCAACATTTCAGTGTTCTTGGTACCAGCTAAGTTTTTGTGAAGAGTTTGTACATGTGTTTTTTTAAAAAACAAATTTATTTCGAAGACTACTTTCTCATGTGGACCTAAACTGTAATTTTTTTTATGTGCGTTATGGATTGTCTCTCAATTGACTGTGGATCCCAATTCCCAGGTAGTGAGGACCATAATTTTAAATCATCTAGTTTACTACCTCTTGCCAAGTAAAATTTGTTTTCCGTTCCTTTTCATGTTTCAGGTCGTGAAAGGAAAAACGAAAGTACTAAGTTATGATTATTATGAAATTAATAATAATGTTCCATTTTCTTTGGTTCCCAGGTAGAGAGGACCTTTTTTATAACAACAAAAGCACAAAGCTTCTTCCTGAAGAAGGGGAAAAAAATTCTGAGGTTCCTAACAGATGGTGAAACCTTACGACTGCCCCTTCCTAATTTAAACTGGAGCAACAGCAAATCGAAAATGTTTGAGAGGCATGCATGCAGATCAGAGTAGCTAATGTTTGAACACTATGCCTAGGAAAAACGAAGGGTTTCCCGAGAAAAAAAGGGTCCCTTAGCTTACATATGGTTTCAAAATCTCTTGAAATATTGTTTTTATCACAATTTTGAAAAGAGTTATCCAGTTCTCACCGGAAAACAGAGTAAACCTCTGCTTTTCATTTGTATGCACCGCTGCAAGTTGATGGCACTTGACCCGACTGTAAAAGGAGCGAAGGTAAAAGCCCTCAAACAAACTGAATTCAAAGCTGACATCCTGTCAGGCATGCTAGGGATGATTCTCTTCATTTGATCACAAGAGAGTTGCTGCAGTTTGTAAAAGCTCAGGGAATCATGAGGGCTTGTTAAAACAAGATTCTATAAAGAGGTTGCATATAAACAAGCTAATTTATTTAGGGTTTTAACCAAAAAAAAAAAAAAGATGTAGAAATAGAAATTCTGGTATAAGCTGCTGATAGCTTGCCCACAACCATTACGTAACATCTGCAACCACGATAAATAAACTACGGTCCTTCAAATTCTTTTGGAATATTCAAGTGAATTTGTTCGATAATTATTGCTTTCAAACTCCTATTTCCTGCTTCCGTCCCATTATGACTAATGCAACATTCCTGGATTCAGTTTTGCCAAGGACAGAATTTTCCTGATTCTTCAGCAGAGTTCAAAACATCAAGAACAACTCCCAAAGCAACCCTCCATTGCAAAGCAGAGGACACAGGTGGATCTTAGAATTTGAGTCCTCCTCTCATTTTGCAAACACAAAAACAATACCTGTAAGTGGCAGTGCTAATGCATAAATAATACACCTGAACCAAGTTTTACAAACACAAAATACCACTGCTGTTTCTAATCTAGCTAGGAGATATAAATTCAAGTCCCAATTATCAAAATGAATCACACATAATTCATTGGGGGGGGGGGGAATAATATGAAAGAGTGAGCCACATGTAGGCTCCACCACTACTACCAGGAAGGCACTAGAATTTCCTGTCCAATCACATAGAATGTGGCTTCTTGCAAGCAGAGATGAACTGAAGATTATTTTGCTGTAAGGTGTTGGGTATGCCTTCTCATCAAACTTCTCAACCTTCACATGATTGGAGCTTGATAGGTCTACTCTTTTCAAAAATTTAGATTGATACTGCAATCTAAGCACATGGTGTCCATAACTTATGATCAAACAACAAAAATAAATAAGAGAGTCCAACTCCATTGTTAGACTTTAAATAAATACTGCAATCTTCTTTTTCTTCTTCTTTTATTTTTTAGGTTTTTCTTTTCAATTATATTATTTAGTATGAGATTTTTTTTAATTTTATTTTTTAGTATTGTGTTGATGGAAAAATTATTTTTTGTATTTTTTCTTATAAAATAATAAAATAAAAAAATTAATGCGATCAAGTGAAGTCCATAACCCAGGTTGTAGTATTTGTGGGTTAACTAGGAATAACTTGGCCTATTCTTCTTCTTCTTCTTTTTCCTTTGATTTTTTTGGACCTGTCCAGTTAACAATACCACATTGAAGCAACTCTTATATAATTTAATTTAAAACTTGAACTCAGTAAAGAGTTGAGTTAAGAATTTTTAAATTTGAACAGTTATATTAAGAGTTTTCAAATTTAAATAATTGTATCGAGTTTAATAATAATATCAAATAAATTACGATAGTTTAAATATGAATTGTTAGGACGAAAACCTTCGAACAGGCCATCCAAATGAACAGCATAATTTGATATTGGAAGTCCAACATGTCTAGTTATGACCAAATTGTTAATTACGTACGGAGAAGAATTGTTGTTGAACACATTAATTATATATTTGATATTATAGTAATGATTAGTAATTTAAAAAAAATAATTTAAAAAAAGTATTTTTAGTTGTATTTAATTTGATAAAATATGTGATTGATTAAAACTATAGTTAAAGTTTATGTTGAAGAAAAAACAATTTAAAAATATTTGGTTAAAATTGTTTTAAAAAGTGATTTTGATAATAAAATAACTAAAAAAGACATTAGTAATTTTATTGTTTTAGAATTAAAATGTTACAGATTAGATTATTAATATATCATGAAATCAAGAATCCTTTATTAAGGTCCTACTTTTATCATCTTCAATTCCATCTCGTAAATAATCCATCCAAAAAGGTTTTTGGTATCTAAATCTAGTTTCGAAAATTAGTTTTTTTTCCTATTCTCCAATCCTTTTTATAACCATCCTATTTGTTTTTTAGTTTTAACTTGGTGAAAGTATGACTAACTTGTTCTTTAAAGACAGTCAATATAAATTTCCAACTAGTTTTATTTAAATAAGTGTTTTGTCTCATTCCCATACTAATAATAACTTAAATAAGTGTTTTGTCTTATTCCCATACTAATAATAATTTAACTTTGATGCAAATTTCAGCAATGATATGCACCATTTTCTTTGTCCAAATAGCTTTATCCAAACTTTTAAAACAATCCATTACTTTGTTTGATGACCTGAACCAAAATATATGATCACTATTAAATAGTAACTCAAATTATCATAAAAATAAATATATATATATATATATATATATATATATATGATAGTATAAAGATTATAAAACTAACTTAATGTTTCTCAGTCTTTCAATGTCATTTGTAAGTTTACACTATATGTTTCAATTGTGCTCATTAAATGTGGTCTCAGGTAATAGGTGGTCTAGTGGTAAGAGCTTGGGTTCAAGGGATTTATCTTTTTGTTGTTTTAGGTTCGGGCTCTGTGGTTGTTAATATGATAGCAATTGAATGCTTACATGGTTGTTAACTTCACGACTCTTGGAATTAGTCAAGATACATACAAGCTGACCCGAACATCCACATTAATAAAATATATATATGCTAATTATATGTGTGTTTTACAACCTCAATGGACAGTATGTTTTAGATTCCTTATTATATATATACTGTTTAGGTGCAAATAATTATATATATTGAAGACTTTTCTTCTCTTCTCTTTTTGATTCACACATCTAAAGTTGTTAGTTCAAAATAAATGATGCGTAAGGAAGTAATCATTGGTATGTATCCAAGGAATTAGTCAAGTCAAATGATACCAATACCATTAAAAAAAAAAAATTTCCTCCCCACATCAAAATTGGTTCATAACAACCAGCAGAAAGAAATGAAATTCCTAAAATATTACAAGATAGCTCATTTTTTACAAAGAGAAGCCTTCAATAAGGGATTTCTTCAGTAATTAGAATTATTTTGTTGGTTTTGTTAAACCACTCAAAACAAGCAGACAAATACAAAGTGAAGGAGTGTAGATCAATGTACCTCTATGCTATGACAGTTCCACTTCCCTAACCACAAAACAATTGTTCTGGTCTTGGACTGCTAAGCACAGATCCACACTGAATTATCAAGATCTTGTTATCTGTCAAAACAAACAACAACAACAACTTCTTTTGAGCAATCGTTATTAGTCAGTTTGGCACTTCTGTTATTGCTACTGCCATTGGCTTAGAGATGTCAGTGTTGAGAGGACTCTTAGATATGGTAATCTTTAGCAGGTATTTCTTAGCAAGTGTTTAGAGGCCTAAATTACAAACCAGAGACTAATTCTGCAGTAAACTGGATTGGAGTAGCCATTTTGTTAGGTCTAGTGCTAAATTCTGGGGAAGGAGATTACTTTACTTTCCTAGATTTTACTCATGCTCTGGCCAAACTGATTAGTACATGAAGAAGCAAGTGGAGGGAAACCATGAAAGAGATTTGAGGAACACGTTAGGAAATCTTATGTTGAGATTCTCTCAAGGTTGGCTTTGTTTTTACTGATTTGGGTCCTCATTAAAGTTCGGATCATGTATGTAACTGCTCTCTGTTAGACTAATATTTTAAAGAAACGCCTTATCAGAATTTTTGTTATGATTAATTACATGGAAGATGAAATCCTTTAGCTCATACTATTTTGAGTCCAACTATGGAGAGTTTGTTGCTTGCCTTGAATTTAACAGATCCCAGACATGTAAGATGAACATTCCCTTGAATTTGACAGATTCTAGACATGCAAACTCACTTACATGGTCCTAAATCTTTGACTTTGTGTTTGGAAATCCCAATATACACTGAGTATTGGTATGTCTACCCTTTTGACTTCTCCTCCTCCATTTCTGAGTTCGTAGTTCAGATCGCTCGAAGTAGTGTCACAGAATTCTGCTCCTTGCTCTAAAATTCAAGCATGCACTCTTTTGAATGTAAACCAATAGGCACTGCAACATAATGATTTTCTTGGAAATTTATTCCCATCCTGTTGTATTTCATCATCATTTAAATTGGTTTTTGTTTTCGAATGTATTATAACATTGTTTGCATGCTTGCAAATTGCAAATTATAGCCTAACAATCTTTTAGATCACCTGAGACAATAAATTATTTATTTTATGTTTGTTAATTGTTAGTTAATAAAAATTTATGAAGATGAATAATAATTTTATTTTATTTTTAAGTTATTAAATCTTTTTTTGAATCATATATTTTAAAATGTTTAAACTGTATATAAAAATAAAATTACTTATTATTTTAGAATTCGTACATTACATTTTTCATGCAGTGTAAAACACAAGTTGAAAAACATAAAATGCCACAACATCAAGCTTCTTTTGCAGTATTATATATTTATTCAATCCCCAGTTCCTGTTTGATCTGCAAAGCAGCTTCATAAACCTCCTTTTGGTCACTTAAAGACTTGGAGACGCTCTCCTTTTGCAAGCATCTCTCACCCCACTCCACGAGCTTAGGGAACTCGGCTACCATGCTCCAGTTTCCTAGGGTCTCAAAGGTGTAAAAGAAGCTGTAGAACGAAATAAATGCCATGTCTATATAGCCGAAGCTCTCATCCCCGAAATATAGCTTGTCTCCGAGTTCTTCTTCCAAGATTTTAAAGCACTGAATCAAGTCCTTCTTCGATGATTCCTTGAGCTCACCTTCAGATGCCCATAGATTACTTCCAATAGGATAAATCTGGACGAAACCAGTTTGCATGTCAATAAACATATCACTTCATTAATGTTTCCTTTCAAAAACTAAACACAGTGAGACAGAAAACAAAATTTGATGAGTTCTAAGAACTTACCTTCTTGTCGATGTAGTCAGCCCAAAACCTGGCATGTGCACGTCGATAAGGATCAGAAGGCAACAATGAAGGTTTATGGCTCCAAACCTCATCAATATATTGAACTATGATCATTGACTCACAAATGGGTCTCCCATTATGGATTAGGACAGGGATTTGCTGATGAACTGGGTTCATCTTGAGAAGAGTAGAGCTCTTGTTGCTCAAGTCCTCTACCTCAGATTTATATTCTATTCCCTTCTCTTCCAAAGCTATCCTCACCCTTGCTGCAAAGGGACTCATCTCAAAATCCAGTAGAACCACTTCATTAGCCATTTGTTGCACAAAGAGAATCAAGATTTTTCTCAGTAATTTGTTTCCTTTTTCAATTTGCAATGATGAACTGAGGCGAAAACAAGAATTTATAGCAGAACATGAGTCCTTTGTGGAGTTCTCAGCTTCCCTTGTGCTTCTAGGTGCTTTGCTTTTGTTGTCATTGCTTGCGTCAGAATGGTCAACCTGCTTCGAGAATAGCAATATTGTAGAATTTCCTTGTATTCTGCTGCACTATCATTATATTATTATTAGCCTTTTTTTTTTTTTTTGACGGGTTTGGATTTTCCTGGGCAGCTAGTCGAAATATCTTATGAACAATATATTTTAAAATTCTTCTTGTATAAATATTAAAGTGAATTATACCAGTCATCACATGAGCAGGATCCTGAATCTCCGAATCTTGGAGAGCAATACTATTACCAAGGTGGTTTTTTTTAATCGCTCAAGGCAGGTAGCATTTCACTCTTCAGGACATTACCATGGCAAAATAGTGATACAATATCTAAAAGCCTGTTTTTTCTAGCTTTTGTTGCTTTGTTTTAAAGTAATGTAATTAAATTCTCAAAACTTATTTGATTAAAAAAATTAAAAATCATTTGTTTACATTTTGAGAGTAATTTAAAAAATAATATTAAAGACATATTAGATTTCATCTCAAAAGGCATCAAATTTTGTTTTCTAAATCAAATGCTACTTATTTTATTTAAAACATAAAAATAAATTTGAATATTTTAGAATTAAATAACCTCAATCATTTTTGTTTTCATATATAGCAATTAAATAATATTTAGTAACATAGTTAATAATGATCTTAAATATTTTAAAATGAAATCATCTTAATTATTTTATTTTATTTCAAGTTTATTAGTTCGCAATTTATATGGATTTCAATTAAATTATTTTTTATTTCTATTTATTTTAAGAAAACCATGTGATGTTTTGATTATTGTTTCTTTTTTATCTTATTTTTATGATATCTGTGTTTTTTTTCAAAGAAAGAATTCATTTTGTAAGCAATTCATTTGGTTTTTTTTAATGTTTAATTTGATAAAGAAAACGTTTAATTTAAGCTGTTAATATTTATTTAGATTATCAAACAGGTGATATCACTCATTGCACAACATAACAATTCATTACCAAATAAGTTGATATGTTTAATCTCACATGCAAATCAAACTTTAATTTTCTATGAAAAAGTTGTAAAATAATACTTAAATATACAGGTGAATTACACTACAAATATTTAAAAAATATATTAATATAATAAGTTAAAATATAAAAGGGTAGATTTGCATACTTAATAAAGGGAATATTTAGAAAAAAAAAAATATATATATATATACAAAAACAATAATGCTGACACTACGAAGTGTTTACATTTATGGTAAATTAGGTAGAAGTGACTATTGTTTTGATTTGCAGGTTCAAGAAGAAAAAGAAGAAAATAATGAATTTAATGTTAGTTATAACTCTTTTAAATTTTACATCCGTAATATTACAATAAAAAACATTATCGGTCAACCCAGGAATCACCAACAAAATATTTATTAATTTATTAATTATTTTTATTCACCAACAAAAAGTTAGCATAAATTAAGATAAACTAATTAAATACACAATTAAAATGCACTAGATAGAACAATCCGTATTGTTCAGAAAAGAAAATGGCTGAACAATTAATGTAAACTCAGATCTTCGAGCTAGCTAACCAGGGATTAGAAAAGAAGCTTATCAATCTAGTTCAAGATTAGAAAAGAAGCACAGTGATAGTCAAAGTCCTCTCTCTCTCCTTTTCTGTTAAAATCATTAGTTTTAAATCACAATGTATTAGTCAAAGAGAATTAGTTGAGCTGATATTCAAATCAAATGCTGAGATCGGTCTATTTGTAGCAGTGTTAGCTGGCAGCAATATACAGGATCAACGTCTCATCCCCAGACTTGCTTTTCATTGGGTGCAACGTTTCCAGCTTTATTTTTTCCAAACAATACATGGATTCTTTAACAGAGAATGACTCCCCCGCTAGCGTACATAAGATCAATTCTCAATTTTTGAGAAAGAAACAGAACGAGGAAGAGGGTCATTTTCTGGTAAATGGATTGCAAACACTCACCAGTTTTGAGTATCTAGAAAGATAATTTATTACCATTTTGAAAAACCTCACCAGTTTTTAGTAGACAACAAAGTCTTGTCTGCTTTTCATTTATATGCATTTTTGCAAGTTTTTAGAACTTGACTACGAGGAGGAAGAAGCCCTCAGAGGATCAAACAGTTTGGAGTAGATGTAAAACTGATGTCCGGTCAGGCATGCTAGGGATGGCTCCCTTCACCTGAACACAGAGAGAAGCTGCTGCAGCTGTAAATATTCAAGGGAATTGTCAGGGCATCATTCAAATGAAAAATGATATATAGATTTATAAAATACGAACAAAAACGGCGAACACCAGTCATACCAGCAAATCTCATGCATTCCTCCTTTGTTTTTCCCTCCACGAGTGCCACAGCAAAAGCAGCAGTAAAGGTATCTCCAGCTCCAGTAGTGTCTAGGACTCTTGCAGCAGAAATTATGGTTTGTTTAATTGGTTTTTCCCCTTCTATGAATAAAACTGACCCTTTAGCCCCAAGCTTCACCAGAACTTGCTTTACTCCCTGAAAGTAGACATTAAACAATATAAAGTTCAGTGCCAACTGCCAAGCATGGTTTCCTATCAGTGAAACTATCCACTATAACGAGATGATCAAGTTACTCAAAACAAAAAAACTCAAATGATCTTGACATAAATTCTGATTTTAAAGATATGACAAACATTTGGTTGGGGTAATACATCATTTGATGATGGCTGTCTTATTCAACCATAAATTTAAAAGCATTGAAATGGCCTTATTCATAATTTGTGAATGAATGTGTGAAACAGGAATCAAACAATTGATTTCCATAAACTGAGAACAAAAGCTATTAATTGTCCTTGAAATATCCAAAACATGCCTTATAAAGTTGATAGGCAATTGTAAGAAACTACACTCGTGTTTGGCTATGTTTGGTATGCTGGGCCGTTAATTTTCCATCCCCTTCTACTTTGTTTGGCAAGATTTTGGCGGCAGGGGAAAACATGAAGGAGGGTAACAATTTTAATCCTTGTGCTGGGAAAAATCTCAGTTTTTGTGCCTTTCCCTCATTTTTTATAAAATAATACAAACTTGTTCTTTTTTCTTCCTTTTCCCACTTTGGACCACGAACATATATTATTTTTTTTATAATTATATTTAACATAAAATCTGATTTGATTTATATTGGGATCCACTATTCTCCATAATTTTTTCAACTGCTATCAAACATTCTTATAACTTCAACCTTCAAAACTTTTTTATAACTTTAACATGTCACCCTTAGAAAATTACCCTCTAAACATCTCTCCTCGAAAATTTTCACCTCATACCTGATGCAAACAAAGCACTTAATGAGAGGGGTCTCCAAACTCACCATTTTATGACACTTAACGACAGCCTGACCAATCTGTTCAAAGCTTTCAGTTGACATGCAAGTCAAGCGTGCAAGTTCACTTTCATTCGGGCTGAAGATGTCAACAACATTCAACAATTCTGGGGGCATTGGTGCATCCATTCCCCCAGCATCCAAAATAACAGGAACACCAGCGCTTTTTGCAGCCTAAAGACACGCATTATCCAATAGAGGTCAGAAATGATTGCAAGAGGAACACAAAACAAGTTATGCATAATAATAATCACGCCAACAGAAACTTGGACAAGAAAATGCAGAACCATTAAAGTCAACTGGCAGCTGAGGAATTAGATATCTTCAAACCCCAAGGTTACTCAAACATCCATGAAATTGATATAAAATTTCAATATTAATATTCACAGATAGGCAAATCAAAAGAATCAAACTATTCAAGACTAGGAAGTGGCAGAAGATATTTGCGTGCGTGGCTTTCCTAAAGTATATAATAAGCATATGCTCTGTCACACTTAATTTATGATCAACTTATATCAAGCAAACATAGAGAGCTCAAGCATTTGGGAGATTTAGTGCTACCTTAATGATTGTGTTACTTGTGCAAGCAAGTCTTTGGGTCTCCTCTAATTTGAGAAAAGAATATAAGATAAGTACAGTTTTTCCATTTCAAAATTCTTTGTCCAGTTCCTCTATATTTTTCCCTAACTGGTTTCATCCCAGTTTTTCTTTGTTGACACAATCTCAAGACGTTTCAGAAGATCAGGTGAGCATACATATAGAGAAAGCATTTATATGGTACTTACTTCCAGTAATTCCAAGGGTTCAAGTTATCATCTTCACCCACTTACCTCTCTCCTTGTATGTGAGTGTGTGTATGCTCAGTGTGAAGAAGAAGTTACCAGAAAACAAAACAAAAATCCCATGTCCATGCTGCATCAGGCACCCAACATTTTAATAGTACAATGACAGGTCAAATTTTAACCATTCTTTGCTATTTCAATTTCTTATCTACAGATATTTACAGAAGCCAAGGTGGAAACATGCTATAAAACAACAAGGAAATTAATCATGTTGCATAAAACAAGAACAGATGATCCTGCTGTCTAAAAAATATTTTGCCCAGGGTCACCAGATAAAATTTGACTGGCTAAACCAATACAAGCTAAAGCTTTCATTCATGAGAAATTAAAGAAAAGGAAAATCTTCTTTATGGCTAAAAAATCTCAGTTACAAGTAAGAAGATTTTACACTGACAGAGACATAGAATGACTCAAAAAATACCTACAATTCTTGTTAATAGATGAACTACACTTAAGGTTGCCACTTAAAAGCAAAATCAGACACCATACTGCTTAGCTAATCTTAATTAAGATGGAAATGCATTAGCAATACATTATAGTGGTTATGCTATGTGATAATGCAACAAAAGTTTTAATGCCTGAGATGTTTCTTTGAAAGGATTTTATAATGGAAGCTACTCCTTTAATTGAAATCAGTCAGCAAAGAAGGGGCCCTACCTTCCTTAAGAAATACCATTTGGGTTGGCTACAGTAAAACATTAACCTTGGAACTCAACCAAAGGATTCTCTAAAATCTAATCCATGCATTGTGGCAGACAGCATGAAGATGATGCCAGCTAGTTTTAGTCCTCCATAAGTGAACCATTTTTAACTTCACATCCAACACCTACAACACAAAAGTGCTAGACTGCTTGTTGCATTTCTGTTAAGTAGCTTACTATTTCCTCAACAAGATGTGCAAAGGAAACCTTTTGAAATTCAGAGTGCGCAAGCTAGTTATATATCATGAAAATTTCCAGGGCTCAGCAGAGCACTCTGCATTGCATAGAGCAATAACTAACTTCAACTATAAGCAAATATTAAACTAACAATCTGGAAAAGGACACTCAACATTTCCACATAGTGTAGAAGATCCTGGACCTTCTATAACCAGCAGTTCAAATGAAAAATTCCATAGGGATCTCTTTGTAATATCCTTATAAGAGAGAGATCCATTGCCTTAAACTTGGAATATCCCGAGTTCTTTCAACATTTACTGGTTCATGAAAAACATAAATATGGTTTAATTTTAAGAACTTTATCAACTCAAACTGCGTATCCATTCTTTCATCCAAATATAGAATAACAAACAATCTTTGACCTGTACATTCCTCGTATTTTTGTTTACCAAGTGACCTCTCTATCTTTGAAGCTTCTAGCAAAAACTAATTGTGACGGTGGAGTTAGGTGCTGCATATGGATTCACCTTGTTCTAGTCATATATATTGATGGAAGAAAGAAAGCACCAAGAAAACCACATCTCAATCTAGCTGGATGAACCAAATTCCAAAAAGAAAATCTAGGAAAAAGAGTTAGAAATCCATCACCAAATATGGACAACCATCAATTCATTTTGGTCTCCAAGAAATATGTCAAAAATTAACGCAATCTCAACCACAGACATTTTCTTTCATCCTCCCATCATACCTTGATGAACAATGTCACTGAGATCAACAAAGCCTAATCCCATAGCCATGGCCATTCCGCCGAGTTTATACAGCTAATGATACTCTCATCCAGAAACTCATAATGTCAAATATCCAATCCAATTTCATTTACCCCAATAGATTCAAATCCAGTAAATTAGGATCACTGGTCAATCCATGCACAATAATCAAAACATAATAAACTAAAAGCCTCGCTAGGCAAAAGAAATCACCTAGTTCATTTACACAATTGCTTATTTAGATGCAAGAAATAAAAAGCTCTGACTTTAAACCATAAACATGATCAAATTAACATGATCGCCATTAAACATGAATGAATAACAAGTGATACAGAATTTAAAAAAAAAAATCATTAAAATGCCTGACCTTTGCCACTTGAATATTAACTAAATCAGGTATTTCCCTTTGAAGCAAAACAACCCCAGCCTTCCTCACAACCTCCAAATCCTCATCGCTGAGCTTCTCAGGCCAGCAACTCATGTTAGCTCCACCAACAATAATAATAGAATTTTGCCCATCAGGCTGCAGCATCACCACAGCATGTCCAGTAGGCACATCACTCAGATTCCTTACACAATCAAGATTAACCCCACCATTCTTTAAAGCCTCAGTGATCAACTTCCCATGTGCATCCTCGCCAACTTGCCCCACAAAGTATGTTGGATATGAAAGTTTTGCACCACATGCGGCCTGGTTAGCTCCTTTGCCACCAGCAAGAGTCTGCCCAGTCTTGGCTGAGATGGTCTCCCCTTCTTCTGGTAATCTATCAATCTCCACATATATATCTGCATTGGCTGAGCCAACAACTACTAGTGGTGGTGTATTGGGATATTTGGTTAACGGGGTTTGAGGGGTTTTTGAGGCTTTGATGGAAAATGAAGGAAAGTGGTGTTTTTTGTTGGATGGCTTCTGGTTTTGGTGATTGTCGAAGTGAATTGGGTTTGCAAGTGTTGGTTGTTTTATGGGATACTTTTGGAGTTTAAGGTTGCAATGATTTGCTGGTGAAAATGACACTGCTTTCATGTTTTCTCTTATCAGATTGATTTGTGATTAGGGAAATTTGGATCAAAAAATGAGCTTTGACTTGTGTTGTTAGATTTTGGAGTTTTTGTTTGGTGTGCCCTTCAAAGGATAAGAAGGCCACCCACCAAGCAGTACGTGGAATTCACATCGAAAACACTTTCAAGCATTTTTATTGGTTTGTTTTGTGTATTAAAAATGTTGTTAGAAAAGATTAAAATATTTTTTATTATATTTATTTATAATTTTTTTATTTTTTTATTTTTTAAATTATTTTGATGTGGAAATATAAAAATATTTTTGTAAAAAAATAAAAAAAATATTATTTTAATATATTTTTAAATAAAAACTTTTTTAAAAAATAACAACTAATATAACTTAACAAGAGACCAGAGTTTTTAAACATGGCATGTTCAAGACCCGGGTTTTAGGTTTTGACTGGATTACCGGGTTTTGATCGGGTTAATAAATTGTCTGAGTTAATTTTAAAATTTTTTTTAAATCAAAACAATGTTATTTTAAAAAAAAAATAACGAATTGCAACCGAGTTTTTTATCAAATCTTACCTGATCAACCGGTTGTCAAGTCACCCTAAATTTTAACTTTATTTTTTTAAAACTCTTTTTAGTTTCGGTCCATCCCAAGTTAACTAGTCAGAAAAGACATATCAACGTGTATAGAATACCTGCCGTGCACCTGGCATTAATCAGCATTCCACGTCAATGCATATGTGACAATAGAGTTTGTGATTAACTAGTCGTTTGAAATTTAAAATTCTTAATCTCTTTATTTTACTACTGAAATTACATCAAGAATTTAATCCAAGCGAAAATTACCTTTTATTTTTCTTCCTTTTATGTCTAAAAAAACCAATGTATGAATGTAAAACAATCTAAATCAATTTATAAATTTTAAAAGTTAGAATTCATATTCTATATCTTTAAGTTAAATATATTCATTTTTAAATAAATAAAAATAAAGATATTAATGCAAAAAATCAAAATCAATTTCCCAATTGAAAAGTTAGGAACTTGTTCATCATATATCATCTTCAAACAAACAACATCCAAACTTTTGATATGGGTTTCAACAATATTTCAGTATCCGTTTGATATTATAATTGAGACTGGAGCAAAATTTATAGTTGTTTGGTTAAAGAAATTAATGTCCGACTTAGAGGTGGATCTCACTAAAATATGAGTTCATGCTGCAAGTTTTGCTAAAGCTAGTTCTAAACAAGGAAAAAGCTACTATGGTAGATAGTAGCTAATGGTGGCTACTGGTGGCAAAGATGATGGTTGGATCATTAGTTGGTTTGTTTTGATTAGTTTTCTCTTTTTCTCTTCGGGTTTTCTTTCATTTTATTTCCTTTTCCTTTCTTTCTTATTTTTTTCCAATCCTTTTCCACTTTATAGCTCATACCACCTCCATTTCTAGCTCAAAACTCTTATTTTCATCTTTCTTTCTCTAAATTCTCACTAGCATTTTCTCTCTCTAGTAGCTTTGGTCTAGCCATAATCTTTTATTTATTTATTTATTTTTTATATTGGATCTGATATTGTGAACTCTCAAAGGAAGTGGGACTTTTACAGGATCACCTATATTTCTTCCTCAAAGAATTGATATGCATATGTATAAAAAGAATAAATAAAATGTATACATAAGTGCAAAAAGCTAGATTAAGTATGGATCTTTATTTAAGTCTTCTATTATATCGAGATTGTGAGGATGGATTAGGTCAAGGTTTCTTGAAAACTTCTCACTAAGGATATCAAACCCATAAGATTTTTTACTAATTTAGGGGATATTTGCCAATAAAGAGAAATAAATTCTCACTAAAGATTCTCTCTCAAATTTATTTAAACATATACTTTCTCTTGTAGTTTAAACTCAAATTCTATCCGTAAATAACCCCCCTCATCATATTAGCTCTTTTATAACCTAGTCTTTATGTCCTCAATGGTAGTCAATATGTCATGACATCTCACACTTTTTGTAAAGATCAATGGAGAAATAATAAGGTCACTATAGATGCTAACAAATATGATATATAAGGTTTTACATAGCTCGACTATCCTTAAAAAAAATTAAAATTCCCAAATTATTTGAATTATTAGTGGGCTAATTTCACCTTTTAATCTTATGCACAAGAGTAAAGGAGTAACTCTCACTTCATGCATAAGGTCAGTTCCAATCCAAGTGAAATTTCAAGTGAGCATTGGTGAAAATAAGTCATATTCTCCACCTGAATCTCCTTATATAATCTAAAAAGGGACGAGCTCAAATTTAGAGCTTTATGGGTTTTTGTGAAGTGTGTGAAAACCAAAAATAATATGCATACATATTCAATCAAGTAGACTTAAATTAAACACAATAAAATAGGTTTAATCTTAGTCCCTAGTGGAGTAGACATGCTATTGCTACTTGAAGAAAACTAGGACCTTTGAAAACTAAAAGGAAATTTGAAAAAATAGAGTCGATACCAAGTTTTTGAGGTAACTAAAACTTCTAAAATATGAAATGGTTCCAAAAACCTAAATAACTAGTTGGTTATGCTTAAGAGAATATAAAATTCACCATTACTGCATCATTTCAAATAATTAAAAAGTTACCTTAGCTAAATTTATTATACACATGCCATTAATTATCTAAATTATTTCTAAGTTGATAAATATGATATTTATTATTAATTGATGTTCTTCAAAGTTAGCGTAGCCCTAAATCAAGAATCTCGCAACTCTATAATTTTATTTATATTTTTTTGTTAATTTTCAATTGAAAACATCACACTAGGTCTCCATCAGTTCCTAAAAATAAAGGACTTGTTGCTCTAATATCAAAATCAAAGTTTAATCAATCCATGATGTTAAATTAGTGAAAAACTCGTCAACCCATTTTTATTTTATTTTTGTTTTAAGGCTGAAAAGTCATGTTGAGCCTATGGTAGTCCTAAAAACTAGGAAATACATTGTCCTAACTATTTAAAAACTAAGCTTTGGTCAAAATATAATGCAAACTTGATGAAGCTTGTCAATGCATTTTTTATCCTAGTTTGAAAAAACAATATTTACACACTCAAGCAAACACAAAAAAAAGTGACATCTAGTTTTATGAAATGATACTAATGCTATTTTAATTTAATTAAAAAATAAAATAAAATAAAAAAATACATGAGTGAAACATTATCAAAAATTAATTTTTACACACACGAGTGCGTAAAAACACAATAAGGCACATTTATGAAAATGATCTAATGCTATTTCGAATCCATTAAAAATAAAAAAAATATAAAAAAAATACATGAATAAAAAGTTGTTGATTTTTAAAAATAAATATTTTCACACATATATATGTAAAAACAAAGAACTATAGTGTCATAAAATAGTTCTAACGATATTAGGAAGACAATTAAAATAAAATAAAATTTTTTCAACCACATTCGTAATTAAAATGCTGATACTATAGTATTATAAAATCAATCTAATGCTATTTAAAGCCACTAAAAATAAAATAAAAAAATGGTTGAATAATAACTATCATGCAAAAACCTAAGCTAAAAAGAAGAAAAAGAGAGTTTTTGGGCTAGAAATAAATGTGTTCTAAGCTAGGAAATTATGGAAGGAAAAGAAAAGGATACTGAGAGAAAAAAAAAAAAAAGAGAAAGATAAAAACAACCAAAACCAAATCAATCCAGGGCCTATCAACCATCTTTTCTACTAATATACACCACGATATCTCTTTCCATATTTGGAACTAGCCCCAGGTTAAGAGCCGAGCTCTTTTCTCTATTTCTTTTTCTTTTTACCCTAGTTGTTTGCATGAAGGTTACTATTCATGGATTTTATTTTATTTTATTTTTATTGGCTTTGAAATAGCATTAGTTTTATTTTGTAAAATATGTTGTGACCATTTTAAATATACATGTGTGTGAAAATATTCATTTTTAGAAATTAACAACTTTTCACTAGTCTATTTTTATTTTTTAACGGCTTCGCAACAACATTAATTTCATTTGATAAAATTTTGTTGTTATTTTTTTATGTACACGTGTGTGAAACAATTAATTTTCAAAAATCGATAGTTTTTCACTTGTTTTTTTTTTAATTTGTTTTTACCATCTTTACAACAATGTTAGTTTTATTTATTAAACTATTGGGAAAACTACGTTGAATATATTTTTTTCACTTTGCAACCATATTTTTAAATATTACACCTTTCATCCTCGATCAAAACTGATTTTTAAAATAAAAAAAATAAAATTAAAACCTGAAATTTTAGGCAGCAACCAATCAACATGCTAAATAATGCTATCTCCATCTGCTAAAACTCTTAGACAACCACTCATAGTAATTTGTGCACCCGCCCAACTGCCATTTTAACACACCAATTGCTAAAGTGCAAACATACTTCAACATGATTTGATTCACCACTGATAAGAAACAAGAGGGTTGAAGCTTAAAATGATCAGATCTCCCTCTATAGTTGTCTGGTTTCCTCACCACCAACCAAGGAAGAAAGATGAGTTAACAATCTACCCAATCCTTCAAGTGACCCTCTCAAACAATGTGTTATACTTGTTATGAGATTGTGTTGGCTAGGGTTTAAACATGTTATTTTTATGGAAATATAGTCATCAGGTGTTCAAGCGTTCAATATGCGTTTGGACAGGGAAGATCCTCGCCACTAATAAAGGCTATAAACATTCTCCTGGGTGTACTCATGCAAAACTATTTCTTAATCCTTTGTTTGTTGGTCTCTTGGGAGCCTTGAGAGTTTGGCGTAAAATGGCTATTACGGTGACTAATGTTCGTCTCATAGTAGTTAAAAAGAGCGCGTTTGGATTATTTGCTATATGTATGGGTGTCATAATGGTGCGAGTGACCCTTTGAGAAACTCTCATGAATGTCATTCTATTTAGTCTTTTATGGGTAATGTAATCGTCTATGGGCTCCTAATATAGCCAGTGGTCATGACGCGAAGGCATTATATATTGTTAAGGGTGTTAAGACTTGTTCGGGGTGGGAAGATTTGATTTTACCCTTGGGTTGCCAACATGGCTTGGGTGAGGAGATGTACTTGACTAGTAAGTTGTTGAAGCTTAGGTTGGGTAGGAGTGTCCATAATAATGAGTTGACTTGTTCCCCGTTTTAACCCAGGTGAGCATTAGTTATGATCCATGGAATGACTTGGAAACGCCAAAAGCAAGTTTTAGAAAGAAATCGATGGCTTTTTGATCAGTTTCCTATAGACAATACCATTGATGAAGTCTCCAGAAAAAAAAAGACTTTCGAGTTAAATAATCAGTTAATCAATTGATCCTAACAATCTCATTTATTTTTTCTAATCAAGATGGTTGATAGTTTATACTTAGTATTTGATAGGCCAATGTGGCTTGTGGTTAATAACAATAAAAATTCTTTTTTTATGGATGTAGAGACTCTTGAATACTTAATTAAATATCTTTTTAGATAGAAAAATCCATTTTGAATCGACACAATTAGGGTTGGGGTAATCATACAAGTCATATCCATGGCGACACAGACATGGAATGAACAGAAGGAATGCGTCTAAACATTTATAGCCAAGAATCAATGAGCAGTGTTTAATTATCAGAGCTAAAAAGTCATATAGTATAGCTAAACTACCAAGAAGAGACCTAGCTTAGAACCCTAACGAACCGAACACACTGACTCTCTCTTTATCGAACATCTCAAAATACTGATATATGACGCTGACAGCAAGAAGAACTCCAGTCCCCGAACCAATTGCACCCATCATATCTGCCAACACTGTCAAGGCACCAAGGCACATTCCTCCAAATGCTGCAGCGACGGGTATGTGGCGGTTCAGCACCGCTTCTAACTGCCCTTCGCGATAACCCGGCATTACCATTTTTTGATCCTGTATACAAAAATCTCACCGTTTCAGATTCTGAATCATACAAGGTTTAATTAAGGAAATGGTTAGAATTTCAAGGTGGACAAGGAAACTTGCCTTGAGCTGTTTAGCAACATCTTTAGCAGAGGATCCAGAAACTTCAGTCCATTTTCTTGAGAACAATGCACATGCAAATAACATGAACACTAGATAAAAAAGTGCACGCATGGGACTGGCTGCCATATCAGCTAAGCTGCAAAACAATATCACAGGAAAATGTTCATAAGAATGTCATTAGCATAAATACATTTTAAATGCAAAAGTAGATTTATAAAAAGGTCCTAGTTACCTTGATGGTGCAGTGATATAATATGCAAGACCACCAACAGGAATAGAATGGCTGGCCGGATACTGGGATTCACTCCAGCTACCGAGAAGATTCACCAAAACATTCCCACCAAATCTCGTGTACAGTAACTGTAAAATCACATAAAATAAAATCAGATTCCCAAAATAAGAATAAAAAATAAACCAAATATACTCTTGATATTAAAACTCAACCACATCGGTACCTGAGAGAGAAAATAGATGTTTGATATGAATGCCGAGAGTAGAATGATGGGCATATTGGAGGTATAGAACAGCTTGATCGGATACGTGCCTCGCTGCCTAAAGCGGCTGTTATGGTTATTACTCGTCACAGTCAAAGGCACACTGAATCCTTGTAAGTAGATGGCAAGTAGAGAAATAAGGCTGTGGAGAGCAGATTTGTAACATTAGGAAGATTTGTTCGGAAAAGGGCTTTTCGGAGAGCTAGCGTCTTGTTTCTACGTTTTAGCATTCCATGGAACAAGGCAGGGATAGCACCTTCAAATTCAGGTCCATAAACAGTGTTTATAGTGGTGGGACTAAATGATTTCCATATGACGTTTTCACTGCAGGATATAATCAGAAAACAGTTTTAAACAATGAACACGTGAAGGTTTGCACAAGTATAGCCATTACCTTCCGAAACATTAGGCAGCAAGTATTTACTAGAGACCAAACTAGAAAACTTAGAATAACTTACCACATATGGGTTGCCGTAAAGAGGGAAATTCCAGAGCCCAGGCCATATCCAATCTGGAGAAGTTCATCTAAGCACATCATTAAGATACTGGCAAAGCAGAGTTGTGCAATGATGAGGATAGAATTTCCCACTCCAAGGAGTCCTAGAGGACCATACATTCCCGTGAAAAGGTTTGCAGCAGCTTGACCAATAGCTATCAATATGCTCAAGAACTTTTCTGCTGCCTTTCTGCAAGTGCAAAGGAATGATATGTCAAACACACAGACAGCAGAAATTATAAAGTCATAAGGAAAACTAACTAGAGCTTACAGAAGCGCGATCTTCACGAACATCTTTGTTTACTTTAATCAACTTTGAACCAGCTAAAAACTGCATCACCATCCCGGAAGTCACAAGAGGACCTATTCCGAGCTCCATGACAGTCCCACGGCTTGAAGCAAGAATAGCACGCATCCAGTGCATTGGATCTGCACCTGTTGTGGAGTGTATGCCATAGAGGGGAAGCTGGCTGCAGGCCAAGAAAATAACGAGAGAGATCCCAGTGTACATGGCCTTCACCCTGAAAGGAACCACATTGACAGGACGCTGCACTTCCGGTATGAACGGAAGGAATGGTTTGACTAGTTTTAGAGCACTAAATCCACTCCCCATAACTTTCCAAAACCGAACCTATTTAACCTGCAGATTCAACCAAAAGCAGTTTCATTAAATTAGTCCGATTAGTGATAAATCGAACTTGACAAGTTTCTTAAGCTCAGAACAATCATCCGACTAGCGAAAACTACTGCTGTACTACATAAGCCATGCAAGTTAACTTCATTATAGTACGAAACAAACTTGAATTAAGTAGATATGACTAACCAGAAGAGTTTTATTTCTAAACAGTAATCGAGAATTGTTCTCTTGAAAATATGCAAGGTTTTCTTGTAAGGATTGCAAGCAAAGCCGAAGCTAGTTTGTGACAAGACAAATACACTTAGTCACCCTCTATATTTATATTTACAGCTGTAGATAGAGGCCAAACCTATTCCTACACTGATTACTAGTTCTATGCGGATTCAGAGTTTGACTTGGAGTTGGATATACTTGTAATACATGGATCAACTACTGTCAGTACTTATCCTATGAGTCCAAGTAAACTTGTTTTCTTAGGAATGAAAACTTTAATTTTTCTTTTTTTAAAAAAAAAAATCTTTAGTCCAATTAAATTTGATTGGTTATTGGGTCAAGGAAGAGTTTTGGGCAAAAATCAAATTAATCTTGCACTTATATATTCAAATTTCAATTAAATCCTTGGAATATTTTCTTTTCTTTAAATAAGGGTTTATAAATTCTCAAATATATCATTTTTATCCTTGTTGTGGATAAATGATTTTTCATATTTTTTCAGCTCTTTGACGCCTTTTATTTGTGCTATTATGTAGTGTTTGATATTATTTTTAATATTAACATTTCATAATAATCTAAAAATATTAAAAAAATAATTTTAAATAAAAATAATTATTTTTTTACAAACAAACAGTCAGCTGCAGCGCCAAGCGCCAAATTAATTTGTATTGGTCCAAATTGGTTTATATTGAAATGGATTGGAAATGTAAATAGCAATTTCCAGTTATCCTGGTTTCGTATGCACACAATCCAAGACGGAGAAACATTGCTAAGAAATTAGAAACGTAGGGTGCAATAGTTTTTATCAGTGTTTTGAAACCCGGTCCGGCCTGGCGGGTCGATCCGGGGCTGGAACTGGGCCGGGTTGAAGAAAAAAAGAAGAAAAGAAAAACTCAGTGTGACCAAGTTGACCCGGTGACTCGGTTGACCCGATTAAGACCAGGCTGCAAACTCGTTGATTTTTTTTTAATTTTTTTTTCTTACCAAAACGACGTCGTTTTGGTTTTTTAAAAAAAAAATAACCCGGCCGACCTGGTGACCCGGTTAGAACCCGGGCCTTGGACCGAACCTGCCACCGGACCGAGTCTTAAAACTATGGTTTTTATGGCCCCGTAAACATACAATACAAAAAGTTTATTTCCTTATTTCATTTTGGCCCATAATTTATAACTTTTTTTGTTCATAATTTGTAAATGCAGTTGATCCAACCCAAAAAACGTTAAATTTAATAAGATTGGCCAATTCTAAAATGTGTAATTATTATTATTATTATTATTATACAATATAGATTATATTAAGAATGTTTTTGTATGGGTACTTCATTGTTTATATAAAAATGAAACATCTTAATTTTTTTTGAATTTTTTTCAAGTTGAAAATTTTTATGACATGAAATTAAACTTGAATTTATGAGTAAACTTATCAAATTAAACACTCAAAGGATTGAAGTATAAAATACTAAAGAAAAAACATACCTAATTTAAAATTCACAAAAACTCTCATTTTGATCCCAAAGTTTTTTTGTTCATTATTTGGCCGACTCTAATATGACAAAGAAGAGAGAAGCTCGTTGAAAAATAATGAAGAAAGGGAAAAATATCTATTGAGCCATTTTCCAACTAAGAAACTCATCGTTGTTGGTGCTAAATGGTTTTATTTGACAATAAAAATTTGATAGTGGTGGTTTTGAATTTTTATCTTGCCTGAAAAAATAGATTGGACTCGATTTAAGAGTTTTTTATAAGGTTGATTTATATTTTCTTATGTGATTTTAGGGTGTTTTGAGGTTATTACGTAGTTTATAGAGTTTGAGGTTATTAATGGAGTTTCATTTTATATAAGGTAGATTTTTATTTTTTAGCCGGTTTATTCGAGTTGACTCGAGCCACTTTTTTTCATCCTATTTTTATATTGACTTTTTTTTTTTAATTTTGTCCTCCAACATTAGGATTTTTAGGAATTAGGCCGTGTAATTTTTCTCAATTTTATTTCTATAATGCTATTACTATCTCAGGATTCAAGTAATGGATTTTGCAAATTTACAATGTTTCGCTTGGGTCATTTTCGTTTGTCTCCATCTAATTATTAAAAAAAGGATTATGTCTATTATATCAATATCTCAGTGGGGTCATTCTAGTTTGTTGTTGTCTCAATATTAAAAAAAAAAAAAACACATCGTCCAATATGTCATTATCTTAATATTTAAAGTCTAATATATATCAAATTTTGAATTTATCATTATTATTTTTTTGGCTTGAAAACATATTAGCAATGCATTTAATTTTTTTTTCATGTTTAGAGAAAACAATAATATAATCTGCGATGTACTGCGAGCCATGAATCTAGTGTCATCTAAATGAGAGATATATGATGGCATCCCATCATTTCATTTTATTGAAAAAACCTAAGTATTGGTGAAGGATATATGTTTCTTGACTTGTTGATTCGGAATCAAAAATTCTAAAACTTTATTAAATAATTATGAGTGCACCAAATTTACATAAGAAATGTATTCTTAACATTGTTCATAGAGAAAACATAGCTTGATCACAAAATTTAGTGTTAGTTAAAAATATAAATTTAGAATTGTTTAAAGATTAAATAAATAACTTAGTATTTGAATTTATAAATTAAATGCCTAATATCATTCAATCTACTTTTGAATTAAGATATCTCTCTCTTTTCGTAAAGTTCTATCAAGATTTTTTTTTAACTTACAAAGTCCTTTCCTTCGAGACAGTGTCCTCCTTTTGGATGGTGACCCCCTTTTATTTCCTCTGCTCCATCTTCTTCACTCACTATAGTTGATAAAATACTTGATTGTTAGGTTTCCTGAAATATAGATACGTAGCAGAAATAGTTAATTTAAATTTTTTTCAGGAGTCTTAAGATCTTATTAGACATATTTAGAAATTTTTAAGGTTTAAAAAATATCTAAAGATCATATATTTCCAGCTTTGAATAATTGCTTCAAAGTTAGGTTGTCACAAACTATAAATCGTCTAATTATCTGATCTCTAACAATAATTCACACAAACCATCAATGAGAAATCTCTTAAATCTTTTTCGAAGAGAAGGATTTATGAGAGATAAATTGTTATGTCTTTAAGTGTTAACTCTTTTTTTTTTAGGTTTTTTGTATTGTACTATATACTACACTACAAACAAATAAGAGGCGTAACATTCTATTTATAGAGAAACCTGAAAACTCTATAAATAACAAAATATCAATATACTCCATGAATAATATCACATATATTATTTCAAGAGAATTTTATAAATTTATTCAATCAAGTCCCTACTTGATTTTTTTAGGTCTAAAATTGTAATTTGCTATATAAATTATATTCTAACTCTCAATTTCTAAAACTTATTTATAATTAAATCACATTTGATTAATCATCCGAGATTAATTTCTAACCAATGGTTCTTATGTTTGTGATCCATCAGGTTCTCAAATAAATTGGCCCAAATATAAATTAATTAAATAAAAAAGTATTAAATAAACTAATTTATTATTAATTCAACAATTGATTGATTTATATTTGAAGATCAAATACAATATCTAACAACTTGTTATAATCCCCTAAATATTAGGAAAATCATAAGTAGTTTGACTTAATATTTTAGTTATAAGTTTCTCAATGTAATTATGATCATTTTATCAACAATGTTCTGATTTAGATATTATAGCATGAAATGTGTCTATTCTGTCAAATCATATTTGTTTTTAACACCATATTCATTGATTCTTTGAATAAAATTTCAGACTCTTTTCAAATCTCATTTTACCTTTTACAAGGATTTAATATCAATACTATTTGAAAACAAATAAAACACTTTATTAATTCATCTAGGGTGATGAATCCTTTATTGATTACTCATATACCTTTATATAGTTTATGTTATACTAATATTTGCTCGTTTGTTACCCTTAATTAAAATAATATGTAGAAGAATCAAGACATAACATCTTTTATATAAAATAACTTACTGATAAAGATCATGTACATAATTATTACAATATGAACATTTCCATAAAAACATATGATATTTGTATATTGAATTCTTGTACAATACATGCAATATACAGGCCATGTGGCAACGCAAGATTTTATTTTGTTAAAATCAAAATTAGAGATGCAGCCTTGTTTGTTTTTTAGTTTCAAAAGTGTTTTTGAAAAAAATTAATTTTTTTTATTTTTTTGTTTCAAATTAATATTTTTTTAGTATTTTTAAATTATTTTAATATATTTTTAAATAAAAATTATTTTAAAAAATAATTACAACTTCAGCCCCGTTTGTTTGCTGAAAAGTAGTTTCCTTTTGGAAAGTGAATTCCGAGAAAGTATTTTCTGATATTTGGTAGTGTAATGGAAAATAAGTAGGAAAACACTTTTCAGTGTTTGGTTATGTCATAGAAAATAAGATGGAAAATAACTTATTAATATTTTATTTTTCTCAAGTTTATTAAAATAATAAGGAACAAATCTTACAAATTAAAAAGTTGAATGAGAATGAAATTGAAGAAAAATATAACTTCATAAATTATCTCAAATAAAATAAATAATAATCAAAATAATAGAGATTAAATCTAAAAAATTAAAAAAAAATGAAAGATGAAGAAATTAAAATAATAATAATCAATATTTCATAAAGTATTTCCAATAAAATAAATAACAATCAAAAGAATGAGGACCAAATTTGATAGATAAAAATTTTCAATAAAAAACAATGATAAGGAAAAAGCAAATAACAATTATAAAAATAAGGACCAAAGTTAATGTAAAAATAAAATTTTAAGAGATGAAATTGAAAAATAAATATTCAAAACAAAATATATATAGCAATCAAAATTTTGAAGATCAAATTTGATATAATCAGCAAATAATGACATTTCTAAATTTTTCACAACTTCCAGAAAGTGTTTTCCGTCTAAATTTTATAGGAAAACACTTTCCTGAAAACCAAGCCAAATTTTCCTTTTACTGGAAAGTATTTTCTGTTGACCAACTTTCCTAATGGCAAAAAAAACACAAGAAAGTTTGGAAAATAATTTCTCGAAAATTACTTTCCGGAAAACAAACACAGCTAAGGAAAAATACTTTCCTGAAAACCAAACCAAATTTTTCTTTAACCGAAATATTTTCCATTGACTAAAAAATATTTTTTGTTGACCGAAAAGTATTTTCTGTTGATCGAAAAACATTTTTTATTGATTAATTTTTTTAATAACAAATAAACACATGAAAATTTAAAAAGTTACTTTCCAAAAAAACAAAGATGGACTTGGTTTCCGGAACAGCAGCCCATTACAAAATCCTACTTCCAATTCTAGAGATATAGCATTCTCCACGCGGCAAATACAGAGCCTCCATTTTCCATCCGTCAAAGTCACTACAAGAAGGCCACGTATCATCCGATTAAAATTCTAGTGTTTCAAAGATCACAATACTCCTGTGAATCTACCCAATATAGCCCCCAAAATCAACAAATCATTGATCATATCTTCATCTACGGCTCCTAATTGGAAAACAACATAACCTCTCGTGATATCGATATCAGTTGATCACTTCTCTTGTCCAATTATATTTTACACGAAAGGAGCTCCACTCTGTTTAAGTTCAGCCTCAGCAATGGCTTTGAGTCATAGCAGTATAAGCTTCACAACAACATTAACTTCCATTTCTTCGAAAACCCAATTTGTTATTTCTCCAAAAACCAACCCTTTTGCCTTAGATTCTAGTTGCTTTAAACTGTACAAAAGAAGCTCCTTTTCTGTTCGAGCTATGGGTTCTTCTGCTTCTTCTTCCCAGAAGCCTGACAACACTCAAGGTCCACTCTTTCTCTATTTGATAATTCCTTTTCCTTTTGGTTTATATGATTCTTGGTTCGATGAAACCTCTTCTTCTTCTTCTTTTTCTCCCCCCTTTTTAGTGCTTCTGTTCAAACGAGATGACAATCGTAACTTGATAATACTGGTATATGTATTGGATATTGTTCTGTTTCACTTGTTTGGAGCTTTGCTTATTAGTTTTTTCTTTGATAATTGGATTATAAGAAAATTTATAAGGGGATCGATGCAGTTTGTGTTTTTTTAATGAAATTTATTGGATTCTTGTTCTCTTATTTGTGTTAATAGATCATGATTCTGTTTTCCTTCTTCTTTTTTCTCCTGAAGTTTTGGCCTTTTTGAAATTTGTGTGGTTTTGATGAAGAGAATATGGTTATGTGGTAGAAACTTTTCATATAGATAGAAAAGATTGGGAATTTGTCTGAGTTTTTCCTCAAAGATCACACGGTAATGGCATTCTTCATGGCAGTGCTGAATTTTCATTTGTTTTTTTTTGGTTTTTCGATGGTGTCTTCACTGGGTTCTGTTATTGGAACTCTATATCACGCATTTCATACTTCAAGATTCTCTGAGAAAAAGGTCAGAATTTGCTGTTGTTTTTTTGAGATAGGATTCTTCGAACCAACTGGTGTGAGGATTGCGGTTGTTTACTCTTTCCTTCTTTTTCTTCCACCATGCTGAGTGATAGCTTCCTTACGAATCTTAACTCAAATTTCATTCACCGAAGATCTTTCCCTTTTCTGCCCTTCATCATTTCATCAAATAAGTAGTTGAACTCTCTGGTAAAATTCACATGGAAAGTTTGATAGTTGTGTACCTCTGAAGTTAGAAAGATACACTTTGATTAATTGTGGTGATATTCAATTCAAATTGATTGGGTCTGGCAATGCTGTGGACTGTAACATGTCTTAAATCAAATGTGTTTTCTCTCTCTTGTATTACCTAGTGTGTAGTTGGAGAATGAGACTGCACGTTTCCTAGTCTTGGAAGGGGATTCTCTGCATGTGTTAAACTTGTAAGTTTGAGAGAACATGAAGTCTACGAGATTGAGGATGGTAATGTCATTGAAATATAAGAGTAGGAGTGAGCTGATTCTGAGAGAGTGTATCAACCATCAAAGTGATTTTGTATGAGCTAAAACAGAGTTTGCTGATACATTCCTCCCCTTCCCAATACTTTAGTTGATTTCACCAAGTTCTAAATGATTTATTTGAATCAACAACAAGCGACCAGGTTGGCACAGTATCAACTCTAATGATTAAATGCTTTGTGATTTTAGCTCATTATTTGCTTGTTCATTCCGTGCAGTGAGAGATCCTTTAACTGAAGTTCTTATAGTCATCTCTTCCAAGTCACAAATTGCAGCTAAGGATTGAAGCACTTTTCTCATTGGATTGGTGTCTACATAAATCTTTACATATAATGTGCACAAAAATCTATACATTTAATGTGTGCACGTGCAAAAATCTCCACATTGTTTATTTAAACTTTGGTTTCTCCATTAAGAAGCGCCATTTTCAATATTGGACACTCGAGTGGGATAAGCCCAGAAATCTCCCCCTCGCACATCAAGCATTGGGTAAGAGCCGGGTGTAGACGTGTTGGTAAACCTAGGCTCAGATATTTATTGTTAGGTGATCTTGGGCCTATCTCCCCCACAAAGCTAACTTGTAAGGTGAGTCTTTCCCTCGTACTTGTAAACTCTCAACCAACAATCAACATGGGATAACCCAACAGTTGCAGTATCCTCATTGGACTTGAGAGCATCTTGAAGAATGACAATTGGAAGGGGGAACAGTGTATACATAGACATTATCCTTTACTCAGGGTGGAACTGGGAACTGTGGAATTTGCGTATGATTACCAGCATGTGCACAACAAAGAAAAGGCAGAATAATCATCTGTCTAACTTTTGCAAGTCTACTGTTTCTGTGTCATAAGCCTGGTGAAGTGCTCCTTAGTTTTACACCAGTAGCTTCACATACTGCTTAACTTTTTGGCTAACGCGAGATGAGGTGGAATTGTTATCTTTGCCACATCGAGGTTTAACGAGAATAGTCCTGAACTTTGGCTTGAGAAATAAGTATTTATAAGGGCAGATCTGTTGTGGTTGGATAATTCCAAAGGAAGGAAAGTCCATCACTTAACAATTAATTAGAGTATTTGTTATATCGGTAATCAGGGTAATGGGGTTATTGATCTTTCTTTGGCTTCTCAGTTTGCATAAAAGATGATACTCTCTAACTGTACTGTCCAAGTCAATTGTCTGATTTGATTCCTTGTGGCATGGTGAATCATGTTGATTTAAGGATATTATATTCTGAATGTTTTAATGACAAAGGAATTGATCCTTGTGATCTCTGTCTATAATCTTCTTCATACTTTAAGGATTGAATGCTGTTTCTATTGTGGATCTTCACTACAACATGTTCTTTCTCTATTTTAATGTGAGATTTCAAAATGCATTTTGACAAGTGCTAAGCGCTTTGTAGTTCTTTGTGTATTGATGTTTCTTGACACTCTACTGCAATGCTCCGAATGATCTTATTTGTTTTACGAATCAAATTTATTTGCTGCTTGTTTTGGAGACAGGAGATGTTAACTATGCCTCCGTGAGCGATGAAGAATGGAAGAAGAAGCTTACAGCCGAAGAGTTTTACATCACTCGGCAGAAGGGGACTGAGAGAGCTTTCACTGGGTATGATTTATTTAATGTGCTGTAAGTGCAATTTTTACATGACTAAACCTAGGGGGCTTCTGTGATCTTCTTTAATGTGTTAGAGGCTGCCATGCTTCATCATGATGAATACTTTTAAATTGAAAAAAGAAAAGGTAAATAAATGCAATCTTTCATGTGGATTGAACCATTTAAGATTTACTTATTTCCCATATCTGTTCTGTCGCTGAAGAGTCCTTTCTTATCTCCGTTTTGCTTGCCCCTTGAATTGTTAATGAAGAAAATACATTCATCCTGTATGTAACATGGATTAGAAACATTGAAATTTGCCAATGCTTGCCATGTTAGAGGATGTAAAGTAGAAATATTTAATGTTAGAAGAAAATGTCTGGGATTATATCATGGCTGATAACTCTAGGAAGCATTTACTACTAAGATCTTTAATTGCATGGTGGCAGGAAAGGTATACTGCATCTATGCTTATCATCATAACTGAACGGAGCACCTACATATATACTGCTCTTTTGTGCCACCACTAGTCATTGGTTTGCTAATATCTTAATTTATTCACTTTCAGAGAGTATTGGAACACCAAAACCCCGGGAACTTACCACTGCATCTGTTGTAGTACACCTCTATTTGAGTAAGGATCTCTCTTCTATCTCTTGCTGGTGCAACTTTCAATAGAACTGATTGGAATGTGCTCTGCCCTGCAGATCATCAACTAAATTTGACAGTGGAACTGGTTGGCCATCTTACTATCAGCCCATAGGAAATAATGTGAAGTCAAAGTTAGACTTGTCGGTTATTTTCATGCCTCGTCAGGAAGTTCTCTGCGCGGCTTGTGATGCTCATCTAGGGCATGTATTTGATGATGGTCCGCCACCCACTGGTAAACGTTATTGTATCAATAGGTAAGTATTTCTTCCTGTCCGGAGCTCTCAATTCTAAAATTATATCTTTCTTGTGGACTCATTTTAAACATTATTCGTCATATTTGCAGCGCTTCCTTGAAACTAAAGCCCAAATAAGAGACCAGTGATCTGGTAAATTTCAATTTCAGGTTAAAGTTAAGCGAGACATTTGTTTTGTATATGCACAAACTGTATATCACCTCTTTAGCATCTCAAGCTCTCAATCCGACAGATGTTCTAATGCAACTGTTATGTAAGCAAAAACTATTATACAGAATAGCTGGTGCATGCAATAAAATGATACAGAACAATTATCTTCCTTTCTTTTCTCTTTCAAAAACAACTATGTCGTTAGATGTTAACAGAAATTATTATGGCGTTGTATTATATTTTTCTTTTCTCCCATCCGAAGCCATTTATCTTTTCGAATACATTCCCCTTCATTTCACTCCCTTGAAGCCTGAAGGTAGACTCATATGTACATGCCATCAAAAGCTTTTGGCAGGAGGCGACTGTTGTTGGATATATGAATACTGCATATTCCAAATTTGGATGACAAAAGTCTTGGTTTATAATTTTCGTTACTCTTTCTGTCTCTCTCAGTGTGTGTGTGTGTATCTGAAATTGGAGTGGTTTAATTAGACCTGCATAGCTGTGGAATTGGCGTGGTTTGATTGGACCTGCAGAATTATTCAACGAGGAGCTTTTCCTTTCTACTATATTTTTCTCGTTTTTGGCTGGCAAACCTGGTATTTGTACGTGTAATCTAGGGTATGTCATCCGGGCTGTTTTTCCACCCCTTTCTTTTGTTGTAAATTAATCTCAAAACTCGTTGGCATCGAGTTTTTAGATACAAATATTTCCATGGATGATATAAGCATGAAATGAGAGAATGAGACATTTTTCTGGATATGGCATCAAATGATTTACCAGCTAGGTAGCTGCCACACGCAGACATGCCATCATTGAATTGACTTCAGTTTTCCTGATCTTTGTCTGAACAGCCCCCTTGTCTTCTCTCTCCTCGACCTCCATGTTGAGACTTTGTCTTAATGAGTTTCTCCCGACACCGTTCTTTGGCAACAACAAAAAACATACACTACATCATTTTATCATGTTCCTGAGTTGTCATAATCATAAATTCAACAAATGAATTCAAATCCTGAAGAGGAATCACTGAACCCTATTTATACGAAACTCTAGAAGGGTGGTCAAATTCGGTGCCTAATTAGTAGACATGTACAAGAGGAATCAAAGCAAGGTAAAGGTCGAAGCTTATTTATTAAGCAAGAACAAAGAAAAGAAAGATGAATAAATGATAAGCAGATTGCCAACTACACTCATCGTTCCAACCTCCACGCAACCAGCCATTAATTCTCTGGTTTCCCCCCCTCAAATATCAGAGCTCTTCCACTTCCTGGAAAATATCGCATTAGGTTGGTCATTGAACTACTATATAAAAAGAAACTGTGAGTCCTCTTCCGGATTATTCAAGGCATTGAAGCTATTATATGTAGAACTTACATCAGTTAATATCCATTTTAGAATAATAAATTGTGCAGATTTGTCAAAGTATACACAGTCGTGCGTACGTGCCTAAAATGTCAATTACTGCGGAATTATAATTAATATTGTGAAATACACGGAGTCTGGCTGGAGTGTGCAAAGCAGTGACACAAGAGAGTTCCAAAATGTCCAAGCTGCAGCAAAAATACGTAGCCCTTTTTACATGGCATCTAAAGTCACAGCTGGCTTATCCAAGCTTTAAAATATGGTAGATTTCTTCTGGTCAAAGCAGAGCCCCACACAGCTTTGATTGAATCAAGTCTGATCATCGACGTGACAGAGAAAAAAACCAACTCCAAACCAGTGGGCCTTCTCTGCTCCTCTTCCTTCCCATCTCCCTTCTTACCTAAAAAAAATAGCTAAAAAGAATTAATAACCAAAATTCTCGTATATTTTTTTATAATTAATTACGAGTTTAGTTTATGGCATAATTATCAGTTTTATATTTATATTGTGGTATTAATTGGAGTTTTATATTATGATCTAGTTATTTTTGTTTTTGTATCTTAATTTCTCTCCCTTGTCACCACATAACAAGCATTTTATCCACCTCTCTTCCATAACACTGAATTTATGCTTCAATTTATCAATACAAGTTCAGATCACTTTGAGAAAATGGGATCAGCTTCTCATTAACTGTACGAACAAATTAATTACAGGGTGCATAAATACAAGTTCTTCATCTCTGTCAATTCAAAACTGGTACTTTGAGATTATCTTGACCTCACTGATATACAGTTATCTAACTAGCTAAGCATACAGTATCTAAGTTTGAACTTTACTTGATAGATATTCTGATACGAACTTACAGGACTAACAATACACAAAACATGTCTAGAAATTAACTAATCTTTACATTCTTGATAATTACTCTTGTAATAATTCATCTCTGCTTTAATTTCAATCTGTGTAGTGCTCCCCAGTTCCTTACCTTGCCTTACTTTCGAAGAAAATTAAGAGAACAACTGATGGTTTGAAAGTAACATCAATGGCCAGTAATCATATTAATAACAAGTCAGTCTCTCCAACACTCAAGACACCATCAACCATAGGCAGTAAATATACATATATATATTAGATATCCACAGCAAAGTAGACTCCAATATTTGTGAAATTAACGTCTCATACTTAATTTGTTGGTGAGCTATCAGATGAACTAGGTCCACTTGAGAGTTTCTCCACTCATGGTGCAGATCAGTCGTTATATTATGACAGATGACATTTGTTGCCGCACCTTAATTAGCCCCAGGTTGAGCCACCAGCGCCATACAAACAAGCATAGAGCTCTTCAAGTTGCAAGACCTCACCATTCGCTTCCTCGTGCAAGCTAGAGCTGCCTCCCTCATCACAAGAGGAGTTAGAAGAAACATTAACAGGAAGTTGACCTGGTCCTTGGTTCAAGTGGAACACCATTTGTTGAGTCCTCCTCAACTCCTCTTGAAGTTGTACCACTTCTCTTTCTAGTCGCCTCCTATCGGCTAATGCATCCTCTAGTTTCGCATGAAGTGTATTATAGTCGAGCTCAAGGCTCTGTGTCTTCCATCTTGCTCGCTTGTTTTGGTACCATATAGCAATTTGTCTTGGGGGCACCCCTAGTTGGTTTGCAAGCTGGACCTTAAGCTCAGGCTCGAGCTTCTTGGTGGTCGTGAAGGTTCTCTCAAGGAGCCTCACTTGGTCATGTGTTAGCCTTTTCTTGTTGCTGTTGTTTTGGTGTTTTGGCGAGTGTTGGTTTTGAGAATGGAAGCAATCCATGGCTATGGACGTCGGAGAATTAAGCTGAGGAAAGTAATTGTCCTGGAAATTATACTGCTTAAAGAAATTGACGAGTTCATTCCCCTTTTTATAGGGTAGGAAAGGGGTTTCAGACTTCCAAAATATTAAAAAAAAAAAAAAACAAATTGGCTAGAGAGATGGAGAGAGAAATACAGGCGGCTATATAAATATTCAAGTACACTACTGTGGGCCTATGGTGCAATGCGAGTGGTCATCACGTGAAAATGGCCCTACTCAGTAGTCAGTACCCATAATTATCAGTAACGTCTCCTCCTGAAAAAAAAAAAAATATATATATATATATATTTAATGCTATTTTATTTAATATTAAAATAAAAACACATTTGATTAACCTAGGTTAACATCCCAAATTGCAAGGATAATCTAAAAAAATAATAAAAAGCTTAATCTCTAATTAACTTAATATTTAATGAAAGTGATAAAAAACAACACTTAACTAAAAAAACCTTAAGTGAATTAGTGTCAACAAAACAAACATATAATGTAAGACATTTATGTCATTAGATTTAATAAATTTTATACTAGAGATTGTTTTTCATTTAATCACATGATGATAAAGCACATGAAAATTTTTTATATGAAACATTTTTTTAAAAGAAAAGAAATCATATTAGATACATGTGAGTAGATAATTGATAAACAAAAGATGAGATTGTATTTTTTAAAAAAAGTTTGAGCTAAAAAAAAAAGGATGAAAGAAGTAATAATAGTAGAAAGAGAAAATAACTACATATAAGCTTATCATCAATAACAAATTATAAAATTATATTTTTAAAATCAAGGGATAAAAAAGTATTAAAAAAACAAATAACAGTTCAAATGTTATGGATAAACCTATTAAGCCTACAACCTAGTTCATGAATTCAATTGGATTCAATAATTTTTTTTATCAATTTTTTTTAACCTAAACATAAAACAGTAAAACTTAAAACAAAATAAAAAATAAAAAAGGAGCCACACACATTAGGCCAAAAAATCCAGCCTAGGCGCGTGGGCCTCCCATCCTAGACCGCGCTCTTGTGCCTGGCTTCATTTTTTTTAATTGCTTAACGGGTGGACGACAAGTTGTTTAGCGTCCTCACAAATCATTCATCATGTGTTGTGTAGAATCGAATTTTCTGGTATGAAAACCCAATTTTCAACCTATTTTGACCCAAAACACCTTAAACACATTGATGAAATAGCCTAAAAAAATAGCTTAAAAAACCAAAATCAACCCAAATCCAATAACATTCTCAAAGTCATATCTGCCTCTTTGGGTAAGTAGAAGGAAAAAAAAACTTAGGTGAAAATCCCTTGTTAAATGAAATTCATTAATACTGGTTTTAGCCATTTTAGTGGTTGGAATCGTCATCGGTAATTACTTTCTCTCTCTTTACTGGAATTCAGTGGTCCCTCTCTCTTTCCTAACAAAAAAAAAATTAAAAAATAAGGGAAATTAACTTTGATAACAAAATTGAATTTCTAAAAACTAAAGGGACTGATCACTTATAAACCAAAAATATAGGGGAACCAAAATAAACTTTTGGCATAAAATTCAAAGATGCCACCTAGTTTACTTATCTTTTTTTTACTTCGATCCTTCATCTTTCAACTCAATCCTCTCTTTAAAAAAATATATACAATTGAGTGGTAATTTGAGCTTATAAGTGCTAAATTATACCCAAAAAAAAAAGATGGAGAATCAATTTTTTTTTATATAAAAAAATCACTACTTCAATCGACAATGATTCATGAGAGAGTGAACAATGATTCTAGTTAAAATAAAAACACCACAAGGCTTAGTTTCTGTTAATACTATCATACACACACACTTGCGGAAATGGGGAACTTCAATGAAAAATGAAATGTCTTCTTGTTCTAACTTTTCTTTTGTTTAGAGACTTTTTTATAGTATCATAAAAGTTATTTTTTAAAGTATTTTTTGTTTGAAAATATATTAAAATATTTTTTTATTTTATATCAACATATCAAAACAATAAAAAATACTATAAAAATATTAATTTGATGTAAAAACATAAAAAAACCTTTTTGCTAGATCTATTTATAATAGATGTCTTAGTATGGGGTCCTTCATTCCCTCTTCCATGGAGAAATTACAAGTTCAAGCTGCTGAAGTTGATATAGTTTTCCATATATACAAATAGGAATTAATTGGGTTCAATTTGTATAAAAAATGTTGTTGATAAATGATATATAATTAATTTTGGTATCCAAAATTCAAAATCAAGTCATGTTTACTGTATGTAGGTTTCGTGACAGTGAAATCAATAAATATTTATGTTTGTGGTTTGAAACACGAAGCCCCGCAATTAGTCTTTGTGAGAGAGATAATTGATAGTAATCGGCCTTAACAAATATTATAACAAATCTTGACTAACCCTAGCAATTAGCTAAAGAAGTTGAAAAAAAAAAACCCTAAAACTGTCACACCTCCCACTTGCATTTCAGGAGTACTTGATTCATACGAAGTTAAAAGCTTTGAACAGAAGAGTCGCCGTTCCTTCAAGATTGAAGAATTTGATCGTCACTTGTCGTTTATTTGCTCAGTGCTTGCGTTCGTGTGGGGCGGCTGCACGCCACCTGAGTATATGGAATGGATGAGCTAAGACTTGGAATTCTGAAAGTCCATGCAACAAGGAACTTCAACACGAGCATTATTGATTTCTAAGACATTGCTAGAAGTTTGAAAAATTGATCGGTGATTTGTTGATAACTGGTTGAGAGAGAAGAAATACATGTTGCCGGGCATTTGTAAAAGGTTTTCTTTTGAGAGATTTAGTCTTTTTATTTTTTTTATTTATTGTATATCATTACATTAATTTTAGGACATTAGTGTTTATAAGTCTTTTGTAATATAATTTTTGTTTAATTGAATTATTAACAATTATTGCAAAGTAAGAAAAATACATAAAAAATAAGGGTTTGAATAAAAATTTAAAAGAAGAAAACAAATAAAAGCTAGCCATTTGTAAAAGCTAGACATTAAAGACCTATTTTACAATAAATTATTATCTAAAAACACTCATAAACACTATAGAGGCCTTAAAAACCTCATTTGTGGCTTTAAAATTGGGGGAAAATAAAATAATTTTTTTTTCTTTTTGGTTTTTAGTCCTTTGAAATTATTATTTTTCTTTTAGTTGTTATAGGATCATCTTCATTCAAAAGGTGAGAAAAATATGTGTGAGAAAAAAAATGAATATATTAAAGCACAGGATAGTAAAAAATTGTTAAAAAATATCATTTAATTAGTGTAAAAAAAAGAAAGGTACTCCTTTTCTTTTATGTTTCTTAAAATTAGTGTAAAATTTTGAATGCCATATTAAATAAACATATCCATAAAGTTTTTTAAAAATGAATTTGCATCAACATTTAGTTATCATCAGAGTTTATATATATAGAAAAGTTATCGTCCATTTAACTACAGCATAAATAACCTATCTATAACCACTAAACAAGTCGGTGGTGTGGATTTAGTTTTTATACATGGAAACTAAACTAAAAAAAATAATACTATGTGAGCATGAGAGAAAACAACCTGTTTGATGAGACAAAGACAACATGTGGTCGTGTTGCAATCCCCGGTAACAATGGAGGCCTTTGACTTTGGATGTAAAAAAATTATGATATATATTTGTAATTAATTGCTGATATATCACAGCAGTTGCATTTACACAAATAATGAATTAGGCATATACATATTAGCGAACTAGCTAGCCAGTTATATTGAATAGGATCTAGTTGGAAAGTTGGGTTTATCAAGACATCCGCAACTAAAAAATTGCTAAACATTGACAGAATATTCCGTTGATAGCCATTGGTGTTTTAATTATTTATGAAATTGCTGATAAATTAATATTGTTGATTAATTTATTGTTGGTGATTTGATACCTATCGACATTTCTGTCTACTAATTAAAATGTTATTATCCAAAAACTTTAGCATACCTATTACAACTATATAGAAACATTTATAATTAACACTTCAACTCTACTGTAGATAAATTGTTGCACCCTTCTCTTCCTATTCTTCTTTTTTATATGTGTTTTCACTTATAACTCTATCAGAGTTGGTTTGTGCTCAAGCTGTGAAACCTACAAAATAAATATTTTTTTAAAACAATATATCATAAATAAACACTAAATTAATATTTGAAGAAAAATAATTATAATCATAAAACAAGGTTATACCAGGAACTTTGTATGGTTCACAAAAAAAAGTTATCCCTCGATGTGCTTACTCATGGAACTATGAGTTTTTATTTATTTATTTATGTTCTGTGACTTGGATCCTGATTGACTTCTAAAATCATCTGACATCATATGTTCTGAAATTTTTTTCCAATTACTCACCATGACATAGCTTAGTCTATAATATCTCTATAATTCAATTTTATTGCACTTAGCTATGCTCTTTACATATTTATGGACGTCATACCACAAATCATGCAATTTGATTTAGGAAACTCATAAAAAATAAGGTAATGAATTTTTTTTACATACAATAATATAAAAAGTTTTGCTTCAAACTTACCTAATTACACTGTGGTTTTCCTATACTTTCCTGACTACCATCTTGTTTGCCAAGTACCACCAAAATATTTCTTTATAGTTGATTTCATAAACAAACTAGTTTTCTAATTGTATTTTTTAAAACACTATCTATTAACTCAAAGTAGAGTTTATTTATCTAACCTTCAACTTTCTCCACTAATCCTTGTACATACTCATTCAAATCAAAATGATCTTATAGCAGACTCCATTGAAATAACAGTTTTTTGAACGATGATTTCATCATTGATGTTATTATATGGGCAACTTTAATATTCATAAACTTGAAAATTACTTCATCAAAGCCATTTTCATTTTCATTAATTTAAAACTTAATTAACTTAATACAAATAGATATCATCAATAACAAGAAAAAAAACCATTACTTACATGTAGTGGTCCACCTTCCACTCTATAATAATCTTTTTAGTAAAATCCTCTCTAGAATATGGGATTCCAACTCTGTAACTTGTATTAGATGAGCTTTGGTTGGTATGTGTCTCTTCATGGTTGACACCTAAATGCTCAGTAGACTCTTTAACACTATCTTTTAAGTAGATGTATTATCACAATATTTTTATGGTGAAACTTTTTATTTTTACACTTCACATATTAATATTTAATTTCATCTACACTAATATTTTTTGGATTAGAAAGTACAATATTAATAAAAATCTCAACCTCTTGAAGATAATTTTGCCTATACAACTATTTAGGTGAATTTTAATACATTCAAGAACGATCATTCATTACTTATAAACCTATATAAAATATTGATGACAATATTTATTAATAATGTAACCTTCAATTTAAAATTTAACTTTTTATTAAAAATAAATTCACAATCTAATAATCAATCATCATTTCTACAAAAATATAATGTAGCATCAAAATAAGAACTAAACAATCAAATTAAAAATAAATCATTGGTACTCGATTAATTTTTCATCATTTTTTCGATTCAAATTTATTCAACCTAAATTAATATCCTTTAATTATTATCAATTCCATAAAAAATTAAATTTCCCTAAATTTTATCAAAAGTCTAACTTAACAATAAAATTGACAAAATATAATTGGTATCCATTAAATAAGCCATCATTTTTGTTTAATTATAGCACAACTAAGTTACAAAATCAAACTTGATTTCATCAAATGATAAAAAAAATCAATTTCCTCTAAATCCTAAAGAAACCCTAACATAAAAATCATGAATTAATATAACAAAATCATATCAGAAAAGGTTGTAAAATACTTAAATAAATGGGTTACATAAAAAATTGGTAGGTTTATTACTTGGTGTAATGAATGGTCAAAACAAATAGAACCAAGAGATGATAGCTGACATTATTGATATATATAGATCAATGCCAGCAAGTTAGGTGGCTAGGATTGTGAAGGGGTGATTGGATTTACAAATTAATTGGGTGAGAGGTGTTGTTGTTTTGAAGGAGAATGAAGAAGAATAAAGTGGGGGAAGAGAGAATTGTGGAGTTAAATTCATTTAAATTGGCTAATAGAAATTTATGTCAACAATTCCATATGAATTGTTGACATGTCAAATTGTTGATGAAATTTTAATTTATCTTTTTATTCTTTATTCCATTGTTGTTTCTGTTGAAAATTATCGATGAAAAATATTCCATTGCTATTTACATCGGCAATTGCTGAAGAAAATATCCTATTGCTATTTATATTGGTAATTACTAACATAAATATTTTGTTGTTATTGTCATTTGAAATTATTGATGAAATATTTTTATTTAGCATTTCCGTTACTATTTGTCAATTTTCTAGTGATGATCATCTAATCAGTTGTAATTAAATACTAACTCTAGCACTAAGTCTGCAAATAACAATAATCAACACAATTGAAGATCAAACATTAATCCACCAAGAGCAATATACTCAATCAATATTCAAGTCAATCACAAATCATGTGAATGGTAGCAAAATCAAATGTACTGGAGATGATATTCAAAGTTAGAAAAATGATTCACAACTTTAATTCATGCAATGTAATTATAGTTTAGATTTCAACACACACACACACCATGCATAGAATATTGATGTAACAAACTAAACTATAAATAACAATGCCTCATGCATGAAAACTGCATTAAAGTTATTTTTCAAATATTGATTTTTCATACATAGTATTAGAGTTGAAAATGATCCTATCCTTTTATAATGTCTTTACTTAATTCTACAATCTCTACTTCTATTAACAATTCTCATCTTTCCTCTACATTTCTTCCCACTACGACCCTTTCTAAAATTCAACTTACCAAGGATAATTACCTCTCCTCAAAAACTTTTATTAACCCTTATCTTCATGCCATTACCACTACTTATCTAGATTATGTTGAAGGTCACATTCCTTCACCTCGTAAAACATGTCTCATAACATCAAATAACTTTTCTAAATCTTCTCCTAATCCAACCTATTTTTAATGGCTTGCCGCTAATCAACTCATCCTTAGCATCTATATTTCTATTATTCATGAATGCATCATGCATACTATTATTGGTATTGATTTTTCTTATCCTTTATGGAACTCACTTCAATAAAGATTTTTCACACAATCCCAAACATTTATTATTCAACATCATCTTCATTTTGAACTAAACACCAGTGAGAAATGTAGTCCAAACATCTTTGAATATTATCAAAAGGAAAAAACTCTTACCAACACCCTTATTGCCATTAGTCAAAACCTGCATGATTAAAAACATTCTCATATATTCTTGATGGTATTCAATCTGACTATGAACCTCTTATCACTTAACTTACCATACGACATGAACTTTATACTAGACACTTTGTATGGTTTTCTCCTTATGCATAAATTACTCATTGAACAATTATCGACCGCCACTAATCTCACTACTCCATTAGTGAACTTCTCAAATCAACAATCTTTATTTGTATATCATGGTACTACTTCTTATTATGGCAATCACCATGTCCCTTATGGTCACTCACATGGTCATGGTCATTGATTTCCTTGTAATTTTCCTAATACATTTTTTTTTTCAGTTCATCATGAATGTTATGTCAAATCTGCTCAAAATCACTACTTTGTCTCTTTTACTATTGACTTTTCTAAGCTTTCTGATGCTGATGTAAAACATCACATCATATATAATCCAAGTGATTTTAATCTTTAAACTGCTTTTTATAATAGTTCAGATTATGTTCAAATGCGCAATGGTCAAGGTTTGTACATCCATCATATTGGATCCTTTATTGTTCGTTCCTCCACTAAAAACTTATTTCTTCATAATGTTCATCATGTTCCAACTATAAATAAAAATATTCTATCACTTTATCAATTTATTAAAGATAACAATGTCTATTTTGAATTTCACCCTTCATTCTTTTATGTCAATGACCAATACTTAAGAGTCATTTTCTCAAATTTAAGAGTAAATATGGTCTTTATCCTCTCCAAGGTCTTTTTAAATTATGAAATTCCATGCTTATCTTGATCATCCCTCTTTAAGAATACATATAATTCACCCAATAACATGCTTATCTTAGTTATCCCTCTTTAAGAATTGCTAAAAAAATAATGTCTCAGCATCATCTACCAGCAAAATTAAAAACACTTTTACTATTTATCATGCTTGTCAACTTGGCAAGAGCCATTGTCTTTCTTTTAAATTGTCATAAATCTCTCCAAGAATCCTTTAGATTTAATTTTTATTGATGTACGAGGACTTGCTCCTTAATTATCTATTAATGAATTTCATTATTATGTTATTTTTATTAATGACTCCTTTAAATTTATCCAGTTATTCCCCATCAAAGCCAAGTCTTCTGCTTTATCCACATTTCATTATTTCTAATGTCATGTTGAAAATCACTTTACTAAAAAAAAAGGCTCTATAATCACATTGGGGAGGTGAATAACATTGCTTACACATTTATCTTTAAACTCATGGTATTGCTCATTGCATAACTTGTCTCCATACTTGTAAATAAAATGGCTATGTTAAATGTTAACATTGTCACATTGTTAAAACTAGTCTTACCTTTCTTGCTAATACTTTTATCCCATAAACATGTTGGGATGATGCATTTCTTATAGCTACCTATCTCATTAATCATCTCCCCTCTCATGCCACCTTCTATATCTCTCTTCTTGAACTCTTTTATCACTACACTCCTGACTATTAATTTTTAAAAACTTTTGGTTGTGCATACTGGCCTTATTTTCATCCATATCATCATCATAAATATGAATTTATTTCACACTTTATATATTCCTTATCTATAGTTATCACTATAAAGATTATAAGTTTTTTAATCCTTTCATTAGTGGTGTTTATATTGCTCGTCATGTTATTTTTTATGAAAAAAAATTTCATTTACCAATCTATCATATTTCCAACCTCTAAAATCTAATTGAGATTCAATATGCCACGTACTCACTATTTACTTCCATATAACATTTTTTATTGCATAAATACATACTCAAGACAATCCTCAAGATTCATCACCTTTAAGCACCAAGACTCAATCTCTATCACTATTTGTTGTAGAGAGTTCCATCATTCATTCTTAATCATCTTTAGATTTACCTACTTTAATGTCACCATTAGATTATCCCACACTACTGATGTAATTCCATGTCATCCAATGACAACAAGATCTCGCAACAACATCTTCAAGCCCAAAAAACTTCCTCCTGAAATGATAGCTCAACCCAAACATGTTTTACTCTCTGTCATTATAGATTCAACTACAGAACCAAGATGTTTAACTTCTGCTTCCAAACATCTAGAATGGAGAAAAGGCATGGTTGATGAGTTTTTTACTCTTATATGGGACATGGATTCTAACCCTCGCAAGTCTTATATAAATATTATTGATTACAAATGAATATTCTATATTATACATCACATTGATGGTAACATTGAATGTTACAAAGATTGTCATGTTTTAAAAGGTTTCTTCAAATACATGGTATTAGTTAAGATGATACATTCAGTCTCATAATCAATCCAATTACCATTTAGATCATTCTTTCTATTGCAGTTAAAGGTCAATGGCATATATATTAACTTGATTTTGAAAGGTAGCAAACATTTGGCTTGTTCCCATGCGCTCAATCTTAATGACACTCGAGAAACAAAATGATAAGATAATCGAAGAAGAAACAAATCATTTCCTAATGATGTGATATTTACTACACACAAGCCTCAACACCAAGTATAATGCGATATGTTCATAATGAGTAAAGTCTTTATATTGTTCCATTACAAAGACTTAGAAGGGGAATTGATAGGTTTGAGACTTACACTTTTAATCACCAAACCTATAAATAACAACAAGCATGAGACAATGAATAAGCCTAGAAATCTAATAGTTTATGAAACATATACGAGGGTTAAGGCTTGAGTGCAAATTACACCACTTTAGGCTTAAAGCACGCTATGTGACCCAATACTTAACTTGATCTGGGATGGTTGGCACAACTTTTACAAAGTCTAGCTAACCTAATTGGTCTACAATACACTAGGCTTCAGATTGGGTCCTAGTGTTCATATAGCCTAGTATGATAAATTGCTAGGGTTGAGGGATAAACCCACCTAAAGGTGCAAGCTCTTACACAAACTTATAAATCTAGACAAAAAAAATCAATCCTCAAATTACTTAACCTACTCTTTTTGTGTTTTATGTAGCATTTAATGCTCTCATATTCTCTTATCATAACTAGGCCTATAAAATGACATTAATGATGCTCATATTTAGTGGATAACTTATATGACATCATTATTTCCACTCAATAATGAAACATGAATTATTAGAGGATGATACCCTATATTATTGACATTAAATCAGGTATTTTCTCCATTCTACCTTTATCTCCACACAAGTTGGTGTGGTTCTTGGTTATATAAACATTTATGAACCACTAGGTAAGACATGATTTAATTCCAAAAGATCCATTTCTAAATTTATTTGTGCATACTCTTATCATTTTCTTTTTTTATTAGATTTGTATAAATACGTACACTACACGGTTTTAAAGCCTTCATTTCTTCAATATCTTTGTTAACTTAAGCATTAGAGGGCTATCTACACTTAACAAGAATTTATTGTACACGTGCTTGTAATCTTCAAATCTAGTAGTACAACTTCAACCTTTTAGTCTATTCATTATCCTTTAATAGAACTTGATCAATGTCGTCATGTTCCCTATAAAGTTATTAATATGGATGAGAAAAAAATTTACATCCATTTTAATTTTTTACAATATAAGTCAGTTGTTTTGACTCAATATTTTTTTTTTCATTAAAAAAGCTCAAAACAACATAGGTCTGACAAAGTTGTCAGACCCAACATTCTTTGGTTCAACCATCAGTTGAACCCAAGGTAACATAAGCCTAACAAGTTGCAAGATCCAATACACTTGGGTTCAGTCGTTAGCTGAACCCAAGTTAACATGGGCTTGACAAGTTGCTAAACCCAATACACTTGGGCACAACCGTCAGCTGAACTCAAGGCAATGTAGGTCTGGCAAGATATGAAGTCCGATACACTTGGCTTCAAACATCCACTAAACCTAATGTGCTATGATTTTTTATGAACATTCATGCCCATTTCATTTGTGTTTGGCTACATGTTAGGTCCAATTGGTCTTAGAAATTCAAGACTATGGAGTTCTATTTTAGATTAATGACATGACATGTTTATGTCATAGATAATCATTTCTCTACATTTAAGATGTATAAAAGCTCTTTCAAAGAGCCTATCACATTTTTCATCTTATTAATGATATGTAATGAATATTTATCCTCTATTAATGTAACCAGGTAGAGATGACCATTCAAGCCCTCTTGCCTTTATCAAAACAACCCAAGTAAAAGGTTCATAACTTTTATTACTCTACAAGCTTATTTATTTTAGAGCATTAATCATCCCAAAAAACAAGAACGAATTTAGAATTTAAGGCTCTTTCTTTCATTTATTTTATTTCTTATAAGAATTATTGACTTTATTATCGGAAGGCCTTTAATTCCATTTGATACGGGTTATTTTTGCAAGTACTAAGACTTTTACCATTAATTTGGTACTTTTTGAGTTAAAGAAGAAGAGAACTGATTACATGAATATTTTGATTAACCACTATTCAAATAACAAATAACATGATTTTTGAACATGCTGGATTTTGAAACATCATCACTATCATTCAATTAAGTACTATTAAATTGAAAAAAATATTTGGAACTCCAAAATATTCTTTCACTTCGATAAAAATGAAATCCGATGAACTGTACCTACAATAAGCTTCATTTTGTTGAATATTTTACAACTAAAATGCTATTATTTGAGGCCAGCATCAGCTAGATAACTACAACTAAAATGCTCTTAACGAGAACCACAACAACTTAGATAGGAGTTATGTACGAGAAAACATGAGCACAATACAAATATTCCTGTTTGCTTTTGTTTCCATTACACAAAGACACCCACATAGCATATGAGTTTTGGTCTTTTCCCCCCTTCTTGCCTTCTTTATACTTTTGTTCCATCACATCCATCAGGCAACTATATAAAGTTTTTGTCATGGAGTCATATCATGCAGCCAATAAGTGCATGTATTGAGAGAACTGTTCACAAATAATCAGGGCATAATTAAGCCTATCGAACTGGATAAATTCAAATAATTGTGTTCGGATTGATGTCTTTAATAAACTCTATTTCATGCGTTAAATCAATTATGTTTTGTGCGTTTGGAAGGGTACACTTTCCCCACACCACGTCACCATGATTTGGTGTTTAGACCCTCTGTTCATGCACCTCTGAGTGTGATGCTTGCCTTGGCCCTCTCTAGCTTGATGCCAGAAGAGTAGCTCGGTAGAGTTGGTGGCAATTTCTTGTGGGAATAAAGGGTTTAGGCGATAATTTCAAGGAACATCACACAAGACTCATTCAAAGTTTTGATAGATTCTTCCCCTTCCAGATGCATGAACGATTATGAGAAGTCAACATGATCAGTTCTAAATTTGTCAGTATTTATTGTATAGGTTTATGGGTTGATTGTCTGTTGGTTTTGATTCCTTCGATGTGGAATTTTGAGAGAGAAAATTTGGACCTTCTTATTTTTAAACTCGTTTGCATGACTTGATCTTCATGAAACTCGAAAAATATTGATGCGAATCGAGGATTTCTTTCCTTCATCAATGGCTCGAAATTTGATTAATTAATTATGTATTTCTTCTTAAATTGATTTATAGCACCTTCAAAATCTATAAATTTCACATTATATCATACCGGGTTTCTTAAGAATGGTACGTTTTTCTTAACAATAATTTCTGTATTTTTATCAATGAGAGGAGAAAACATTTAGGGATTCATTTGCTGGTTAAAGAAATGTGAATATTTTTATTTTTATTTTATTTTCTGAGTTCGAATATTAGAATTAATGTCTAAAGGAATTTATTTTTTAATATATTTTTAAAATTATATTAGAAAATATAATTTTGATTGAGTATAAAATAATTTAATAATTTCAATTTCATCTTACTTTAATTTTTTTATTTATCAATTTTGGTTTATATTCTTGAAAAAAATATTAAAAAGTTATTTTTCAATTTATTTTTTATAATATAGTCAAACACTAAAAACTATTTTTCATATACTAACAAATTATCATTTTCTAATTACTAAGAATACTCATAATAGAAAAGGAGTTAAGAAAGAAAAAAGTCGTGAAAAGAAAATTTTGAACTTGAAACCTTTACTTTGACAAAAGATGCTGATATACTAATGGTGGAAGTGGTAACAGATACTAACCAAGTCTACTACCGGCAATATTTGATAGTAGATTACCCACAACATGGTCTTCACATCAGCTATCTTTTTTTTATAATTAATATAGATGTTCGAGCGAGCTTGCACGTACCTTGATTAATTTCATGAATTTTAAAGTTAGCGATCATGCAAGCCTCCAATAATCATTATATTATTAACCATAAGACTCGAATTTAAAATCATAAAAGAAACAAACCCCTTAGTCCCGAGCTCTTACAACTAGACCACCTATTAAATGGTTTCAGCAATCATACTTTTGATTGAGTATAAAGTAATTTAATAATTTTAATTTTATCATATTTTAACACTTTCATCTATTAAGTTTGATTTTTATTTTTTTAATAAAAATATTTAAATGTTATTTTTTAATATATTTTTCATGATACTAACAAATTATCATTTTCTAATTACTAATAATACTAGTAATAGAAAGAAAATTTTGATAGTACAACATGGTCTCCATGCCTTGTTCACATCAGCGATCAAGCGTGTTTCATGCCTTCTTATTTATTTGCATGCAAGTGGACTACTGGCATGCAAATAAATTTTGATTTTGATTTTTCGTTCATCTTCTAAATCTATTCAGATCGATTTCTAAGGTTTTATAACATATGCTTTTCATTTTTTTAATGAATTAAACCTTTATAAAACGCTTCGTGATTTTCAATTTTCTTGATTTTTTTTCCCCTATAGATAGTTACAGCCAACAACGGTTTGGAAATAGGCTACTTATTTCTCGTGACACTGTTGCCATTAATTTGTCAATCTTGAAGCTCTTAAAAAAATTGAGAGGACAATATATTTAATTCTTGTATTGTTTTTAGTGTGCCTCTCACATGTGGTTACTAGGCTTTCATTGACTTTAGTTGATGGAGATTGATGTTGCAAGAATATTCGAGAATTTTGGATATTGGTTAAAATAAAATAAAGTGTTTTTATATAAAATTGAGAGTACATTTAAGTTAAAATTTCTCCTCCTAGCCCTCGATTAATAGAGATTGATGTTGAATATATTAACCTGAAAGATATAGTTTAATTAGTCAGATTTTATATTTTTTTTTTAGAAATCACCAGTTTGAGTCCCACAAATCTCAGGATTATTAAAAACTTACGTGGTCGTTAACTTCAGGGTTTGTGAAATTAGTTGAGATATGCGCAAGTTAGCCTGGACATCTATAAAATACTGATAGAAGTTAAATGAAACATTTTGAGTGGGATTAGAAATGGCATATAAAACTCATTGAAATTTACCTTGTATTAATCATATTGTTTATTTCTGGAATCCAATCTATTTTATAAAAATAAAATTAATTTTTTTTTGTATTTTTACAATTATTTGGATATATTAATGTTAAAAATAATTTTAAAAAAAAATAAAATATATTATTTTAATATATTTTTAAATAAAAAAACATTTTGAATATATTAGTGTATCCTTAACACTCAAGTAGTTAAGACCCTAAGCAATCATCCAAGAAAGTATGTCTCCTTATATGTAATATATTAGTGTATATGTCAAGTAGTTAATCAGTTAGTTACTAATGGTATTGACTTTATTCATGTAAATATATTTAATTTTTAATAAAGGATTATTTATCTTTAATATTGGCTTATTTATGTTTAATATTCATCAAATATTTGATTAGTGAATTTAGAGTAAAGATGAATTCATTGGGATAAAAATATTTTGCAAACAAAATTATAAAGTTTTTATAATTGTAAGATTCTTATTACATCAAAACATTGTTCCTAAATGTTATTGGTTAATACTCTATTAAGACTGAGTATTAATTATAGTTATTGAGACAAATACATATTATACTATTTATTTTATAAAATGAAGCAATTGTTCTCATAAGTCGATGTCTGATGGATACCTAAAACTAATATGTAGGTACTTGTTAGATGACATGTACACTAAACTAACCCGTATTATAATTCCAAATAGAGAGATCATATGCGTCTATGGAAAAGCTTATGTGACAGTTATGTAAGCTAAATTGATCCCATAACATTTTAGATAGATCAGTAATAGACATATTTAATGTAGTAGTTACAAATCCAATACTTCCTCAATTGTAAGTGATATCATTGTCGGCATTTAAAACGATACCACAATAGAAATATAGTATTCTAATACAAAGAGATATTCTGTAAAATAACACAACAAAACCCAAGTCTAATTTATCAATATCTTGGAGTTAATCAAAACACATAATTTTAACAAAGTTTATTTAACAAAACCGTAACAATAACATAATCAATAAAAACCCAAGTTCATCAATTCTCTTCATAAATAATGGAATTATCAACTCAATTATTGTATTTCATAGCTAATTAATATATATTATACCTAATTCGGCAAAATTCATAACTTAACTTAAAAAAATCCTAATCCTAAACCTAATTTACAATCAATAACAACTCAAAATCATTGATTTTCTTCATAAATAACAAAATTAAAAAATCAAGTTAATGTATTTTATAGCTAATTAACATAATTTAAATCTTATTAACAAAAAAACTATTTTTCCCCCTCAAATACCTTAATTTTAAATCCTAAAATGATCAAAATCAACAATTAACGCAATTCCTATATATAAGATTGATAAAGAAAAAGTGTGTAATATAGATCTAAGTGATGAATGTGGAGGGTGGAGGTGACATGATATGGTTGTATTAGTGGCGACTAAAATCCAAGGGGGAGGCACAGGTAAGCACAAAGAGAGAGAGAGTATGTCTTCTTCATTGTAGAGAAAGAGGGGGTGGTGGTGTCATGTTTTATAGGTGGCTATTTGTGATAGGGAGAGAGAGAGATAGTGGTGGTGCACGATGAGTTGCAGCTGGAGAGGGGCACTAGAGTATAAGAAAAATAAGGAAAGAAATGGAAGGGAAATGAGGGCCGGGGTTTTAGAGCTTGTTTGGTAGTGTAGATGTGGTTGTTTTTTAAATAATTTTTCATGTTAAAATATATGTTAATGATGTTTTTCTATTTTTTAAAAATTATTTTTGAGATCAGCACATCAAAATGATTTGAAAGCACTAAAAACATATTAATTTGAAGTTTATAAAAAAATAAAAAAATTTAATTTTTTTTAAAAATAGTTTTGAAATGTAGAAACAAACAAACCCTAATTTGTTTGGAGTAATAGATAAGACCAAATTGTGTTATTTTTCTAAATTTTTATGGATTGTGTTATTTTCTTAATTTCTTTAGTTATTGTGCTAAATTATAAAAGAAAAAAAAACCTTTAGATAGCTAAAAATAATTTAATTCGAGACCAAAACATTCGGTAATATATTTTGTGGTATTAGACTTCCATGTCTGCATCTAAACATTTTTAAATTGTTTTAATTTTTTTTTAGAAAATCATCACAAACTATACCTAGATCTAGTTTTTTTTTTTTTTTTGCAACTCTTTCTCTCCATCTTTATTTGTCCCCTCTCTCTTTCTATGTCTCTCCTCTCTTCTTTATTTCTCTCTTTTTTTTTATGGCTACTCTCACTTGTCTTGGTCTCTCTCTCTCCTTTTCTTACACACACACACAACATGAGTTAAAGCTTTAGTCTCTGCAAGGGATCACTATGAATAGAGTGAATGAAATTTACGAATCTTAATTTTTCTTGTGGAAAATTTTCATTTCCTCTCTCCTTTTTTCTCACATTTTTTTTAAAAATTTATTATCGTTATTAAGTTTTTTATTATGTTACACCATGAAGAGTGATTTGTTTTAATTCAGAACTATTCACTTCTTGAATTCTAGTTCTAGGTTGTATAATTTTGAAATGGTTAAGTTAAAAAGTCTACCAATTATGTAACATGATATAATTTATTTATTTTTACCCACAACATAATTTTATTTGTGAGAATAAAAGGAATGAAAGTTAAATTAATTTATTTAAAAATTTGAAAAATTGATTGATTGTACTTATTAAGCTGTCGAGCTATAAAATATTTCTAATAATTATTGATTACAGACGAAAAGTCAACTTCTCTTGGTTAGAAAACGTTCATGCGGCTACCAACTCAAATTAGAAATCCAGCAACCATCTGAGCTGTCTCAACGCTAGGAAGGCAGCCCAACTGGTCAAGGGAAGGGTACTCGGGCCTAAGCCCCTGCCCAAGTTTTTTTTTTAAAAAAAAAAAAAACTCATAGCAGTTTGTGAATTTAAAATAGGGAGGAATCTTTGATATTCATAATTAACCAATTAATTACTGCCAAAAGCATTGAACTAGCTAATTGAAAGTTGACAAAAACTGAAATAATGGACATTAATTACACCAAAATATTTCATCATGTTATTTGAAAATGTTATAATGGGTGTTTTTTAAAATATTTTTTTTTAATATATTAAAATAATATTTTTTTATTTTTTAAAAAATTCTTTTTAAAAATGGATGGGAATGGAACATGGAGATTTAAAATATGACGGGCTTTACACGATCTACGTGGTGAAGAGAATTAATGGAAATCTATTATTATAGGACGACACGATCCCCTGAGTACACAACAACCGTTTCCCAAAACTCCATTAAACTGTACTGATTAATCATACAAAGAAAAATAATGAATCGTTGCAAAGTCACTAATTACAGCTACTGTCAATTATTAAAACTCCTGCACTGTTCTTCAAAACAAATCTGGAAAAAGAATGGGATATCCCAGCTATGGCTGAAAGAAATCAACATGGAATCAGATCAATAAACCATCTCATGACTTTCACGGGAAGCTTCACGAGGCTCACTGCAAAATTTGCAAGTCCAGAAAAACAAATGCAACAAGGGCAGAGGCAGCTCAGCACAGTCCTGTCGTCAAATCATTCATTTTGTCAATAATCATCGACGATACATACTCCAAAAAAGAAATACGATATCAAACTGACAGGGATGAAGATCAAGTTCTAAAGAGCCGGGGAAATTAATGAAGAAGTCTAAATGTAATAACAACATGGAAACTTGAGGCAAGAAACACGAAGTGATTTCTGATATAAAAAAGATTCGCAGACTAATTAAATATGTGCATTTTTCCTGCGCAAGACAGAGAACTATGTCTATGGGAATGAGAACCAAGAACGTACAATCCTAATTAAAAGGAAAATGAATTTGCTTTCTTCTTCTTTTTTTCTCTTTTGGGGTTGAGGATATTAACAAGAATTTGCCTTCTTGATTAGTTTATATATATCAAATGTATATTCGCATGGGTTACACAACAAATACAGAGTAAATTTCATCAAAAAAAGAAAAAAAAAAAAAACAGACAGGAAAGAAAGAGAAGAGTACTCACCCAATAACCCAAATAACAGCACCGATAAGAGACAAAACCAAAGCAACAAGAGCAAAGGGTAACCCAATCAAGAAACCTAAAGGCTTGCAATCACCCATAATATATATATGTATTATCTTCTTCTTTATCTTTCTTTCTTCAGGTGCAAACAGGGCACTGTGTTTGGCGAGAGAAGGAGAGGTTAACTGTTATGATTATGCAAATTAATTTTTATAGTAACATGCAAATGAGTAGTGGTTGGTTTAACGCGTAAGCTTTGGTACGATAGGAGCAATGTTTTTCCAAGATTACCCTAAGTACAAAAAAATACGTTCACATAATAATGGTTATATTGGGAAATTTGAGTTTAGCATGGAAGCTTCTGATTAATTTCGTGGCAATATATTTCTTCTTACGTCTGATGAGGGGGTTTGAATGTTTCTGCAAAGCGTGTTAGACTTTTCTTCGAAGTTCAATTTCGAACTACTATATTGTAGGCAACAGCTTGATTCCATGGGCAGTGTAAGAACAATGGGGATTTAGGACACGATATGTCATTCTCTGTCCCCATCCATTCCAAGGGATTGCATGTAATTTCCTCAGAACGATCATAGGGCATACGCGTTGATGAAAACAAAACTTTAGGCGTTTTCATCAATGTGATGGAGGTTGTAATTCGGATTTTTTTTAATTGAGAATGATTATAATATTTATTTTTAAAATAATCCAGCCAAAATTGAAATAAAATTAAGTTCTACATTCATTGTTTAGAGACAGCGAAATTATCCATGTTTTCACATGTGCCAAGTCAAGTGTATAGATAAATGCCAAGTCAAGTCAATTCTGTGGAATTTAGAGATCCAGAGAGAAGAACACCCCATGTGACAACATGGATAAATTCTAATGTGTCTCCGAACATGCTTGGAGAACTTGTATTTCAGTTTTCTAGAGGAAAGTCACGGTTGCTTTGTTGGAAAAAAAAAAAAGGCTTCGACGACGCTTTAATTTGCTTAATAAAAAGCCAAAGATCTACCTTTCTTTCTTTGGTCAATATCCGCCAAAAAAAGCATATAATCCCAGTCATATTTAAACGGATTAATGTTAGGTTATGTGACGGCAATAATACTTGTATATGACTCCATCTTCACGAATTTAAAAATATTTAGAAATGTGATTATAATTATTTTTTAAAATATTTTTTATTTAAAAATATATTAAATTAATACTTTTTATTTTTAAAAAATTATTTTTGATATCGGCGCATCAAAATGATCTAAAAATATCAAAAAAAATATTAATTTGAAGAAAAAAAAAATTAAATATTTTTAAAAATACTTTTAAAACATAAAAATAAATATAGCTTTAGATTTTATCAATAAAGCTAGATTCAGAGACTATAATTTGTGGAATACCATGAAAAAATGGTTGAAAATCATAGGTATAGTAATTCAAATGCCTTTTGGAACTTAGATTAGGAGGTAATTATTAAGCAATAAAAAAAAATGTTAGATCTTCTACTTATATAAAACCACCACTTTAATAATTATTTATGGATTATTCCATTATCACGCCAGGGAGGGAGTACATTTTTTAAAGTAGTGTAATAATCACTTGTTAACTACTTAGTCTACCACAAATTAATGCCTCTACTTATGAAATATGATTAGTCTACCACAAAAAATAAATAAAAAATTACCTTGCAATAAAGTTGCTAATAGTAGCTTTCAATAGATTAGCCGCCTCCATTCAGGACTGTATTTAAATAGAGATTTACTAAAATTTAATTTAAAAAATTTATTTTTTTTTATTTTTAGATCGTTTTAATAGTTAATTTCAAAAATATTTTTTTAAAAAATATATTATTTTAATATATTTCTAAGCAAATAAAAATTTTAAAAAACAACCATAACTATATTTTTAAATACTCTTTGAATCTTAACTAAACTTATGATTTTAACACAATTAAAAATTAAGATCTTATTAATAAACCGTAAGATACATTTTTAATTATAATCTAAATTCCTTAATAGTTTACTAAATGAATAAACAAAAGCAAATGATTGTTATTGCTATGAAACAAAGACGTTCATATTTTAGGAATAAATCAAAGAACAAACCTAGCCTTTCATAAAGTAATCATCTAGTTGTCCGATGGTTGTCACTAATGTTAAGAATTCAAGTGTTTGAGATAAAACTTCTGAATATTTATTGAATACAAGAATTGGCTTTTAAATAGTTTTTACAATAACTGAAATTCAAAATTTATACAACTCACACAATAGCTTTTGAAATATATGGTAAACAAGAAAAAAATAAATGATAAATGATCCATTTTTTTCAAGCAACAAGTGTAACTACTAACTAAATAATATCTAATTTTACTATAGGTGCAAAGACTTCATTATAATCCACTATATGTATGTTATTGAGTATACCCTTTTACAACAATACATGGTTTGCATTTGTCTACTTTTCTATTTTCATTTAGCTTTATTTTATACACACATTTCACACCAATTTTATTTCCTCCTACTAGTACTCATGTTTCATGCTTCTATATTAATTGTATCTCTAAATCCATGGGATTTCTCTACTTTTCACACATTACAGCTTCTTCAAAACATATTGGATCTACAATTGCAAACATAACCAAGATAGTCATGTCTTTTTCTTTAAAAAATCCTTTTCCACTTTTATAGCCCTTCACCTAAATAAGTTGTTATCTGTTTCTTCTTCTGTTTGAGCCTAGTAAACTTCCATCAATCAACTCATTTGAGTTTTTCATTTTTTTTATTTCTTAATTGATGTTTGCTTTATTGTTTTTAGCATTGACAACTTCATCTCATTCATCTTCTAATTCCAAATTAGATGCTATTGTTTTCTCATGCCTTCTATCTCAATCCTAGCTTTTATCTTATTTGAAAACAACATCTTTTTTTCACAATGATCTTCTAAGTAGTTGGATTATACAACTTGTATGCTTTTGATTCTTCACTTACTCAAAGTAGGACACAACTCACACTCTTGTTATCCAACTTGGTTTTTTTCTCATCAGATATATGGATATGAGATATACATCTAAAAACTCTAAAGTACTCAATTGATGTTTTTACTCCACTTCACACTTCTTCTAGAGTCCTATTTTTCATCGTAATATTGGACATCAATTGAACACATGAACTGCCCAATTGATTGCCTCTGTTCAGAAAGTCATTGGAATATTCTTTTTATAAAGCATGATATGAACCATATTCAACTTATTTTACCGTGGTGAGTATGCAGTTGTTAATTGTCTACTTATATCATTCTCATTGCAAAAAATAGTAAATTCTTGGGATATGAATTCATCATCTCTATCTATACGCAGACTCTTTATGAATACATTTGTTTCTTTTTCCACATGGTTCTTAAAGCTCTTTAAGGTATCAAAAGCTTGTGATTTTTCTACTAAAAATACACCAAAGTCTTATGGCTATAATCATCAATAAAGGTGATTTCATACCTTTTTTCTGTATGAAATGGATGTGATTGGACCACATATTTCAGTATGAATCAACTACAAAACATAAGATGCTCTACATTTACTTCTTTTGGAATTGATTCCCTTTTTTTTTGTTTCCCCACTAGATAATCTTTAAAAATCCTAAAGGGAGTCTTGAGTTATGGCAGGCCATTCACCATCTCCTTAAGTTCAAAAGTCTCCAAACCTTTAAAACCTAGGTGTCTATATCTGCAATATCATAACTACGTTGGATCTTTGGTGATAATGTAAAAGCAAGCTGAAACATCTAATTATGAAATAGGATGTAGAAGGAACATTTTGTTTGAGGACATTGTTGTTTCCATAATTAAACCTCTCTTTGAGTGATAGACCTTGTATCTTATATGTTAAAATAAAATTGCTTTTCTTTTTTCTTGTAGTTGACCAATGTTCAATGGGTTATTCTTTAGTTTAAGTCATAAAATACTTTAGTAATGATTTGTGAGATTTTATTTAATTAAAATCTCACATTTTTTTTTCTCATTACCACCATGCTAGGATTGCTTCCAAGCTTTATGATTTCTTTAAAATTCTCATCTAATTCAAAGAACTATTCATCTTCCTTCTTTGCTTGGTCATTCTCCATATATGCCATCAAAAGCATTTCTTCCTGAGCTTTTGCAAAATTTGTTACCTTTTGTTTGCTTGGAAATTCATATTGATAATGTCCAAGATTATAAAAATGATAGCATTTCACAATGGACTTGTTAAAGCTTGATGAGCCTCTTCCTCGACCACAAAATCATCCATGACCTCATCCTTTTACTTTTCCTGATCTATCTTCATAGACCTTCAAGGCTTGCTCTTTAATCACAGGAACACTCATGCATTGTTCATGTACCAACATATTACTTTGCAATTGGTCATTAGTAAGAGTATCAATGTTGTTTGTCTCCTCAATTGAGTAGGCAACATAGTTGAATTGTTTAGTCATAGATTGCAAAATCTTCTCAATACAATGTCATACTTCATAACCTCTCCATGAGTTCTTATCTTGTTAGTTATTGTAAGAGATTGAGCAAAGTACTCATTCATTGATTCTTATGCTTTCATTTGAAGAATTTCAAATTCCCTCCCAAGTGCTTATAGTTATGCTCGTTTGACTCATATTTTCCCTTGATAATTTTACTTTCGAGAGTCCCAAATGCTCTTTGTTGTATCTTTGTTCAAGACGATTTCCAAGATTTACAAGAATTGGCTTTTAAATAGTTTTTACAATAATTGGAATTCAAAATTGATATTTTTAAATATATGATAAACAAGTTAAAGATAAATGATAAATGATCCATTCTTTGCAAGCAACAGGTGTAAGTACTAACTGAATAGTATCTGATCTTACTACAGGTGCAAAGACTTCATTATAATCCATTATATGTATGTTGTTGAATATACCCTTTTACAACAATACATGGTTTACATTTGTCTACTTTTCTATTTTCATTTAGCTTTATTTTATACACACATTTCACACCAATTTTATTTCCTCCTACTAGTAAATTTGTCAACTCCCATATTTTATGCTTCTATATTGATTGTATCTCTAAATCCATGTGATTTCTCCACTTTTCACACTTTACAGCTTCTTCAAAACATATTGGATCTGTAACTGCAAACGTAACCAAGATAGTCATGTCTTTTTCTTTAGAAAATCCTTTTCCACTCTTTTAGCCCTTCATCTAAATAAGTTGTTATCTGTTTCTTTTTCTATTTGAGCCTAGTAAACTTCCATCAATCAACTCATTTGAGTTTTCCACTTCTTTTATTTCTTAATTGATGTTTGCTTCATCTTATTCATCTTCTAATTCCAAATTAGATGCTATTGTTTTCTCATGCCTTCTATCCCAATCCTAGCTTTTATCTTATTTGAAAACAACATCTTTTTTTCACAATGATCTTCTAAGTAGTTGGATTATACAACTTGTATGCTTTTGATTCTTCACTTACTCAAAGTAGGACACAACTCACACTTTTGTTATCCAACTTGGTTTTTTTCTCATCAGATAAATGGATATGAGATACACATCTAAAAACTCTAAAGTACTCAATTGATGTTTTTACTCCACTTCACACTTCTTCTAGAGTCCTATCTTTCATCGTAATATTGGACATCAATTGAACACATGAACTGCCCAATTAATTGCCTCTGTTCAGAAAGTCATTGAAATTTTCTTTTTATAAAGCATGATATGAACCATATTCAACTTATTTTACCATGGTGAGTATGCAGTTGTCAATGGTCTACTTATGTAATTCTCATTGCAAAAAATAGTAAATTCTTGGGATATGAATTCATCATCTATATATATACGCAGACTTCTTATGAATACATTTGTTTCTTTTTCCACATGATTCTTAAAGCTCTTTAAGGTATCAAAAGCTTGTGATTTTTCTACTAAAAATACACCAAAGTCTTACGGCTATAATCATCAATAAAGGTGATTTCATACCTTTTTTCTGTATGAAATGGGTGTGATTGGACCACATATTTCAGTATGAATCAACTACAAAACATAAGATGCTCTCTATTTACTTCTTTTGGAATTGATTCCCTTTTTTTTTTGTTTCCCCACTAGATAATCTTTAAAAATCCTAAAGGGAGTCTTGAGTTATGGCAGGCCATTCACCATCTCTTTATGTTTAAAAGTCTCAAAACCTTTAAAACCCAGGTGTTTATATCTGCAATATCATAACTAAGTTGGATCTTTGGTGATAGTATAAAAGCAAGCTGAAACATTTGACTGAGAAATAGGATGTAGAAGGAATATTTTGTTTGAGGACATTGTTGTTTTCATAATTAAACCTCTCTTTGAGTGATAGACCTTGTATCTTATATGTTAAAATAAAATTGTTTGTCTTTTTTCTTGTAGTTGACCAATGTTCAAGGAGTTATTTTTTTAGTTTAAGTCATAAAATACTTTAGTAATGATTTGTGAGATTTTATTTAATTAAAATCTCACATTTCTTTTTCTCATTACCACCATGTTAGGATTGCTTCCAAGCTTTATGATTTCTATAAAATTCTCATCTAATTCAAAGAACAATTCTTACTTGCCATACATATGGTTACTGCTAAGATTCTCATCTAATTCAAAGAACCATTCATCTTCCTTCTTTGCTTGGTCATTCTCCATATATGCCATTAAAAGCATTTCTTCCTGAGCTTTTGCAAAATTTGTTACCTTTTGTTTGCTTGGACATTTATATTGATAATGTCCAAGATTATGAAAATGATACCATTTTACAATGAACTTGTTAAAGCTTGATGAGCCTCTTCCTCGACCACAAAATCATCCACGACCTCATCCATTTACTCTTTCTGATCTATCTTCATAGACCTTCAAGGCTTGATCTTCAATCACATGAACACTCATGCATTGTTCATGCCAACATATTACTTTGCAATTGGTCAATATTAAGAGTATCAATGTTGTTTGACTCCTCAATTGAGTAGGCAACATAGTTGAATTGTTTAGTCATAGATCGCAAAATCTTCTCAATACAATGGCATATTTCATAACCTCGCCATGAGTTCTTATCTTGTTAGTTATTGTAAGAGATTGAGCAAAGTATCCATTCATCGATTCTTATGCTTTCATTTGAAGAATTTCAAATTCCCTCCCAAGTGCTTATAGTCATGCTCGTTTGACTCATATTGTCCCTTGATAATTTTACTTTCAAGAGTCCCAAATGCTCTTTGTTGTATCTCCAAGATTTATCTGTCAATAGCTTAAAGATGATAGTCTTTTTCCTTCAAATCCTTGAGTTTCTAATCATCCAGCCTTCTTTTGTCCCTTAGTAGGATTAACTCCCTTATCAACTTCAATGATCCCATGTTTCACCACACTTCAATGTTTTTTAGATCGCAAAAGATTCTCGATGAGTATCGCCCATTGATTGAGCTTTGGAATTTCTAGCTAAACAAAGTTGCTTTTTGTTGCCATCTTCTTACCACTTATTTAAAAGAATTGATGCTTTTAAGTCTTGATCAACCCCCTGTAACCAAGCTCTAATACAAAATATTAAGAACTTAAGTGCTTCAAATAAAAATTTTGAACATTTATTAAATACGAGAATTGGCTTTTAAATAGCCTTTACAGCAATTGGAATTCAAAAAAGATGCAGCACACAAAAGCTTTTTAAACGTGTTGTAAACAAGCAAAAGAACAGGACAAAATAACAGACTATCCCTTAATAATAAGGATTTATTAAACACATCCTAACTATACAACTTAAAATAATATGCAGCTACTTTTAACAACTAACACCAACCTTTTTTTCCTTCTTTTTCATAGCTTTAAGTCATAATAGTATTATTATTTTTTTAATAATGTTGATCATGCTTAATTTATTTTATTTTATTTGAAAAACCTTTTTTTTGTCATTAATGTGTCTATATTCTTTATTCATTTTTCTATTGGTTAAAATAAAATAAAATAAATAAATTGAAATAGAACCTAAAATGAGTGAAAAGGGTCGACTAACAAATAGATTATAAGACATGGGGAAACATTAATTATTTTTTAAACTAGAGATACTATTTAATTATTTTGAAAAACTAAAGGGATTAATTAATAATTTACTCTTGGATTTAAGTGGTCATTTTTCAGTTATTTGTTATTGGGTTGACGAGAGCTAGAACTTGTAATTTTAGCACATCTCATACCATAATTATTAAATTTGATATGAGTTGATTTACTGATTTACTAAATTAATTTCACTTTAAATTTATTTAGAGATTAATTCAATCAAACATGATGCAATATCATAGAAGTCTTTTCAAAAATTGACCCATTAATATCTTATGAAAAAAAGCTTTAATTTTGTGATTGAATCATACAAGTAAAGATGAATTAATAAAGAAAGTAAAAAGGAATTATTCCATATGAAAGGAACATTGCATTAGGAATAGAAATACATTTGAGAAATGCTTTTCAAAAGCATTAGTTTTTTTTTTAAAGTATGTATGTATTCTAAGAAATATGAGAGATCTTAGTCCAATATGATGTCTAGAATTTATCTTGATGATCATATCAGATATAGATCCTATCCCAGTTAGTAGCTACCAATTACGTGAACGAGCTTTGCTGTACAAAATATTTACAGAAAAGATGCTACTAAAGGTCCTAAGAATTGTTGAATATTAAACTCAACATCCAGAAGGTCAAGGTTGGCAACCAGCCACCAGCCACCAGTCGCCGACCAGCCGCCAGCCACCAGCCGCCTCCACTGCCGCCAGCCGCCTTCACACTTGAAGGTTGAATTTTCGTATTCTGATTTTGTGTATAAATAGAATGCCCAGCTTATGTTATGTGTGTGGAGAGAATAGAGAGAAACACTTGAAAGAGAAAGAGAGAAAGAGAGGGCGTGTATTAAGCTTTTGTTTTGTGTTATTTGTAAGCTTCGGTTTTGTGTAATAAAACCAGTGTGTTTTATCCCCTCTGAGTGTCTCAAAGCCACCACCAGTGGTTTCTCCCACCAACAATTGGTATCAGAGCCCCGTTCGTCGGAAAACAGAAGAGTTTTGGGGTATATCCGAATTTTCAAAATTGTCAAAAACAAGTTTTGATCATTCCACAGTGTAGAGCTCATCAAGACGAACTCACTGCCGCAAGCAAAATCAGCCATCGGAGTCGGGGTAGCCCACACGCGCCGCCTGAATATTCAGCCAGATCACGCCACGCGCCCCGAGGTTGAAGACGACTGAGCCACACGCGCGCCATATTTGAGCGCCGAGCCGTATACGCCGAGCCAGCCGAGCCAGCCGAGTCCAGCCGAGCCGACCCGCCGAGCCGAGCCGCGTTCCAGTCAGCCGAGCCGAAGGAATATTCCCCAGAATATTCCCGGTTCAACCCAGCGAACCGCCCGCCGTACAGAATTGGTTTTTTGACCGGTTCACCCATTTTCTGACCCGATTTCAACAAAGTCAGACCGGTTCCCTACTATTTGGACCATTCCGGATCGATCTACAGTGTCCGTTTGGCCAAATTCGGCTCCCAGAAAGGTATAGTCATTAAAAGAGCAAAATGACTACAGAAGGTACACATACACTCATCCAAGCTGACCAAAGACAACTATGATAGTTGGTGCATCAGATTGAAGGCATTCTTGGGTCACAAGAGTGTTTGGATATTGTACAAACTGGTTATGATGAACCAGAGTCCAAAGAAAGAGAAGATGCTTTACAAGAGGCACAGAAGCAAGCCCTCAAAGTCAACAGAAAGAAGGACAACAAAGCAAAGACCATCATCTATCAAGGTCTTGATGAAGATACATTCGAGATAATAGCTTCCGCTGAAACATCACATGATATATGGGAGGCTCTCCAACAGAAATACAAAGGTGCTGACAGAATCAAGAAGATTCGTCTTCAATCTTTGAGAGGAGAATTCGAATTATTACGAATGAAGTCCTCAGAATCTATTTCTGATTATCATACAAGGATTATGGTGATAGTCAATCAGATGAGGAGAAATGGAGAAGCCATCATAGATACTCGAATTATTGAGAAAATTTTGAGATCCATAGATCCAAAATTTGATCATGTTGTTGTCGCAATTGAAGAGTCCAAGGAAGTGGACAAGTTGACAGTGGATGAGCTTATGAGTTCTTTGCAAGCTCATGAGCAGAAGATTGTAATGCGAAATGAAGATAAGGCCATTGAGCATGCCTTACAAGCAAAGCTGTCTTTCAAGGACAGATATGAGCAAGGGGAGACTTCAACAGGTGGCTACACCACTCAAGCAGGAAGTCAACAATCCAGAGGAGGATTCCAGAGATTCCAAGGAAGAGGTTCTTGGAATACAAGCTTTAGAGGAAGAGGTGGCAGAAACACCACCAGAGGAGGCCGAGGCCAACAAGCATTCACTCCTAGAGGAAGAGGAGGCGGTTACAATAACCGTGACAAGAGAATATCAAATGTTATAGCTGCAATCAATTTGGGCACTATAGCACTGAATGCCGATGGAAAGCTCCGTTGGAGATACGTGAGCAAGCCAACTATGTAGAGAAGCATGATGGAGAAGCATCTGCATTTCTTGTCCAACAAGAACTTGGCGAGAAACAAGAAAATATATGGTATCTAGATACTGGAGCCAGCAATCACATGTGCGGCTACCGAGAGTTATTTGGTGATCTAGATGAGACCAAGCAAGGTCTAGTTACTTTTGGAGATACCACAAAGGTTCCATTCAAAGGTAAAGGCAGCATCCCAGTCAAGTTGAAGAATGGCGATTCCAGCTACATCGCCGATGTGTATTATGTCCCAGCCATAAAGCAGAACCTGATCAGCTTAGGTCAACTTTTGGAGAGAGGATATAGTTTTTACTCGAAGAATTGTCATCTGACAATTAGAGACAACAATGGGAGATTAATGGCCTACGTGAAAATGTCCAAGAATAGGATGTTTCCTTTGAACATCCAGTATGATGCAACAAGGTGTTTGAGTGCCATCACCAACAGTGAAGAATGGCTTTGGCACCTGAGGCTTGGACATCTGAATTTCACAAGTTGAAGATGCTAGCAAGCAAGAAGATGGTCAAAGGTTTGCCTCACATTGATCATCCAGATGAAGTCTGTGAGAGTTGTGTCCTCAGCAAACATCACAGATCCAGTTTTGCCAAAGAAGTCAACTGGAGAGCAAAGAGGCCACTGGAGTTAGTACACACAGATGTGTGTGGCCCAATTACGCCTATGTCGACTGGACAAAATAGGTACTTCCTCACTTTTACTGATGATTTTAGTAGAAAGACGTGGATATACTTTCTGAAGAGGAAGTCAGAAGTATTCAATTGTTTTAAAGATTTTAAAGCAATTGTGGAGAAGCAAACTGGTTACACGATCAGAACCGTAAGATCTGATCAAGGTGGAGAATATACAGCAAATGACTTTGAAGCCTATTGTACACAACAAGGCATCAGACATCAGACGACGCCAGCTTATACACCACAGCTGAACGGTGTAGCAGAAAGGAAGAATCGCACGATTCTTGACATGGCAGAAGTCTGCTCAAAGCAAAGAAGTTGCCCAAGCAATACTGGGCTGAAGCTGTATCATGTGCAGTGTATCTACTGAATCGCTGCCCAACCAGAAGTTTGCAAGGAGTCACTCCAGAAGAAGCATGGAGTGGTCACAAACCAAGTGTTACTCATCTACGAGTCTTTGGTTGTGTGGCATATGCAAAGATCCCAGATGCAAGAAGGAGAAAGCTCGATGATAAGAGCGAGAAATGCATCTTTGTCGGATATGGTGAAAGAAGGATGGGATACAGGCTGTATAATCCCATCACGAAGAAGGTGATTACGAGTAGAGATGTTATCTTTGAAGAAGATAAATCTTGGGATGGAATGGTGATCAAGAAGCAGTCAAATGGATCAATCTTGATTTGATCCTTGAAGGTGAAGAAGTACCAACAGTACTTGTAGAAGAACCGATTGTGCCAGCAGCTGAACCACAAAGTCCGTGTTTATACCAGCAGCTGAACCACAAAGTCCGGTACACAGATTCCCTGTATTCAACAGGAGGAACACACCAGGAGCATCATCATCAACACCACCATCAGCATCCTCATCAGAAGGACCAAGAAAGATGCGGAATCTTGAAGAGTTGTACGATACCACTCAGGTCATGGAAGATACAACTCTGTTTTGTTTTCATGCAGATAGTGACCCATTAAGCTTAAATAAAGCTGTCACAGAAAAGAAATGGATAAAAGCAATGGATGAAGAAATACATGCCATTGAGAAGAAAGATACCTGGAAGCTGACTTATCCACCAGAAAAGAAGAAAGCAATAGGTGTCAAAAGGGTCTACAAGACGAAAGCCAAATTAGTGGATAAAGGCTACAAGCAGAGAGAAGGCATTGAAAGGAGAAGCGTTCATGCTTGGCATGACATCCCTCGATTGAGTTTAAGGGGGAGATTTGTTGAATATTAAACTCAACATCCAGAAGGTCAAGGTTGGCAACCAGCCACCAGCCACCAGTCGCCGACCAGCCGCCAGCCACCAGCCGCCTCCACTGCCGCCAGCCGCCTCCACTGCCGCCAGCCGCCTTCACACTTGAAGGTTGAATTTTCGTATTCTGATTTTGTGTATAAATAGAATGCCCAGCTTATGTTATGTGTGTGGAGAGAATAGAGAGAAACACTTGAAAGAGAAAGAGAGAAAGAGAGGGCGTGTATTAAGCTTTTGTTTTGTGTTATTTGTAAGCTTCGGTTTTGTGTAATAAAACCAGTGTGTTTTATCCCCTCTGAGTGTCTCAAAGCCACCACCAGTGGTTTCTCCCACCAACAAGAATCACTCATGCTACTTATTGTTTTATGGAAAGAAAAAATCATGCTTGCTATTCACAAACTATGATTTCACACTTTCTTTCCATGAATTTGTGATCTCCCTGCGATTTCTCAACCATCAAATCAGGAAAGACACAGAAAAATGAAATGAAATATTCCTTGTTTAGATTTCTAGCATCATCAAAATAGGAAATAATAGCATTAGCAGAGAGAAAACGATAGCAGATTGCAGCGATATATAGGAAATAAGCAACCAGGGAATTATCACACGACACAGAAGAAGGAAACCCTGTTGCATGCAAGCAACATGGACTCCTGCAGTCTTCTAGTTCTCTCTCTCTCCCTCTTAACCTTGTCATATCAGTTTCTGGGCATAAAATCCGACGAGGCTTTGATCCAAAACCTATGTCACAAAACACCAGAACCAGTCACAAAAACGTGTATATAATTTCACGTTCAACCTCTGGCAGAACACTCTCAAATCAAATGCTGCACTGTACAACATCCTTGACACATGTTCAAGCCAGTTTCTCGTCGCACATGATAGTTTTCGCGGCGCCACGGTTGCCCTTGAAGATCAGGGGCGGCGTAACTGGCGGGGGACGGCCATTTATGAATTAACCACTCAAGTCACTCCTTACCTGAACCGCTGCCTGGACCTCTTCAAAAAGCAACCGGAGCTTCCATTGCCGAACACTATCTTGGTCGGGACTAATGCTGTCAACCAAGGCATTGCAATTAGCTTGGGGATTTTGAAGAATATTCCTGATAGGTTGACCCACTCATAAGTCATTACTGTTTGTCAAGGTTCCTGCTTAATGATGAGTTTACTGCTGTTAGGATTGCTATTCATAAGAATATTAAGGTCGTGATAATAACGATTTAGGCGATACATTTTCTGCAGGTTTTTATTTATGAAGGATAAAGCTTAGTGCCCTTTTATCAATGAATAAAGCCATCATCCCCGTTTTTATCTTCTCCTTCTTGGTTTTTTTTTTCTCTTTTTTTAATACTTCATTCTTTAACAGGTTTGATTACAATATTAAAGAGTGTTTAAGAGATTAATAATTTTTAAATATTTTTTATATAAAAATGTATTAAAATAATATTTTTTTTATTTTTTAAATTTATTTTTGATATTAGTATATTAAAACAATATAGGAATATAAAAAATAAATTAAAATAAAAATAAATTATAAAAATTTCATAAAACATGATTACATCGCTGCCCCAATCAGGCGATAACATTAATTGAAGGACGACACCAAGCAACAATAAGAGAGACGAACCTCCATCCGGACCGTGTTGCGCATGTGTACTATCTGGGCTTTGGCCGGTTCAAGAAAATAAAGTCGGCGCCAAGTTTCCATGGCCTATCTCTCTTTGTATAAATAAATAATACTTTCCCCCATTTGCTTTAGTATTGTTCTAAGAAAAAAATAGTTGTTTTTATTTTTATTTTTTTATTTGATTTTCTTTAATTAATATATTTTTTAATTTTAGATTTTTTTTTATTGGAGTATCTCACTCTCATGATATAGATCGTGGGCTTGACAGGTTAACTCGGTTGATTAGAGTTTTTTTTTTATTAAATTTTTTTTTAATTTTATTTTTTAATATTGGATTAATTCAAAATTAGGTTTATTATTTGTTTTATTTACTTTCTATTAAATTATTCCGGTCTCATAACTAGGAAATAGTACTTAACGAGTTAATCTGAATTAACTTTGATTGTTTTTTTGTGTTTTTTAAATTGATTTTCTTTTTTAATTTTATCATTTAATATTGGATCGGATTGGAATTAAGTTTCATAATATGTTTTGATTTGTTTTCTATGGAGATTTTTAATTTCATGATCAAGATTGCAAATTTTAGTATTTTAACCCCGATTACATTAGGTTGTTTTAAAAAAAAAAAAATCTTTTTCTAAAAGGTTATATCAATCTCATGTTCTTCAACAATGGATTTATATTTTTATTGGGTTGTCTTTATCTCATGACAGAGGTTAAGGTTTTGGTAGATTAATCCAATTAACTCAGTTTTTTTTTAATTGATTTTTTTTTCAATTTCATCATTTAATATTATGTTTGGTTGAGAATTAGATTTCATAATTTTATTTTGGTTTGATTTTTATGAAAGGTTATCGAGACCTCATGACCCGGTAATAGTGCTTAACGGGTTAATCCATATTGACTTAACTCATTTTTTGCCATATTTTTTTAATTAAAATTTTTACAAATTTCATTATTAAACATTAGATCCGATAAGATCAATTGAGAATTGAGTTTCAAAATTTATTTTGATATGCTCTTTATAAAATTATCTCAATCTCATGATCAAAGTCGCAAATTTGACAAGTAAATTCGAATTAAATCAGGTCATTTTTTTTTCTATAAAGTTATCTCGGTCTTATGACCCGGATCAAGGATTTGGAGGATTAACTTGAGTTATTTTTTATGTTTTTTTTTAGTCTCATTGGATTGGTTGAGAATTTATTTTTGATTTGTTTTTTATTGGATTATCATAATTTCATAACTCAAGTCATGAATTTGACATGTTAACTCAAGTTAATCCAAGTCAATCCAACATGTTATCTTAATATTAAAAAAAGATATCATCTTGAAAAAAATATTTAATTAAATTATATTTTTATGAGTCATCCAAGCTGCTTTTAAACCCGCAAGGTCAATCAAGTCATATCTAGTCAACCCCCACACAGTTTAAATTTTTTTTCCACTAAAAAATAGCAATATCTAAATAGTTTTTTTATATTCAAGAAAAATTTAAATCAACCAATTAACGTAGAGCAGGTTCATGATTTAAAACTTGAGAGTATGATAATTGTTGTTTTTCAATGTATTTTTTGCTCTGAAATATATTAAAATAATATTTTTTTTATTTTAAAAATTATTTTTGACATTAACATATCAAAATAATCTGAAAACACTAAAACATATATAAATTTAAAGCAAAAAAAAAAATACATAAAATTTTTCAAAAATACTTTGAAACACAAAAACAAATCCTTTGATACTGATCCAAACCCCTGTGCTTCAACACAACAGAAGATATCTGTGAAGAAAACAATATTTGTCTGGGCCGTTATTTAAGCAGCAAGACATATATGGTAGGGGGGGCTGGCAACCATACTCAAACACTGCTAAGCTAGAGCACAAAACTACATTCTGTAAGGATGTGCAGTCAATAACAGATCATTACTGCAAAAGTTTCCAAACATGGAGGTCAAATCTCAAAAACCATAAAAGATATCATTAACACTCGTTTACATTCCAAGTTATGCACCTGACAACAACTGGCAAAAACCTACTTCGTAGAGGTCTTTTTTAAGGAAAAGAAAGCATTGCTTTGGCTTTTGTTATGTCTATGAACCAACCCAAGCTACATATACCATCCACAAAATAAACCGTAACCACACAAGAAGATTGCCCGAAATTAGAATAAGTGCAACCACAATTTTGAGATTTCTTAAACTACTCTGTATCACAAAATACTGGCCAATAGATTCCCATCACTCTTCTGCAGCATTCACAAGCTCATATTCAACAAGAGAGAGATTGTTGTCTTCCTTGACTACAAATTCTGCAGGCTCAGTGACTTCAACACGACCCCATTTGTCAACTGCTAGCCTCATAGACCCCTTAAACATGTCAATCTTTGCATTGCGGAGAATAACAGTTGTCCCTGGCTTCATCAGATCAACTGAGGAAAAAAAAAGCGTTGTTATAACAATAATGCAGTAAAGGGGGCATTTATAACGCTAAAACAAATAAACCTTAAATCGCAGAGGATCTAAATTATTGATCTATACTGTTTGCTCCACAATTTCCAAAACCATTTGAATTCGAGGACAATGATGAATATTATACTGAGAGTTTAAAACACTATAATCAGGATCAGCAATATAAATCCCCTGAAAAGAGTGCACCTGGTTATTAAACATCCCACATGAACTATCTCAATAAAATGAAGTTTGTTGCACTGCCAAAATCTGGGAAAGAAAAATAAGATATCCTCTCCAGTCAACAAGCTCAAACTATAAACAAAAATCATTTCAAACTCAGACTATAGTTTTAAGTATTTGGAAAACAAGGCTTATATATTAAAAGCCGCACCTCCCTAAATAGAGAGAGAGAGAGAGAGGATGGAACAAGTTTGACGAAACCCAACAAAGAAAAACAACAGCTCAAAGACACATTGATATTGCATGATACAAACCGGTCATAAACTGAAAACCAGTCCTTCAAATATGTTCAACTTATTCATAGGGCAGAACCAGTGTGCAACACATAAACAGTAGCCAATAATGTGAAGAATAACACCTCTCAAGTAGAACATTAAGCTCACCAAGTAAAAAATAGCCCCCTCTAGTGAAAAAAACAAATGCAGCACTCATCCACTTCTGTTCCACAAAATCAATAACCATACTCACAAAAAGATCACATGTGCACAATCAGACTTCCATTTTTGAAGGTCTGAATACTGTTATTATTTCTAGTTATGTAGGCAGTTGAATGAAGAGAAAACCATTATCCATCAAGATTCTATAGATTAGCTAGTAATTCAGTCTCTACCATTAGGGAACAGGGATTTTTTTATTAGCATAGGTCAAAATGGGAGATATTATTATATGCATAATTGACCCCTTAACTAGAGTTCCCCATCCAGACCCAGTTGTCATCATTCAGCTTCATAGAGTCACAATGAATCATAATTGTTAAACCAGGACTTTGTTTCATATAGTGATTATCATCATACTCTAGGGAATCTTCAATCATCATAATCCAAACTGCAAATGTAAATTGTAATGCCATTTTGAAGCCAAGGCCAAAAAATAATTCCACCAATCCCAGACAGAATCAAAATCAACACAAGCAAAATCCAACCATCAATTGGAAGAGATCATTTCACTTTAAATTCATCAAGAATCCTAAAAGTCTTAAACAAAGGAAGAGAACCCATACATATTTTACATCAAGACGTATAATTCACTGATAGATACATAAAATTCAATTCAAGCGAAACATGAAACGTTGAATCTCCAATAAAGATGAAAAGAACCTTGATCGTTTCTTGCGGTGAAAATGATGGTACCAGTCTCGTCCCCAATAAGACATTCAGCTATTCGTGTCTGACGGAGATGCTGAGAGACCGATCGGCGGTCCTTTTGAAGGACAGTATTGAAATTAAGGACCTTGACAGTCAATGTGTGGCCTCCAGTTCCAGGCTTAAGCTGGTCCACTTTGATGAACACAGGCTTTCTAAGTCCCGGTTTTGCACCCGCACCCGCACTCGCACTCGCACTGCTGCTCTCCTGTTCAATCCGTGTTTGTGTCGCCATTGAGTTCATTTGATGTGATATGATTTCCCTAACCCTAACTGTAATATTGATCCAAAATGGATTTTTATTTTAAATTATTATTCTGTCAGACAGCCAAGGAAAAAGGCAAAAATAAGAGAGTTTTAAATAAATGGTGATTTTTGGAGTGCTGTGGAAGAAATGCAATATAAATAGTCAAATACTAGGCGTTAGCATGAATAATATAGATAGTAATAGCAGGCACAGGATTCAAACTATATTTCAGCGTTTTCGAAATGATATTTACTTAGAAAAATATTTTAATATATATTTTTAGTATTTTTAATCATTTTAATATATTAATATTAAAAATAAAAAATATTTTAAAAAATATCTTGTATCACAATATTATAATAATAATAATAATAGCAGCAGCAAATAGAAATAGGAATACATGTAGAATTGGAGCTTTCTTATTAAATTTATATTCTTTTGGATTTAGTTAATAAATAGTTCCGACGCTATGTGGCGTGCTAGAAAAAAAATATTGGTACTAAAAAAACATCAAGAGACCACAAATATATTTCACAAAAAGCTGGGATTTAGGTAATAGGCCTAGTGCCCGTTTGGCATTGAGGTATAATTTGTTTTTTAAAAAAATTTAAAAAAAATTTTTTTTTGTTAAAATTGAGTGTGGTTTGTACTTTTTAAATCGTTTTGATGTGCTGATATCAAAAATAATTTTTAAAAAATAAAAAAACATTATTAGCATGCTTTTCAGCACGAAAAGCTATTTGAAAAGCAACCACTACCACACTCCCAAACACCCTCCTGATCCAATAAGTTTACAAAAAATAGTGATCATGGTAAAATTAAAAAAGTTAATTAAAAAAAATATATGACAATATACCTGAGAGCGTTATAAGAAAATAAAAACTTCAAAAGGAAAAAATTAGCCAATTCTTGCTGGCATGCAACCCATGCATAAAACCATGATAATTTAAAAAAAAAAAAAAAAAACAAACTTCAAAAAAGAACAGAATACAAAGCATTGAAGTATTAAAAAGACTAATATCACTCAAGTTAATATTTTATACCCATCACCTCAATTATGAGCCTGGTGCAGCTTTATTAGCGATAACTACGGTTTTTAATTCACAATTAACCCGATATTAATAGATAAAATTAAAATTTTATTTTGATAAAAATCCCTAAAAAATAATAATATAAAAAAAATAAGAACCAAATGCTAAACAAAAAAAATAAAAAACAAACAAACAAACATCTTACAAAAGAAATCAAGTTAAAAATCTAAAATCAAAAGAAATATGATCAAATATGAAACTAAAACAAAATAAAAGGAAAAATAACATTTCAACGTTAGAAAATAAAAATGAAAAAAAAATCAATTTTATAAAAGGCTTTAAAAAATAGTATAAAAAAATGAGGACTAAATGCTAAACAAAAAAACTAGGGGGGGTATATAACATTTATTGATTCAATGGTGAAATTGAAAAAAAATAAGACATTTCACAAAAGAACTCAAAACAAAAACCTAAAATCAAAAGAACAAGGATCAAATCTGAAATCAAAACAAAATAAAAGGAAAATTAAATTTTAATATTAAAAGATGAAATTAAAAAAAATTGATAAAAAGCCCCAAAACAAAAAAAAATAGTAATATAAAAGAACGAGGATCAAATGCTAAAAACATTAAGGGAAAAAATAACATTAATTAATTCAAGGGTAAAATTGAAAAAACAAATCAAACATTTGACAAAAAAAAAACCCAAAATCAAAAGAAAGAGTATTAAACATAAAACCAAGAAAAAATAAGAAGAAAAATAACACTTCAATCAAGGATGAAATAGAAATAATTTTAAAGTTTACAAAACCCAAAATTAAGATAAAAACAATACAATCAAAAGCAAGAGGACTGAATCAAATACCAAGACAAAATAACAGGACAACATGAATTTTTTAATTGGATAGCATGTTTTCCAAGGTAAAAAGAGAATAAATAAAAAAAACATCATCGGAACCAAACCACCCACTAGACCACCACACACACCACCTTATTTGGAAGAAAACATCATGATCTTTCTAACGCTGCCCTAAATGGATAATTTTCACTACCTAAATCCTCTGCACGCGCTGTTTGAAGCATGTAAAGTGGTTTAACACGTTTGCGTGTGAACATAACATGTCAGCAAACTTTTTTTTAAAATATTATTTTAAAAATACCAAATTGCTCCTGTCTTGACCTCGTAACTATAAAAAAAAACATAAATGAAAAGATGAATAAACACTTATACCCTAGTTTAAATGTTTTTACTAATGGGGTAATCAAGTAAATTTACTATTCATTTTCAAAGTAACAGATGAAGTCGTCCCTGTCTTGACCTGATAATCACAAAAAAAAAAACAAAAGAAAAAAAGACTAAGCCCTTGGACCATAGTTAAAATATATTTGTTTTAAGGGGTAACAAAGTAAATTTAATGGGTTTTTTAAAAAAAAACAAAAGGACAAAATTGCCTCTGCATTAAAGCATTTTGTTTTTAGTATTTCAAAGGCATCCTAGTCATTACAGTGTATAATTAAAAAAATAAAGACATCCTAGACCCTAATCAAAATAATGATGACCGATTAGTCCCTGTGCAATTACAATCGTACCCTAGAGGCTATGTCAAATGAGTTTTTTCAAAAATGTAAAATAATAATTACATTATTCTCCTCTATGTGCATAATGATTTCTCCATATTTTTTTAGTTTTTTCCTCCCTTAATGTATAGGGATACAAGATTAAAAAATAATAGGAATAAAAATAATATATTTTTATTTTTTATTCTAAAAATATATAAATTCATTCCATAATTATTTTTAAAACATATTTATTTTATATTTAAAATTAACTACAAACTAAAAAAGGAGGGGTTTTAGTGTACCCCTCCTCAAAAAGCACTATTCAATTTTTTTTTTTGATTTTTTTTTCAATTATTATTATTATTTAATGTTATATTTGTTTTTTTATTGAGTTATTATACTCTCATGACATGGATTGCGGGTTTGGCAGGTTAATTTGGTTTGGCAAGTTACCTCGTTTGACTCAAGTTTTCTTTTCTTTTTTAATTGATTTTTTTTTCAATTTCATCATTTAATATTTTGCTGATTGAGAATTAGACTTTATGATTTGTTTTGTTTACTTTCTATCATGTTTTTTTAGTTTTATGACTCAGAAATAGTTCTTAAAAGGTTAACCAGAGTTGACTCGAATTGTTTTTTTGTGTTATTTTTTTAATTTATTTATTTTTTCAATTTCATCATTCAACATTGGTTCAAATAGGAATTTATCTTTATAATCATTTTTTATTTTTTATTTTCCATGGAGGATATCTTGGTCTTACAATTAAGGTCGCTGGCATTTTAACCCCAGTTAAAAGTGGGTTGTTTTTTTTGTTTTCTTTCTAAGAAGTTATCTCAATCTCATTATTTGGGTCACAAATACTTCAACATTGAATTTGTTTTTATTGGGTTGTCCCTATCTCGTGACCCAAGTCGCGGGTTTAGATAGTTAACCCAATTGACTCAATTAGTTTTCTTTTTTTTTAATTGGTTTTTTTCTAATATCATCATTTAATATTGTGTTTGATTGAGAATTATGATTCATGATTTTTTTAGGTTTTTTTCTATTATGTTATCCTAGCCTCATGACCTAGTAATTGTGCTTAACGGGTTAACCTAAGTTGCTTGACTCATTTTTTCTATCCTTTTTTAAATTAGAATAGTTATAAATTTTATCGTTTAATATTGAATTTGATAAGGGCGATTAGAAATTGATCTTCATAATATATTTTTTATTTGCTCTTTATGAGGTTATCTTAGTCTTATGATCAAAGTTGCGGATTTTGCAGGTTAAACCGGGTTAAATCAGACTATTTATTGTAGTTTTGTTTCTATGAAATTATCCTAGTTTGATGATCTAGGTCATAAGTTTGACGGATTAACTTTGATTATTTTTTATGTTCTTTTTTTAAATGATTTTTTTATTTAAGCTCGTCCTTCAACATTGGGCTGATTGAGGATTGAAATTCGTAATTTGTTTCAATCTATTTTCCATGAGGTTATTTTGATTTTATGAACCTGGTTACAGGTTTGACAGTTTAACTCGGGTCACTTTTTTAAGTCATTTTTTAGTTTATTTTTTTAATTTCATGTTTCAATATTGGATTGATTGAAAATTATATTTCATAATTTATTTTGATTTGCTTTCTATTGGGTTATTGTATTCTTATAACCTGGATCGCAGATTTTACATGTTATCTCAGGTTGACTCAAGTTAATGCAATATTTTTTTATTTTAATATTAAAAAAGATGTCATTTAGAAACTTGTTCCAGTCAACTATATTTTTTATGGGTTGTATTAGTTACTTTTGACCTGTAAAGTCAAACGTGTTAAACTGGATGAACCACCGTATGATTTGATTTTTTATTTCATTAGAAAAAAAACATTAACAATATTTAAATATTTTTTTGTTTTACGTTCAAGAAAAATTTAACCCAATTTATAACGGAGCGCGAGTCAATAATTTAGTATATATTAATAATTAATCTTGTACTGTATTTATAGATTTTGATCGTTGTTTTATTTTATTTTATTTATAGATTCCTTCGGTTAGTTTTTGCAAATATCTTTATGGGCTAAAAATAAATAAATACACTTTTTATAGTGTATATTGGTGTGTGTTGATAGGGCCTAAAAAACTATTGCACCCTATTTTTATATGGGCCGAGGCTCGGCCTAATTTCTTAGCAAAGTTTCTCAGGTCTTGATTGCGTGTCTACGAATCCATTTCAATTCAAACCTCCCGGCAAGTAGGAGAACCAATAGCCAAAACTCTAACGATTTTTGCCCAAAACTCTTCCTTGACCCAATAGCCAATCAAATTTAATTGGACTAAAGCTTCTTCTTTTTTAAAAGAAAAATTAAAGTTAACAAGACAGTAGTTGATTAGAAATAGGATTTGTTTTCATTCTCGGAAAACAAGGATTACTTGGATTCATAGGATTACAGACAGTAGTTAATCCATGTATCACAAGCATATCCAACTTCAAGTCAAACTCTCAATCCGCACCAATGTCGTAATTGGTTTGGCCTCTATCTACAGCTATAAATATAAATGTAGAGGGTGACTAAGAGTATTTGTCTTGTCACAAACTAGCACAACAAAACCTTGCATATTTTCAAGAGAACAACTCTCGATTACTGTTTAGAAATAAAAATTCTTCAGGTTAGTCATCTCTACCTAATTCAAGTTTGTCTGGTACTATAACGAAGTTAACTTGCATGGCTTATGGAGTACAGCAGTAGTTAGCACAATATATAAAGTAGTCAACTTGCATGGATTTTAAGTTTTGGTTCATGTCTCCTCTTGATTACTGGGTGTTAGATAAAATTTTGGTTCATCGAGAAATAAAACAGATCTACTCTCTTGATTACTGGGTGTTATGTAAAATCCAATGCTTTGTGCTTGCTTGTTTCAAAGATTGTCGAGCAGGATGTCTTCTTTAATGTTTAATCCATGCCTTTTTCCCTCATCATTGCCATTGTTTTTCTTTTTTCTTTTTATTCTTTGCATTCAAACTTCATAATTTTAGTAATCAATCTGTAATTAGATGGGTACTTCGTTAAGTTTCTGATTTAAAAGCTTTCAAATTGTATATGCATGATGATGCTTTATTTGCCACTAATCGGATGATTGTTCTGAGCTTAATTAAGAAACTTGTCAGGTTCGATTTATCACTAATCGGACTAATTTAATGAAACTGCTTTTGGTTGAATCTGCAGGTTAAATAGGTTCGGTTTTGGAAAGTTATGGGGAGTGGATTTAGTGCTCTAAAACTAGTCAAACCATTCCTTCCGTTCATACCGGAAGTGCAGCGTCCTGTCAATGTGGTTCCTTTCAGGGTGAAGGCCATGTACACTGGGATCTCTCTCGTTATTTTCTTGGCCTGCAGCCAGCTTCCCCTCTATGGCATACACTCCACAACAGGTGCAGATCCAATGCACTGGATGCGTGCTATTCTTGCTTCAAGCCGTGGGACTGTCATGGAGCTCGGAATAGGTCCTCTTGTGACTTCCGGGATGGTGATGCAGTTCTTAGCTGGTTCAAAGTTGATTAAAGTAAACAAAGATGTTCGTGAAGATCGCGCGCTTCTGTAAGCTCTTAGTTTTCCGTAGGACTTTATAATTTCTGCTGTCTGTGTGTTTGACATATCATTCCTTTGCACTTGCAGAAAGGCAGCAGAAAAGTTCTTGAGCATATTGATAGCTATTGGTCAAGCTGCTGCAAACCTTTTCACGGGAATGTATGGTCCTCTAGGACTCCTTGGAGTGGGAAATTCTATCCTCATCATTGCACAACTCTGCTTTGCCAGTATCTTAATGATGTGCTTAGATGAACTTCTCCAGATTGGATATGGCCTAGGCTCTGGAATTTCCCTCTTTACGGCAACCCATATGTGGTAAGTTATTCTAAGTTTTCTAGTTTGGTCTCCAGTAAATACTTGCTGCCTAATGTTTCGGAAGGTAATGGCTATACTTCTGCAAACCTTCACATGTTCATTGTTTAAAACTGTTTTCTGATTATATCCTGCAGTGAAAACGTCATATGGAAATCATTTAGTCCCTCCACTATAAACACTGTTTATGGACCTGAATTTGAAGGTGCTATCCCTGCCTTGTTCCATGGACTGCTAAAACGTAGACACAAGACGTTAGCTCTCCGAAAAGCCCTTTTCCGAACAAATCTTCCTAATGTTACAAATCTGCTCTCCACAGCATTTATTTCTCTACTTGCCATCTACTTACAAGGATTCAGTGTGCCTTTGACTGTGACGAGTAATAACCATAACAGCCGCTTTAGGCAGCGAGGCACGTATCCGATCAAGCTGTTCTATACCTCCAATATGCCCATCATTCTACTCTCGGCATTCATATCAAACATCTCTTTTCTCTCTCAGGTACCGATGTGGTTGAGTTTTAATATCAAGAGTATATTTGGTTTATTTTTTATTCTTATTTTGAGGGAATCTGATTTTATTTTATGTGATTTTACAGTTACTGTACACGAGATTTGGTGGGAATGTTTTGGTGAATCTTCTCGGTAGCTGGAGTGAATCCCAGTATCCGGCCAGCCATTCTATTCCTGTTGGTGGTCTTGCATATTATATCACTGCACCATCAAGGTAACTAGGACCTTTTTATAAATCTACTTTTGCATTTAAAATGTATTTATGCTAATGACATTCTTATGAACATTTTCCTGTGATATTGTTTTGCAGCTTAGCTGATATGGCAGCCAGTCCCATGCGTGCACTTTTTTATCTAGTGTTCATGTTATTTGCATGTGCATTGTTCTCAAGAAAATGGACTGAAGTTTCTGGATCCTCTGCTAAAGATGTTGCTAAACAGCTCAAGGCAAGTTTCCTTGTTACCTTGAAATTCTAACCATTTCCTTAATTAAACCTTGTATCATTCAGAATCTGAAACGGTGAGATTTTTGTATACAGGATCAAAAAATGGTAATGCCGGGTTATCGCGAAGGGCAGTTAGAAGCGGTGCTGAACCGCCACATACCCGTCGCTGCAGCATTTGGAGGAATGTGCCTTGGTGCCTTGACAGTGTTCGCAGATATGATGGGTGCAATTGGTTCGGGGACTGGAGTTCTTCTTGCTGTCAGCGTCATATATCAGTATTTTGAGATGTTCGATAAAGAGAGAGTCAGTGTGTTCGGTTCGTTAGGGTTCTAAGCTAAGGTCTCTTCTTGGTAGTTTAGCTATACTATATGACTTTTTAGCTCTGATAAGTAAACACTGCTCGTTGATTCTTGGCTGAAACATTCCTTTTGTTCATTCCATGTTTGTGTCGCCATGGATATGACTTGATATGATTGCCCTAACCCTAATTGTATTGATTCAAAATGGATTTTTCAAGCTTTAGTTGTTTCTTCTTGCAATGTAGTATCTAGCTAGCTTCATAATTGTTTTAAAAGACTAAACAATGAATTTGGTGAGTAGTCTTCATTTCAAGCTTTAGTTGTTTCTTCTTGCAATGTCAAAACAATTTACAAAGTATTTAATAAAATGTGATGTATGATTTCTAAATCCATTGCATTTAAGGAAAAATATGAGTAAGTTTAGAAAGTTAACTAGATTTTAAAATATATTAAGCAACATGTTTTTTTAAAACATATATACTCACATTATTATGATATATTTTTTACTGATAAAATTATTTTAGATCGTGATGCAGTACAGGTCACAATTCCCTTGTACTTTAATTGAAAATGCCTTAAGAAACTTGTTAGACGTACAGGAAAAAGGAAAAGAAAAGAGTTTTAAATAAATGGTGAATTTTGGAGTGCTGTGGAAGAATTGCTATTTTTTCAAAAATTGTAAGTACTAAAAAGGAACAGATAAATGAAAATACAAATACGAGGAATTGGCGTGAATAATATAGACAGTAACTAGAAGATTGGTCATGCTAACGTTCCGGGTCAAAGTAAGATTTTCTTGAACATAAAAAAAAAAATATATTCAATTGATGAGAAAATTTTTAGTATTGTTATTACATCTAGTCAATTAGGTTAAGTTTGAAAACTCTCCCTGCTTGCTTGGCTAGATTTTAAATTAAATTGTATGGTAATTATTTCAATATTAACCAATCAATTTGATAGAATTTTTTAAAAATAAAAATAATTATTATGATGGATGAGTCCAAATACAATCTAAACAATCAGAAAAACTATTGTTTGGCCTTTCAAAAATATTTTAAGATGATATTTTTTAAAAAATAAAGATAATAATATATTAAATTGATTCGAGTTAACTCATTAAACTATGATCCAAGTTATAAAATCAGTAGCTCATTTACATTTTTTAATTTAATTATAAGATAATAAAAATTTAAAATTAATTAAATCAAGCCAAATGCGCAGGAGTGGGAGGCTCATCGTGCTTAAGCCATACTAATTTTTTTTCGTTCTTAAGAAAAAGCTAACGATGCGTTGCAGCTCAACGTCAACCCAAAATCTAAACTTTATTATGGTTATTGGAAAAATAGAATGAGGGTGTTTTTGGGTTTACAAATTCAATTTTTAACCTTAAAATAGCTAATAAAAAAAATAAAACCATTTAATAACATCAAAATACCCAAAAATAAAAAATCAACCTTATAAAAAATCTCTAAACCAAGCCTAATTTATTTTTTCAAGCAAGATAAATGATCAAAACAATCACCGCCAAACTCTTATTATCAAATGAAATCCTTTAACATTAATAATAATGAATTTCTTCATTGAAAAGTGGTTCAATTGATTTTTTTTTTCAACAAGCTTCTCTCTTTATCTTCGAGACTCAATAATAAATAAAATAAATTTTAAAGTTTTTGTGAATTTTAAATTAGCTATCTCTTTTCTTAGTGTTTAACTCTCCAATCCTCGTAGTGTTTAATTTGTAAGTTTACCTCTAAAATTAAGCTTAATTTCTTGTAATTAGATCACAAAAATATTCAACTAGAAGAAAAAAAATCAAATTTTTTTTTAAAATGCTTCACTATTAATGAAGTACCATACGTAAACCTTCTTAATATAATCTATATTGTCTAATAATAATAGAAATAATTGCACATTTCAGAATTGCACCAATCTTATTAAATTTATTGTTTTTTGGATTGAAGCAAGTCATCCTATTTATTTCTGAGTTTTAAAAGCAAGTCTCAATAATAAATTAAATTTGAAAATTTTATTTTTTTTAATTTTAAATTAATATATTTTTAATATTTTTAAATTATTTTAACATGCTAATATCAAAAAATAATTTTAAAAAAATAAAAAAAAACATTATTAATATATATTTTAAAATAAAAAATTATTTAAAAAACAATAATAACCCACACAAGAATCAAGTGTGTACTGCATTTACAGATTCTCATCCTTATTTTATTTTATTTATGGAATCCATCAGTCAGTTTTTGCGACTGTCCTTGTGGGCCAAAAATAAATAAATAAATTTTCTGTACTGTCTGTTGATGGGTCCTAAAGAACTATTGCACCCTATGTTTATATGGGCCGGGGCTCGGCCTAATTTCTTAGCAAAGTTTATGAGGTCTTGGATTGTGTGTATACGAATCTAGGATAACTGGAGACTGCTATTTACATTTCTAATCCATTCCAATACAAACCTCCCGCTAGTAGTAAGAGAGCATTAGAAGAGGAGTTGAAGAAAATATTTGAAAAATTATTCATTCACGATAAGGATTCATAAATTATTTTCGGTTATATTAAGTGCTTGTTTAATTAGTATTTTTTAGCTTATAGGTAAGAAACGCCCTTTAGTTTACTACTAGTTTATTGCTAGAGTTTTCATTCCGGGTTGGATTAAAAAATTTTAAAAAATAATATCTAAATCATTAAAATGTTTTTGGTATTGATATCAATCTTGGTATTATAGTTTAAACTTGAAAAATCTTAACTTCATTTTTTTATTAGGAAAAGGTTCACCCTAGTCACATATATAACTCAAGTTATAAACTCCACTAGGTTGAATTAATTTTTTTATTTTTTATATGATAAAAAAAAAAAAATAATTTACAATCAATCTAATATTAAATGATAAAATTAAATAAGAACTCAACATGAAAGGATAAAATTAAAAAAAAAAACAAAAATAAAATAAAATCACGAGCCTATAAAAAAAAACTCATGCAATGGCTAAAAACAAATCAGTGCGCTCGAGTCTTAATTTTTTATTTTTTAACTTTATAAAGGGGCAGATGACCTATTATTCACCATCTCTTTTTTCTTTTTCTTTTTAAAAAGTTACCTCACTGTTTGTTACATAATTGAGCTGAAAATATTGGCAACTCTAAGTCACAAAATAATCACGCTATCAACTAATTAAAATAATATATTAACTTGATTTACTATTCATATAAACAATTAAACCAACCATATGCCTTTTAGTTATGTTATGGAAATAATCGAGATAAATATTTTTAATTATTTCATAATCAATAAAAAAAAATCAAGGAATTGAACAAATAAAGACAATAAAAAAATTATTTCTATCATCTAATGAAAGGAGATGATAAAACATTTTATATAATTTATTCTATTTTCTTATATGTCTTGTTGTAAGATTGCATAAACTATACATAAGTTGAAGGTAATATACATAATTAAAATTATTGAATAATATCCCAAAAAAATAATGTCATGTGTTATTAGCAAAAGACAAGAGTGTCTCTACATATCTTTATAAAATAAATAAAGGGTATCACTCTAAAATAAAAAAGAATTCTTCTTGGGTATATAAATTTTTCTTATTCAAGACAAGCTTTTTCAGTAAAGAGGCTTTGTTTGATCAAAGCTTAAATGTCTCATAAGAATTTTTCAATAATATTTTTAAGATAAACTAACTGTATTTTTTAAAGTATTAAATCATCAAATCTCTTTTCTCAATACATGTCTAAACTCGTATTCTTAAAAAGTATAAATATTAGCTTGATTTAAAAAATAAATTAAGTCATTATAAATCAAAATAGAAAAAAAAATTTAGAAGATTGTTTATTCTCTTATAAAAATATTTTAAATAAAAATTATACCTGATGATATATTTTAATAAAATTAAATATTTGTATGTTTAATTTTCAATCACTCAAAATTGTTAATTTCTGCATCAATTTCGAAGATTCGTTACCATGCAAGAGAATTAAATATCCAAATTCACATGACTTTATTTTATTGATTCAAAAATCACTTGTATGGTTAAAACCTAAGCTGCAACTCAGCAATTTTTTCTAACAACACAAGACACTAGAGGGTTTTTTTTTTTTTTTTAATCATTGCTCACCTAAAACAATATCAAACACCGAGGTTTGTAGCCCAGTGTAAATAAGATTTCAAGCCTTAGAATGTACGTCTGTCACTTCACGGTGCCTTACCTGTCTACTGAGCTTGTAGGATATTCAGTGGATCCGGAGATTAGTAGTAATACGTGTAAGCTAGCCCAGACACACCGGGTTACCAAAAAAAAAAAAACTATTATATTTATAGAAGCGCTGACCAGCCAATTACAAATCCTAAATTCACTAGGAAACCAACTTTAACAAGACTAATAACAAGTCATATGCCAAGTTGGAAACCAAGACAGATCAAATCCGTAAGCCTCAAGGATTGAAGACTAATACCAACTTAGTTTAATTTCAACACAAGGCTTCTATACATGGCCACCATTTTTATTTCTAGTTCTGTCCATTTATTTTCTTGTTCATGCAGAGAGAAGAATGCTGACAGGAATCGCAGTAAAGATTAATGAGTTCAAAGTTAACTGTCCAGTAGACTGTAAATAATAGCCATGTTGCGACCAAACAATGCCATGACAAGAAGATGACAACGTGCGAGGAAGTTGTTGTCGGGCTAGCGACGATCAGTGGCCTACAAACATGGTGCATTTCACAGTAAAGTCTCACATAGATGGTGACTAGAAATAAACGTGAGCCCTACAGATGTACGATAATTGCAAATCTAGATAGATGCTTTTTGAATGGTGTGAAAATGGCATATTTTCAAAGCAAGCAAGATTCCCCACATTCACCCTCAATATTTTAACATCTCTTGCAAAATCCGTGCCAAGAATCACAACCTTTCCCTTCTTAGTTCTCCTATTCTCACACAGAGAGAGCTTGCTGGTAGAGCTGTGTCCACCTATTGTCTTAGATAGAATATCAAGATAGGGTTTTTTCTTAGAAAGGAAAGGCAGTCATGGATGCTTGTCGATTCATGATTGTCAAGACATCATTCCATGGGTTGGGTGGGATAGGGAAATTTGTTTTCTTTCTTGTGAGAAATAGAGAAGAGCTGGGAGTTGTTCTGCAACGACACAACTTCTGGTATCATCTCTGGAGATAGCTGGTGGCATCATTGATGCTATATCAATTGTTACTCCTTTTTTTACAAGCTAAAAACAAAGATAAAATAACTTGGTTCAGAGAAAACAAACAAAATAAAAAGCAAGATCTTCAGCAGAGAAGACATACAGCAACTGCACAGCGTGCAGATCAGATCAGAGAGCTAATATAGACCACCACCGAGCTGGGAAATCAAGAGCCAGTAGCATGGATGTTAAAGCCGAGTTCAAACATGATAAAACTGGAAGGCAGCAGCCTAGATCCAAACGAAAAGAGAGGAACACCGACAGAAGAACCAAGGATGCAACTTAGAGATTTTTGCAGATATGGTAAGAGCCAAATCAATTTCCCTTGAAAAATTAATGCAAATCACAAATTAATGGTTTTTTTCTCTCTATAAATTAATGTTGTGCACAAATGTCAGCAAGTTCATGCATCTCAAAATGTTTTACTGCTCTAGACTGCCCTAATCACAAACAACGATGATGGATTGATTAAGAAACGATGCGTTAGTGGCATCAATTTGACTGAATAGATTTTTTTCTTGTCCAATCCTTCTCACAAACCTGTAACTACGATGTCTACTCATAGTAAAAGTACTATTAACTTCTGCAAGAAGGGTAATCGAAAGCAGAATCTGAAGAGGTTTGAGTTCTGTTCGATGTCGTTCTGAAATCTGCTTCGATATCGTTCTGAAATCTGCTCACTGCAATTTTACATATTAAGAGGGGCTAACAAGACATGAATCCTGATTAAACAAAGCAAGCATTTGCCAATTCATGCCACAATAAGCAAAGCAATTTGAAATAATTACTTTTTCCTCATTAATTTCATGGTATGTGGCTCACTACTCGTAAAGAACAGGTACCCTCTCGGGGCCAGCAACCATGTCATCCCAGAGCAGATCGGAGAGTGCCATTGTCAATTCTCCCACTTTTCCCGTCGAAAACGTAAAGAAAGAACGCTGTATAAGAACATAATACCAGACGTCTCATCTCATCCATAGTTACATTGCTGGTAAAAAAAATCAGTATTACTTTCTCATTAAAACGATGGTTTCAAGCTTTTTCTCAAAACAATATTAAAACTTGGATTAACCCGAGTCCATTTATCATCAGAGATTTGGGCTGAATTGATCTCCAAAACCGGTTCAGTAAATTCTAAAGTGGTAAAAAAAACAACGATCAATCATATAAAATACTATAATGGAGGCGATGAGTACCTCTGAGGTTGATGGGAACCCTAGAGTCATTGCCATTTTCAACCTTCAATGAACCCATCTCGTCTTCAAAATTACAATCAAGAAAACAGAAAATCACCAAATAGCTCACAAATAATCTACAGAACACAAAGAAAGTACCCAAAATAACTAATTCAAAAGGGAAAAAGAAAGAAACTTACCTGGGATTTTTATGTTCTATGCGTGTATAAGCAGAGAAGACAGTTCAAGGATTAACAGTAATTGACAGGGATGAAGAAATAATTGAAAAAGTGTTGAGATTAGTTTATTAAACATGTAGTGAGACTCGAAAGGCTAAATTACATGTGAGGTTCATTATATAAGTTAAAATCATGTTGAATTTTGAGATCTAACCTAGTAATTTAACATGAAATATTAATATATTTTAAAAAATAATTAATTAAATGTGAATAAAAAATTATTCTAAAAAATCTTTGAACAGTAAAAATTTCAAATTTAAAATAATTTTGTGGATTGTGAATTGGATGTTAGACTTGTGATTTTATAAGTTTGGACTTAGTTTCATTAATGAAAAATATTTGTTATTAAATTTTTATTTGGTTGTTATTTTTTTTAGTTTCTAAAATATTTTTATACATACATTAATCATGAAATATATATGGGTAATTTGTGTTCATGATTTTAGACATTACATGCATAAATATTTTTTATAGTCATAAATCATGAACATTCATCATAATTAATAAAACATTCATGAATTATAAGTATTGATATTTTGGTTTTCAAGTTTTATAGATAGATATGGATAAGTAAAAAAAAAAACCTCAAAGTTTTCTTGAATAATTTTTTATCTTTGTTGTTGAATTTTATAAATATTTATTTTTATTATTATTTCTTTTAGAAATGTATTAAAATAATATTTATTTTATTTTTAAAATTTATTTTTAGCATTAATACATCAAAAAAAATAAAAAACATTAAAAATTTTAATTTTAAGAAAATAAATAAAAATAATATTTTTTTTAAAAAAAGGAAAATGAAAATTTTCAGTGGAGAATATCTTGTATTTGACTGAAGCAAAAAGTTTTATAATGAAGCTTCTCAATAGAAAAAAATTGAGATGGTGTAAATAGGTTTTTATTATACCGTTGGGCATTTGGTCCCTCTTGTCAAAAAAAGGAAGAAAAAAGAGTGGTTTCATCATGAATCTCATGATGGATTTCCCTGCTAACCCAAAACCCATAATTAGTGATTGTATGATTTTTGGAGTTAATATTAAAAGAATTTATTCCCCAAACAAAATTTCCCTTAAGAAATTTACCAAACGATAATTTCAATTATATTAAGATTTTAATACATAATTTATAACAATTATTTGACTTTTATTGAAATTTTCCTCTCTCTTCTTTTAATTCTAAATGCTGTGATTATTTGATTTAACACTTGCAATGAGATTGAGCTAATTATTTTTGAAAAACACACAATTTTTTATAAGCTACAACAATTATATGCACAAGATTGTATTATAACTCAATAGATAAAATTTATTTATACATTAAATACTATAATATTATAGGATTCTCCATTCTTGTCATTGCCTTGCGATAATATAAATTAAAATGGTTAAATAATATTTTCATGATTAAAAAGAGTAATAAACTTTCAAAGTAAGTAGTGAATGATATAATGTAATTTATCATCAACGACAACGATATTTATATTTAAGATTCTCATTAAATTCATACCAGTTTTAATTTTCATTTTTCTTATGATGCGTTCTTGGCAAACGCTACCATTATATATATATATATAAACACAGTCGACAAAAGAGTGCATCACAAGAACTTGGCCACAAAAGACTCAAAGTAAAACAAGAGGAAAGACGAAGCAAACTTGAAAATTTTATTCATCCTAACATGAGCCATGATTAAACAAAGCAAGCAATTTCTGAGCCGTGCGACTATATATAAGCAATGAGAGCCAAGAATCTTAAATCCTTTCTCCGGCCTCACTGATTGATCTGTACGAGGTTCACTCCTCGTAAGGAACAGGAATCCTCAGGGTAGCGGGGCCAGCAACCATGTCATCCCACAGAAGATCAGAGAGTGCCATTGTCAGCTCTCCCACCTTCCCTGTTCCCACAAGAAAGAAAGAAAAAGTTCTGTAAGAAGGTAGTAATAGTTAAGCATCTAATCATAATTACTCGAGTGATTAATCTACATATATATAGGTAGGTCAGCCTTAAACAATGATTGCAGCATATATTAGTAAGTACTCGAGGAACTAATGATATGGAAAGTTCAGTCTTTCCAGGCACGCCTTTAAGAGGCAGGACATTCTTGGTGAAAATATAATATAAAATATAATATAATATGTTGTGAATAATTAAAGAGCATCCAGATAAAAGGCCTCCATTAACCAAAAAAAGAAAGGTTAAGAGGATATGTAGTTGTGTTACCGTCTCCTATAGGTTGCTCATCCCACATGACAATTGGCAATATAGGAAGTGTGCTTCCGACATACATCATTTCAGCAGCCCCTTTGGCTTCCTCCACAGTAAGATTTCCAGTTTTAACACTTTTTATTCGCCCTTGCTCGATCAATTTAGGCGCTAGCTGAAGAAGCCTCAATGCAGTGCATCCACTCAGGATTTTTGTCGAAAATAGGCAAGATAAGCTCCTTATCTTGACTTATGAAAGCCACATTCACATTTGGACCCTCTGCAATATAGCCTTCCTCGTCAATCCAGATGGAGGCAAATGCTCCCTGATCTTCAGCTTCCATTACTGATAGCACATTCGGGAGGTAGTTCACATTCTTCATTGTTGCAAACAAAGGTGACTTCATAGGGATTGTGGATGTTATCACTTTAACCCCTTGTTTTCGCTGAGAGAATTCCTCATCAATGACTACAGCATAGAATGCAGAAGTTGGACAACCTGCAGGCGAGAGTAAGAAGTTTCCAGGACCTGCACTTAGCCAATATCTTATAGTTCCTTTCTTGCATTTAGATGCCGCAGCCAATTGAATAAGAATGCTTCGAAGAGTTGAACAAGGGAAGGGTGAGGATATCCTTGCTTTCGATGCTGATCTTAAAAAGCGGGCTAAATGAACATCCAGCTCATACAGATGCCTGCATTAAACAAATTGTTTAACGATCCTAACTCCAAATGCATTCTCTGAAGGAGCAAACTAGGAAGCATAAGTTAGAATCCTAGAATTGCAAGTTATTGCAGAGTGCAGTAGATGACATGCATATGGATGTTAAAGAATAGTATGCATACCCATCAAGAATGATAGCCGTATCAAACACACCATGCCCTCTATGAACCATGTGATCATCCATGGGTATTACCATCATTGCTGGATCGAGAGTAATTCCGCCATATACACTGGAATACATTGCTGGGTATGGTTGCTTTTTCACTGAACCCCACTTCTCATGCAGGCTTTCAAGCAACTGATCGATACAATAATTAAAATGAAAAGGGAAGTTGAGTGGAATGGTAACAAATAGAAGGAGGAGAATGAATAATACAGATATGCCACTTAAAAAAAATAAGGATCCCTCTGCAATTGCTTTCGAGTGAAGGCTGTCATATGTATTATTTTCATATGTTGACATCCTGATATGCATATGGCCAAACTTTTGATTGTCAGTTGATGAACTCAGCAACAATAAGGGTCGGAGACCTTGGGATTATTTATGTTTCTCCTATTTGGACTTCAGAATTTACACCAAGGATTCTTGCCACTCTTTTATCATGGGAGTACCGAAAACTTATCCTGGGACGACTTGCTAGTTGCTAATATTAGATAGGATATATATCAGTATCTCATACAAATTAAGGCATAATAAAGTCCATTTTCTCATTGTAATTTGCCAGGATATCCCTCAGGATTGTTTAAAATCTTGGTTTTGCCTGCCACTACATGTTAGATCGGCAAGCAAGCTAATTTGTTTTTTCAGCAAGTTTCTTAGCATGCCGTATTATGATAGTTATTACAAACCAGAAAGCACTATATCACTTGATAAGAGGACTTGAACACATGTACTTTTTCCCATGAACTGGATCTTTCACAGGGAAAGGTCAGACGGAAAACGTATCCACTCTTTCACTCTGCAATTTGGGCAGATAAGGACTGAGGGACAAGGAGCATGAAAGCTACACCCAGAAGCTAAAGGAATTTCTAGATTGCTCTTGGGACTCTGTATAATCCGTAGGTAAATGACAAGCTACATGCACTTTTTTGCCCCCTCTAAACACGTGCAACAGCTAATAAAATAAGATCCGTGAGCACTTGTTTAGATGGAGCTGTTAGTCTAGAGCAATACTGTCTTACACACTACAGACCAGTTTGAGAGTTCACGCAAAAATCAACAAATGCCATAAATGCATTCTTCACCGGTCGGAATTTTTCTGTCTTTTCATTTTCTTATCTCCAGATCATAGGAACACCAAAGCAATATAAATAATACTCCATAATCATCTAATCATGGACACAGAGAAATGTTTTTGACATCTTATTCAGAAAGAAAACTAAAAAGAAGGTGTATATGCGATACTCCATGAAAAATCATTCAAACAGAGGAAAACAATCCATTGCTAATTGTTACATAAGATCAACAGAAAACCACCAGGCTAGAGAAAAACATACCCAAACATAAAATAAAGATCAAGTATGTACGTAAATAAAATGTGGGATGTAGAGTTTTCAACCTCTGAGGATGATGAAAACACGTGAACCTTGATACCACTTCCATTTTCAACCTCCAAGGAAGCCATCGCACCTTCAAAACAATCAAGAAAACAAAAAAACACCGAATAAGCTCAAGAATTCATCATAAAACACCAATTGAAGGCCAGAATTATCAGTACAAAAAAGGAATTATGGAAGGAAAGGAAGTTACCAGATTGACGTGCCGTGAAGAAGCAAAGAAGGCAGTGAAAAATAAGTGTCAACAAGAGATGTCTGAAGAGATAATCACTGAGAGACGACGTGAGCCATGTTTATACTGAATGCTGCAGTGGTGGTTACTTTAAAATAAGGGTGTCGTAGGTGGTGGTGGGTGGAATCCATTTTTCTGTTAACTTTTGCAGTTTGTCTTGCAGCGTTAGGAGAGTGCACGAGATGTCGGACTGAATTATGTCTCAGCTTTTGTTTTGTCTCGTTTGGAATCTTTTCTCGGATGGAAGATGTTGCTGATTAGGTTTTGACTATGTAAGCATTGGCTCAATAATTGGTGGGTACAAAAATGAATGCGAAGGCTACAGATTTTCACTTACTGGTGTTCACCATGTAGTTTGGTCCGTTTGGATTAAAATATCCAATTAAATTGGGAGATTCTATTTCTCCAGAATATAACCTGCATCAAGCAGAAAATTAGTTTAAAAACCAAACTCCTTCGGTTCAATTAAAATTGGTTTTTTGGCATTAAAAACTAGAAAATCAAAAAGTGCCTCGGAAATTTTGTTATTCTAAATTCCAGATCTGAAAATCAAACCATTTAATCTCTTGTTCAGAATTGAAAACATATGATAAAAAAAATAAAATTGTCCACACAATTCTGCTAACCACAACAATATGCATGAAGCATCATTACCTGTATAAGCATCATCATCAATTCCTTTTTTTTTTTTAATTAAAACAAAGTTGTTTTAGTTTAAAAAAAAAATTAATGACTTTACCCATATATATATATATATATATATATATATATATATATATATATATATAATTTTTAATAAAGTAGATGACTTTTCATTTAGGTAATATGTTACTTGCTTTGCCTAAATTTCAGCGACTAAAGATTGCTAAAAAAGTCGGTGCATGGATGTTTTACATCAAAAAAATCTATTTTAATTATATTTTTAATCCAAAAATATGATAGAGACATAAATAAATATATTTATGCCTTTAAATAACTTTAAAAACAATTCAAAAATAACTTAACCTAAACCCAAATACTTTTCAAGGTCAAATATAAATTTTCAAGTAATTTGAAAGTGAAATAACACCTTAAAAAAATTCTTCTCATTAAATAAAATGTGTAGGCATCAAAATTGATTATTTTGGTGGTTAGAATTGTTGTCAATCAATATTTTTTCTTTCTCTTAGAATTCAATGTTTTTTTCTCTTACACCTCAAACCAGGAATTAAAAAATAAAAAATAAAAAGTTTTGGGTCAAAAGTGAACTTTCAAAACATTAAAGGAATATAAAATAGGTATGTTTCAAACTAAGAGAATTAAAGGAAGTTTTATTAGTCAATTTTAAAACTACCATCTATTTCTTTTGTATTTTTCATATTGGTGCCTTGTCTTTCAATTTTACCATTCCTTAACAAAATAGAAGCAACAAGCCTTTAATTTGATCATAGAATAATGCAATTAATGAGAAAAAAGTTTGATCACTAAAATGAAAAAATTATTATTGTTACAGTACATAGAGAATCATGAGAGAAGTTATAATGGCCTGAATAATATTTTCCCCACGTCTTTTACTACATATTTGGAATCAAATTAGATTTGGAATTGAATTCAATTTCAAACTTGATTTGAATTCAATTGATAACCTATTACAATTCTTATATTTATATTAAAATATTAAATAATATAATTTAATTTAATTATACTATTTGGAATATATATGGAATTAAATTAGCAATCTTGACTATTTTGTTTTTAATTCAGAAATCATTTATTTTTGTTGCAAAAACAACATTACTTTTTGTTAATGTGAAAGTAGAATCCATAAATTATTTTATGATAAATCATAATGTATGATATAATAAATACAACATGTAACATTAACATGCATGATGTAAAAATATTAGGAACAAATTATTATTATTATTATTGACAACAACATCATATTTCTTTTAGTAATAAAGATATTCTCATTTCTAACTATCATGTAATTCTCGCATAATAAAATTATTTCATCTACTTTTAAATAAGCGATCAGCCATTATATATATATATATATATTTCAATGCCGCTTAGCAAAGAAACATATGTTTGTAAATCCATGATGATAGATTAACGATATATTTTTCCTAAAGACCATTTCTTCTTTATTCATAATAATAATAATAATAATAATAATAATAATAATAAAATCCCTTTCACTCTACTCCACCAAGTAAAACTCAAAAAAATGATATATGCTTTTATCATTATATATACATTTGTTATCATGACACCACAATAACACCAGTAAAAAATAATCTTAAGGGATATAATTTAACTAATCAGGTTTGAGATTTATTTTTTAAAGATTATCAGTTTGAGTTTCGTGAACCTTAGAGCCACTAAAAGTATATATAGTCATTAAATTCAGGGTCTAAAGGAATTAGTCGAGGTGCGCGCAAGCTGACCCGAACACCCATGTTGATAAAAAAAAAAAAAAACTTTATTTGATTTTCATGGCTTCGCTTCTTTCTTTCTATTTCTTTTCTCTCTTTATTTTCAACCATCGCTGCAGAGACAAACTGGGAATTCCCCCACAAAACAATAATATCATGGAATAATATGATGAAGACAATTTTGTTGAGCCAAAAAACCGAAGCGTTTTCTTGAAGAAAAGAAAGAGACAGTAAAGAGAAGTTGTAGGGTTTTTTAAGAGAAAAGAAATAGAGGTGTTTTGGAAGAATACTTTTTCTATTTTGAATCCCTATAGCAAATAAAAGGGTCCCCCTCTGAATTGTTTTTTGCTATTTTTTAAATTTAAAATTCAAATTAATACCTTGAAAAAATTATAAATATAAAAATTGATGTAACCTTTGGAATTAAATTCAATTGAAAAAACCATGTCTATTATAATAATGTTGAACGGACTCTATGACAGCATTTGGCACTATAATATGCATACTTGGAGCTAAAAACAAAATGTCAAGTCATTTACCTTTTTGTTCTCTAGATGGACGCCTAACATTTGTTTTTTTTGTGGAAGAACAAAGTTATTGTGCTGTCCCACAAGATTGGACATTGAAGGCCTTCAGGTATCTAGAGAACCCTCAGAAAAGTTCGGTTTTTTATTCATCTCATAAAACTAGATTTGTTCTTCTTCCTTGAAATTTTCTCTTAGTCAATGATCATTCACAATTACCGACATGTAAAGAGCTTTCGTTACAAGCCTCCTCATTGTCCAACAAAACATGAATAAGGCCACTGATAGATTACGTTGTATGTTTATTAATAATGTAGTGTTCATGACTACAAGCTTTGCTGGGGATCTGTAAAAATATGGTCATCTAACTTTACAACAGCTTCGCCATGGAAAGGAACCTATAAATTGCAGGCAAATGTCCTATAATTTGGTTAACTCTGAACGCTAGTATCTTTCAAACTGTTTGGTATGCCTTAGACAGAACGATTTCACTCTCCCCAAAGCTTCTTCTAGGGATACTGGATCAACGGCAAAAGTGATACGGAGCCAATTCTTTAGCCCCACAGCAGTTCCTGCAAAAGTAACATCTTTCTATGATTATTAATGGCTGTTTGTCTCTAAAAACTGGGAAAATAAAATGGCTGGTTCATCAGGTTTTCTATGATTTTGTCTATGAATTTGTCATTTGCAGCTCGGTCAATGCAATGATGTATATCATGACACTAACATCAACTTGGAAGCAAGTCACAACCACCTTCTGGCAGGGCTACTGGTTTTTAAACCACAAAAATTGCAAACTATTGCTGATAAAAGAGAGGTTTGGAGAAAGATTATCAACACAAATTATAGCAATCTGATTGTTTAAGTTTCCTAACACCTACCTATACACGGCGGACTCCTATATGTTGAGCTATGCTTTATCAGTAGTAGTAAATGCTATTAGTAAAACACTTAAACGTGAACTCAATCTCTTTTTGTGGTATAAGAATCAATTACTTCTTGCCTGATAAAATCTTTTTCAGGAACTAGAAGCTTCTGGACAGGATTTGATTATTTTTTATTATTATTAAGAAATAATCTATATGTTTCACTGTTCATTTCTTACCTGGAAGAATGATGACAAATTCCTCTCTGGCCAGTTTGAAGCAGAAGTCAATATCGTCACTGATATCTTCTAGTAGTGAAAGATTTAATTTCATCTGCATTTCATAGCCAGTTTGATTAGTGTAACTCCATTTATATTTCCACTAATTGGAATCCATTTAGAGTTGCAAATTGTGCTCTTTCCTTACCATCACAGCCATTGATCCCTCTGGCTTGTATGGGCAAGAAATGCAAGGGATCTCCTTTATCCTATCACAACATATATCTGAGGACTGCTTCAGTATGTTGATAGTTCTCTTGAAGAAAACCTCATCAGTTAGCTCAAGAATGCCAGGAACTGCTGCCTAACAAACCAAAACATTATTGACAAGAGAACAAAATAAGCAGACTACTCTTGCTATATCTAAAATTTGGTTGCAGATTTACAATATTAACTCTGGAAGTAGTCTATAGTCTATGCACATTAAACTTTTTTAAGCTCTGGATCGCTATTTGTTGAGGTGAAGCAATAAACAAGCAACAGCTTGATCAATAACATGCTGCAATGCCTAACACTCTTAACTCACGTTTGCCACAGTGATTTAATCATTTCTAAGATTAGCAGTAGTCAAGAAACGTAGATCAATGTCCCTCCACGCCTACCTGACCTCCTTTCTCATGAATTTAATATTATAAATGAGTTTTATGTATTTTCAATTGCTTTTCAACAAATCTCTGTGAAAGCTAGAAGAATCTTCCTATTTAAAGCTTTCAACAGCAGAGACTGCAAATTTCATCATCCAGATGCAATCAAACCAAAATCAAACCTAACCAAAAGTTGGGAATTTTTTTTTTTCTTAAGAAGATTGGGAGTAGTATTCAATCATGCATTCCAATACACTAACCTGGATGAAGGTTGCAGGTCCTCCCAAAATGTCGAAGTACTTCTTAATGCGTTCAACAACCTGAAAGGAAAGAGAATGTTTAGCAAGTTTGGCTTAGTAAAATTCAAGTCATGTTACATTCCATATATTCAACCATGTAAAAATTTCACAATGAATTAGGCAATATTTTTACATTACAAGAGTGTTGTATATTGCTATAAACAAATATATCCAGATCAAGCACATCAAAACCAAATATTTGTTGACTGATAAAAAGTGAATAGCGAGAGAGATAATGCAATTCAATTTTTCTATGCTTGAAGTTGTCAAGAACTTGAAAAGCAGCATTGAATCTCTTTGGAAGAGACAAATCTTGCCAATGCAAACACTTGTAGGCAAAGGAATCCATAACTGAGGAACTTTACAAAACACTAGTACAGCAATGCTATGCCAGCGCCCACAAATATAGGAGATCAGGGAGTCAACCTTCGGATTTCTAAACATGCCAGATGGATCACTTGTCACAAACCAACCAAGTCGCCATCCAGGTACAATCCACCTCTTTGAAAGAGAACCAAGGGTAAGAACAGGAACAATGGATCCAAAAACTCCCATTGGCACAAATGGATTACGACCAAAGGCAAGGTGTCCATACACTTCATCAGCAATAACAAGAGTTTTGAGCTTTTCAGCAGTTTCTGCAATCTAAATCCAATATACAAGCAAACAAGACATTGCATCAGATCAAAATCATGATCTTTTGGTGGTATCCACTGCAAGATGCTTCAACTTGAATCGAAACACTTAACTGCTAACCTTTTTCAAATGTTGGTAAGAGTATACATTGCCGCAAGGATTCCCAGGATTTATAATAACCAATGCAACAGTGTTCTGATCTGCAAGGGCTTCGATAGCATCAAGATCAACCTCCCAGCCTTTCTCTGGGAGAAGATCAAAATGTCGAACTTCAAGATGCCTAAAAGCTGCACAAAGTTCATAAATTGGGAAGCCTGGCCTTGGAAGCAAGATATTTGCACCAGGGCGAGCAAGCATCGCCAGTGCAACATCAATAGCTTGAGTGCAACCAGATGTTATAAAAACATCATCAGATGATAAATTGTAAGGAAGATCACGAGATAGGTATCCAGCAATCGCCCTACAGAAGAGTAAGCATATTATAATCAAGTAGAAACTGATAAGCTCTATGGTTGCTTGCAGACTCTCAAAGTTGAACATGTAGGTATGTTCTTTCAGATGCTTTCTACTGCAACCAAGTAAGAATAAACAGGCCGAACATAAAGCAAATTGGTACTTTTATATTGCTTTAGTGTCTAAGATGTGCGGCCTTTTCATTTCTTCAAACTGGAAGAGAAAGAAAACATTTAAAGCCAAAAGAGTCAAAATCAAGTGGCTACTTCTAGATTATTTCAACAGAAACTGTAGCAGAAAGGTAATTAGTACTGCACGAATCAATCCCAGACAGTATTTCTGGATTGTTTTCAGCTGCAACAGCAATAAGAAATTAAGCTAATTAAAGATACCCAGATCATTCCTTTTAATTAATTTCATTTGAAAGCATAAGAATAAAGAAATTGAAACAAGTCAGGGAGGAAGCCACCATAGGTCTATCAACTGTGAGAAAAAGGAATTACAGATATAATAAATTATTTCAACAAAGAAGAAGCAGCAACAGTTGTTTCTTGCCAAGTAAATTCATCAAACTGAAATACATGCAAGCAATGAAGATTGGTCTCCAGAATTAAAGTTAATTTAGCTAGCAATCCACAAAAACCAGATTTTACAAAATAATAATCCAGAAATTAACGAAGTAAAACTCCATATCATGAATTGCATGTAACAAATACATTCAATGAAGAGCCAAAAAAACAATGAAAGGAAATTAGTAAATTACCTTCTTGTTTGAGGAAGGCCTACAGTAGGTGCATAACCATTGAACTTGTCAGATTGAAGAGCATCAACAACAGCTTCTTGAGCAACATGTGTGGTGTGAAAGCAAGAATGAGCAGTAGGGTCGCCCATGCCCAGTGAAATCACACTCCTACTATGATTATTATCATCAATGCTTTCCATTAGCAGACTTAGAATTCCTTTGATGGTAATGTTTTTGGGTGTATCCATTTCATAACCATTCACTGCCCCATCCTCCATGCTTTAAATTTATTTTTCAGGTCCTGCTTTGATTGAACCTTGCTTCTTTTGTGGATTGGAACTGGGTTTTCGGTTCTCTTTAATTTACCAAACAGTGGAACGAGAGAAAATGAGTATGAAGATAGAACGGGTAGGCAGTCAAAGTGAGTGCTTGCTTAAGACCACACATTGAAGTGGCTCCTGAACCAGCCTGTCTTTGCATGAGAACAAATTTGGCTGCTGATCTGGACAGAGATCTGATACAAAGTCAAGAAAACACGAAACAAAATCTCAACTAGTTACCAGGTAGGCATGATTCTACGGTGCATGCTTCAAAATGTCGCAGACAGATTGTCGTTGTAGCTGGGGGAGTTACAAATAATTAAATATGAATCCACCCAGCAATTTCGACATAACAATGAATTTAATTAATCAGTTTTCGGATGAACTTATCTTAATGATGTAGTTATCCATAGCAATGTTTTTAAAATCCCGTTGTACTAGTCCTTATGTGATGCGAAACAATATTAATTGTGGACAAGATCTATAATATTTGAGTTAGAAGTACGAGGAGCAACTTTTAGGTACCCTATTAAAATTGCAATATTATAAAAAAAGGGGGTTAAAATAAATTTAAAATGCAATTACATCCTATAATATGGTATGAGATGTCGCTATAATGGACTGTCGGTGTTTTTTGATGGGCATTGCAATTGTGACCTGTAGGGAATTATTATCATGCTCGTTGTACTAACTAGATTATTCACGGGAAGTCAATAAATTTTTTTTAATATAAAAAATATTTAAATATTGCTAAATTTTTTTCTCAGTGAATAATTGATATAATACTACTCGATTGAATTAGTGGTCCAAAAATAATTCACACAACTCATAAAAATATAATTTTATTAAAAAAATTCAAGATAATATCTTTTTTAATATTAAGATAATAATATATTAGATTAACTTAAATTAACTCAGGTTAACATGTCAAATATACGACTCGGGTCTTCAGATTATAATAATTTTATAGAAAACAAATCAAAATAAAATTTAAAGTTTAATTCTCAATCAAACCAATGTTTAAGAATGAAATTAAAAAGAAATTTTTTTTAATTAAAAAAAGACTTAAAAAAACATCTCAAGTTAACTAGTCAAACCCACGAACCGGGTCGTAAGATTGAGATAACCCAATAGAAAGCAAATTGATTAAAAAATAAATCAATTAAAAAAACACACAGAAAATGATCCGAGTCAATCCATTAAACTCATGATCCAAGTCATCAAACCGGAATAATCTTATAGAAAGAAATAGAAAATAAAATGACTTGATTTAGATTTTAGTCATGAGATTAAAATAACCTCATATAAAGCAAATAAAAACAAATTATAAAGCTCTTTGAAAAAATCATCTTTATTGGATCCAATATTGAATGATGTAATCTGTAAACATTTTAATTAAAAAAATGACACAAAAAAATGAATCAAGTCAACTCAGGCTAACCTGTTAAGCACCATTCTCGAGTATGATGCTGAGATAACCTAATAAAAAGATAACCCAAATAAATCATGAAAACTGATTCTCAATCAAACATAATATTAAATGATGAATCAAGAAAAAAATCATAAAAAATAATAATAAACTGAATCAATTGGATTAACTTGTCAAACCCATAACTTGGATCATAAAACGGGAACAACCCAATAAAGAGAAAAACCAATGTTAAAGATCTCATGACCCGGGTCATGAGACTGAGATGACCTCTTAAAAAAAAACCACTCAATTGATTCCCATAGAAAGTAAATAAAAAAGAATTATCAAGCTCAATTTCTAATCGGCTCATTGTAGAACAATGAAATTGAAAAAAAAAATCAATTAAAAATAAAACACAAAAACCAACTTGAGTCTACTTGGGTTAACCCTTTAAGCACTATTCCCAAGTTATGAAGCCGAAATAACATGATATAAAGCAAACAAAACAAGTCATGAAATATAATTTCCAATGATCTCAATATTAAAGGATAAAAATGAAAAAAAATTTAAGAAAAAAAAAATTAAGTCAACCGAGTTAACCTGCTAAACTTGTGATTTATGTCATGGGATTGTGATAACTTAATTAAAAAAATGTGTCATGATTAACCTACATTATTCCCAACTATTGGTCAAAAGTCATCATCACAAGCTGTGAAATTTGACTATAAAGGCCGATCAAATTAACCTTTTTGGGGTGGCGTTGTGGTGGCTACAGAAGCGACCAGCCGATAGGAATTATGTTGGGGTGTAGTATAGTGTCGGGCCATGAGAGTGATGTCTTGTTTGTCTTATTTGATGAAGAAATAAGGTATTAAATGCATTTAAAAAGTAGTTATTTGAGCAATTTTTCGAGTACACAATGTTAAAGATGATGAACAGTGGTCACACGACAAGTCGTCTAAGACCCTCTTTTTTTTATGTTGGTTGAAACGACATCGTTTTATACCAAAACAACCTATTTTGGTTAAAACATACCGTTTTATTTAAATGAAATGGCATCATTTTGACACCCTCAGGGTTTAAATTTGGGATTTTACTAAAATTCAATTTAGTTATTTGTCTTTTGATTTTTTTTAATTGAATCCCTAATTGACTTCAAATTTTTAATTTTATGTGATTTTACCCTTGTCAAACTCAACTATCAACCCTAAAGTTCAGTGCCTTTTCATTTGCAATTTTCTTTAATTTCACCACTGTTTTCAACCAAATTGAGTTCTCAAAGTTTAGCGTCTTTTTCAAAAAGTTTCTTGGTTGTGAATTTCTTCAATTTGACCCTTAATTGACCTTAAACTTTGATTTTCTTGCAATTTTATAGTTGATTTCAATTAATTGACTTAGTAAAAATTCAGTTCAATCCTCTAAAATTCCATTATTCTCAATTAAGTCCAAATTAGGCTTCCAAACTTAATTTTTCACAAATTAAGTCTCTAATAAATTTAATGTAACCCATTAAAAGTATAATTAAGTCCTTGCACCTAATTAAATATTTTAATTTGATCCAAATTAATTCTTAAACATAATTAAATCTTTAATTTGTCCCATGATTAAATCAAATTGGCCTATGAAAAATCTAATAAAGTCTCTAGACTTATTTTTTGTACATATTCATCCAATAATCATTTAATTTGACATTGAATCTACATTGTCTCTTTAGTTTTTGATACGTATGATTGGGCTATTAATTTTGTCCAAAACTCTAGCTTGATTCATTTATACATTTGAAATCCTTCTTAACCTGCTTTTGTCAAGGCGCTATTCTTTTATTATTGTTGTTGTTGCTGTTGTTATTATTATTATTATTATTAAAAGAAAAGGGATAAATTTGAAGGGAAAACTTAAAAATAGGTTATGACAATATCAATGTTGTGTTTTGTGAGATTGAGGATATTGATACAATAATTCTTCAATTCTTTATGTTTGTTTTGGATTTAAAACTTGCTTAATAAATTATAAAAAAAATATTGAATTGTTGAATGATAAAATAAATATAAAAAACTAAACATAAAAAAAAAAAGACACAAAACACTATTATTAGATAGTTTATGCTATATAGTATTGTAGTTGTAAAGACAAGGAAATATTTTGTTTTCTTTCTAGACATAAGGGGAAGTCAAAAAGTCTTTTCGTCCTTTTGTTTTTAATTAATAGTATTGTTAGATGTTATTAGTACTAACAATTGTAACCCTTTAATGCAATTTAGATATAAGATTAAGGGCCACTTGGAAACAAAAAAAACAAAGGATAAAATACTGAGCAATAAAAGGTTATAAGGCAATCGGTTAATGCCAAATAAACATTAAAATATTTGTTTTTATACTCCATTATGAAATATTAAATAGAATTGATCAAATTAAGTAATGGTTACTTCAAATCATAAAATTATTATGATATTCTTTTGTTTTTAATGTCATGTAATGCAACTAAACGATTTTACATATATGGCAAGTCACTCAATTTCAATAATAAAAAAAACTTTTTCACAATAAGGTTAAATTGCAGAGTGACTTTTTGTGCACATTGCTCCCGCTGCTTAAGAGTATGATTGCGATTATTTTTTAAAGTATTTTTTATTTAGAAAAATATTAAAAATATATATATATTTTTATTTTTTAAAAATTATTTTTGATATTTATACATCAAAATAATCTAAAAACACACACAAAAAAATATTAATTTGAAACAAGGAAAAAATTTAATAAAATTTAAATTTTTTTAAAACGCAAAAATAAATAGGATTTGACAAATAAAAATTTGATGTGATGTATGGTTTAGTTTTTCGTGTGATTTATTATTAGTTTTTTAATTCAAAAATAGAAAGAGAAAGATTTCTTGTTTTTATTTGAAAATATTATTGGTCTTAGAATTTCGAAAGAAAAATAAAGAATTTTTATAAAGAAGAAATCTGAAAATAAAAAAGGAAAACGAAAACTACGAATGATGCAAACTGCCCCATCTTTCATTTTATTCTATATATAGGAGAAGGCAAAATGAACACCACATCTATAGTTGTCAATATATTTGTCTTTTCTATTTTTTCTTTCTTTCTTTCTTTCTTTTCATGTCCTTTTCCTTTGTGTTTTCCAATGGAAAGAAAATTAAACAATGGATGAACGTGGGTTTGGTGAATCCACTACATCCATAGTTGTCTTCACATGCATTCTTAACGTTTTGTGATGGGGTTGAAATGGTATTTTATATATATATATATATAAAATTATTTTAAAAATATTTTTAGATTGTTTTGATGTAATAATATCAAAAATAAATTTTAAAAAATAAAATAAAATATTATTTTAATATATTTTTAAAAAATATATTTTTAAAAACAATTACTATAATAATATCAAATATTATATAAGCTATGAATAATTTTTATTTAATATAATTATCATGAAAACAAATGTGAACATGAAAATTAAGTGAACCAGAAAAAAAAGGTTAAAATAAAATTTTTTATTAATTGTGTTTGGAATCCAGCCCCGTCAACAATAAAGATGATATTATTTCTTTTTGTTTTTTATCATTCATCATTTCTCTCTCCTACCATATCACATTATCTCATTGATTATTGCATATTTATAAAATTTTGAGTTAACTTTTGATAAAGTTAATTATTTTACAAAAAAAAAAAACATCATTACTTAACCGTTATTCTTAATAGTTGTTGTGTATAGAATTGATATTAGAAAATACAGTTGTGCTCAACCATTATTTCCAATAACAATTATGTACAAAATCAATATTGAAAAACACAGTTATGTTCAAATTATATAATTTTCCAAATACTTTTCAAACATATATCATTCTCTCAAAGTTGTTTTACCAAATTATATCTTTTTTTTTAAAAAAAATCCTTTTGTTTCAATAACTCTTTAACCTTTTCCCTAATTATCTTCCTATCCTAAGAGCTCATTATATAGTACGGAAAATATGATAAAGTAGCTCCAAGCAACAAATTAATATGATATTCTATGTCTCATTAGTTAACTAATTTAGCTTGATTTCTTCAAATTCTGTTAATAAAGGTTTTACTATCTTAAGAACATTAAATACTTGCTTTTCTTTCTCAGCCATCAATTACTTTACAATTAATGTATGAGCTTTATGGTCTCCTTTACATCAATTATTAATTCCTTATTTAAATAGGTTATAGTTAAGAAAGTATTCCCCTTTATTTTAAAAGCCTTGATTTGTTTCCTTTCAATGGCATTAACATATAATTAACACCTTTTTTATATAAAAATTATACAAATTCCATCTATCTAGATGCTTAGCAATTATATCATATTGTCAATTGCAACTAAAAAAATACATTGTATACATCTATATCTAGTACGCCATAATTGGTTTCATCCTTATATTTCCTTATCAAAAATAAAACTTTACATCTCTTAATCACCCTAATTAGTCCTGTAACCTTAGTCCACCCAATTTATAGGGTTTTAGATGGATTTAACAGTTAAGATTAACTTTTTTATATATATATTTTATAATTATATTCTTACAATTATCATTATCAATAATTAAATAAAATAATCTATTATTAATAGCTTACTTGGTACATAATACTTTTGGCATATAGTTATTTAACATCTTAGCAGCAATATCAATTATCACTATATCTGTATCTCTACTTTCAATGTTATGTTTTACACATCAAAAACGTTCACACCATCTATATGCTTATTTTATCTCTAATAAAAGATGTCAAACCACCCAAATACTTAATAATTATCTAGACCTTAGCCTTTAGCAAATAGTTATTTTGTATTTGATTTTAAGCACACTTTTGATATTTATAAAACATGTAATATATAAAAGTTTTGGGTAGAAACTAGTCCCTTAACAATTGTCTTATTCAAAACCAAGACGCGACATGTGGTCTACTTTGTATGACCACATTATCTTGAACCCTCCTTCACCAAGAAAAAACTCCATTTTTAGTGTAATTGCATCAATTTTACCTTCTCTTCTTCTCCATACATCATCACCATATTGCAATTAACAAGCTACTTTATGAAATCTTTTATTCCCAAATCATTATTAAAAGGGACCATGTTATTTTTTAAATAAAACTTATTAGAATCATAATTAAATCTATCACATCTCTCTTTATATTCCCTACTATATCAAAAAAAAAATATTCACCTTCAATTGCTCATCTACCAAAATTTCCCACAAGAGGGATCGATTATGTAAATACATATCTAATGTTAGGTGTATTATGAGAAAAATATCCTTCTATTACTCCAACATTGGTCTAATCCATGTTAACATGGTTTGCGGGTATCCAATTAAATCAATTTGCTATCTCCTTAAATATCCTCTCTACTTGACCAAACCCTTACTCTAGACCTCTAAGTGATATTATTTAAATCTTTTAAGCCTCTTAAAGATCCTTCTCAGTGTCCCTGATGGCTTGTATCCCTTGATCAACATCACTATGATAGGTTTTATCATTACGGTCCATTAGTGAGGTTAATCTTGCTCTAATGCCACTTGATGCATCATATAGTGAAGGAGCAAAGTTTCCTCATATATAAAAAAGATAAAAATAAAAGATAATAACAAACTAACAGGAAAACTAAAAATTTTGAATATTCTTAGAATTGATAACTAAATTTCAAATCCCAAAGCAAGAGTTTAAATACTCTACTCTCGATAACCATGGGTTAAATAAAAAAAAAATAAAAACATAAAATGTAAATAATTAATGGTGGTTTAAAGATCCATATCATAAAAAGACCTAAAAATATGTATTCAAAATAGATCTTAACCTTTAAAGAGGCTCATTTAGCCTTTGACACTTTACCACAATATCTGCTAAATTTTTTGAATTGGTAAGAATTACACTAATCAAATGCTCAAATAAAAAGTTATAATCCATAGAAGCAAAATTATATTGGACCTTCGAACTATCATTTTAGACAATTCGCCAATCAAGTTAGTCTATAATTTCTTATGCCATATGCTCCATGTCAAGACACCATAATCACCACTCTTCGAGCCTGTTTGTTTTTGTATTTTAAAAGTATTTTTTAAATTTAAATTTTATTTATTTTTTCTTTACTTCAAATTAATATTTTTTTGATGTTTTCAGATCATTTTGATGTGCTGATATTAAAAATATATTTTTTTTAAAAATATATTATTTTGATTTATTTCCAAACAAAAAACATTTTAAAAAACAACCATTACCATATTCTCTAACTAAAAAAAAAACTGATCTTTAAATTAACTCTAGCCTTCGAAGTTTTGCTGGTCATACTGATTAGTTTCAAAACATAGAACAACACAATAAACTTGACTCGACACAACACAATAAGGGTGTTCAAAAAAACCCATCAACCGATTAAACCAAAAAAATTGAGAAACAATTAACCAAAAAAATCGAATTGATAGAAAAAACCGAATAAACTAATTAAAAAAAACCACCCAATCCGATTCAGTTTTGGTTTAAAAAAGCGTAAACCGATTAAACTGGATTAAACCGAACTGGTTTAATTAAATCTAATTAACTTTAAAAAAGATATAAAAACAACCCATCTTTAACCCTAAATCACTCTCTCCCTTTTCAGCCGCCACCCCCCTTTCTCCCTTTCCATCCTTCCCTCCCCCCCTTCCCCTTCCCACCTTCCCCCTTCACAACCCCCTTAGCTCATGCGGAAAGTCCAGCCTGTATGATAAAAATAAAACAAAGAGGAGGATCTATGAAGCAAGTGAACAATGGTTTAAGCCAGACAATTAAGTCCAAAGAGCGAAAACCAATACTAAATCTAAGTTGCTGGTTGCTTTTCTGACTGTTCTTATACCCTTGAAGGTTCTTTTATGCTTGATGGTTGCTTTTCTTGAATTTCTAGGTGGTTGCTATGATTAATAGCTTTGTGATTGATATTTGACGTCAAATTTTTCTTTGATTTAACTTAGTGTTATGATGAAGATTGGCTTATCCAAATACTTATTATTTCTATGATCAAGGAATCTCTTTCTAGCACTCACGAAGACCTCTATAAATCTTTATTGGTTTTTGGGTTTTTAGTTTTTTATTTTAAAAAACTGATCCGAACTGAATAAAATTGATTTGATTTGAATCGATTCTTAGTTCAATCCAGGTTATATTAATAAAAATTATTATTTTTCAGTTCGGTTGAATTTTTAAATTCGATCAGGACGATAAAGACCCCTTTAACACAAGAGTGAAAAACAACGGTTGTCAAACAGGATATATAAAAATGAAAATGAACATGCGAGTCACGGGACATTGGAGTGTGGCAGAAGAAAGTTTGCATTTATGGTGATAGGACTAGATAAGACCATACACGTTTGAGCCAATCGCAGAGTATGGCAAATTACCAGGCCAGACTAGTCATACGAAATAGAGTCGTGGGAACGATGATCTTTATCATCACCGACCGCTTTCAATGACGGTGGAGAACTATTTTGGAGTGGCGTCTGAAGGCTACTCCCAAGACTTTGTAAGCAATTATTTCACTTTTATTACATCATATTCTTAGACTGTCACTCTCATTTTGTGCCTCTCACTCTCCTCTTCAAATAAGAAATTGTTTTAATGTAGTTTTTTTCGCTGTGTGAAGTGGGGCAAAGGGTGGAAGAGATATGTTCCCATGAGCGCTATTGTTTTTGCGGATTAAAAATTATTTTACGAATTTTTTATTTTTTGATTTTTTTTTAACAAATTATTGAGATCCTTCTTTGGATCATATTTTACTGGAAATTAATGCTTGTCATTCTCTCCAAAATACAAGCCTAAAGTCGATCGTACATATTATTAATGGCGTCGCTTTCTCTTCTATTTTTATTGCATTTCAATGCTTATCGAGAATGGCTTATTGAAAAGTACAAAGTTTACACGTCTATCCAACTGTGACCACTCAATCAGATCAAGTCTAATCACGTCGTGATCCGTTGTCCAGAAAATATGGAATCAATTGAAGTATGTATCGTGAAAAAAACATTTTTTTTCTGATGATCACAAGAAACATGTGTGATTTGGTTTTTAATAAAATAATAGTGTTTGTTTTTTTATGTTAATGTTTATTTGAAAATATATTAAAATAATATATATTTTTTTAATATAAATATATTAAAACCATTTAAGAACATGAACTAAATAATTTGAAGTAAAAAAATTTAATTTTTTATAAAAGTGTTTTTTATCGTAAAAACAAACAAGGTTTAAGATAATATTTGTTATTGTGATAACGGTTGTTTTTTATAGTGTTTTTCTTTTAAAAATACATCAAAATAATATTTTATATTTTTTAAAATTTATTTTTAGCATAAACACATCAAAATAATCTAAAAATATAAAAAATTAATTATTTTTCTATCTGAAATGACTATAATACTATTAGATACAAAAACAAAAGAGTGTGAAGGTGTATTTTTGGATTTTCACAATGATTTTTTAGTTATTATAATTTAAGCTAAGAGTTTGTCCAAATATGAAAAATAATAAACACTTAAAATACATAGTAAAAGAACAACAATAATGACTTTAAAGTTAAAAGATTTAAGCATGAGGTTAAGGGGTGTTTTTTGATTTTCACAACAATTTTTTTTTATATATAATTATAAAGTCAGCTTATGGACATTTATATAATTGGCTAAATAAAAATATGATGGGTGCGCTTGTGACATACCCTGAGGTGCATGATTGGCACCCGTACCCTTTGAGCAGCATGTGTGGTGCCTCTTGTAGTCTAAAAACACTCTTTCATCGTGTCGTTGGAAGCATCGTCGTGTCATTGGAAGCGTTGTCATGCCCTATTCCTGCTGGTGTGGTGCACGTCACTAGTGGTGGTTCAATTTGACGCCAATAGGTCTTTTTTTTTTCTTCTCTCTCTCCTCCCGCAAAACTTATAGATTGACTCTCTTATTTATTAGTATTTCAACTTCAATCCTTATTCTTTTTATTTCTAATTTTTTGCTTGGCCCTTTTATAAAAGTTTTATTTTTTTTCAATTTCATCCTTCAATCCCAATATACCGAATATTATATTCTCCAATATGGTCCTCATTCCTTGAATTTCTTTTTTCTTCTCCTTAGCTGTTTTGTAAATTTTTCGTGGTTTTCAATTCATCCTCCAATTCAAATTAATGATACTATGTTTTCAAATTTTTCCTCATTGTTTTGATTTTTTTTTTCAATTTCATCCTTCAACATTTAATTGATTGAGAATTGATTTTTATAATTTTTTTAGATAGAGTACTTTTGAAGTCATTAGTTTGAAAAGTAATGTCTTTTCATAATTCTTACACGGTATGATTACTAACATACCCTTGAAAGCAAAAAAAATAAAAATATATAAACTAGTGTTTAGGGGTTGTTTATACTTTTTATTTTTAAAGAATAGTAAAATCACTAAATTAACCTTAAAAACCATAAATTCTTTAGCTGGTGTTTAGGGGGTTTTTTGTCTTTTCATCCTAGTTTTTTTTGTTATTATCAAGTTGAATTAGGGGCACTTTAGTAATTGTATAAATATAAATATTATTAAAAAAGATGTCTGACGTGTGAAATCAATGAGTGGGTTAAAACTGTGCAAAACTGACTGGTGTATTTATGGTGGTTCAGTGGTCAAATGGTGGCTTTCAGTGCAGCTCACGAATCATCTATGTGGCCCCCTTACAGTGCGACTTACAAATCATTTGAAAATTACTCAAGTTATCTCAAGTCATTTTTAATTTTGTTCTTTGTTATATTTAACTTTTTTTAAGAATTTTTTTTAATTAAATTAAACTATTTGATTAAATATAAATATGTGATGCTCACTTTAGATATTTTGCTTGATTTTCTTTCCAAGTTGTTGCCCTAAGAACGTATGGAACCTCTTTCAGTGTCATTATGCAACCTTTTATAGTGGTGTTAGGACTATCTTAGTTTTTTTTTTTCTAGTGGTGGGGCAGTGTCTACGATTGAGCAATAGTAGTCCCCAATGAGTTTTTCTTTCTCCTCGTGAATATTATATTGTTGGCTCTTTTTGTAGTTAATTATAGCCATTTGTTTTTTGCTTTATTTACTATCGATGCCTTTTTGTTGGTTATATGACTTAGTCTTCTATGCCAAAGAAAACTATCATTAATATTAGTAACATAACAATTTTATATTCTCATGCATGTATCAATCTTAATCTTATAGACATTTCTTTTTCTATTTCTAACAAATATAACTTTTTTATTTTCAAGGATTAAGAAACATATATGGTTAAAGATAATTTTGTAGCCTTTATTACACATTTGACTAATACTTAGCAAATTATGTTTTAAACTATTTACAAGAAATACCTTTTCTATTAAGAGAGAGGACTTACCTTGCTAACTCCAATGAACTTTCCTTTTGAATTGTCTATAAACATGACATTTCCACTATTGATCTTGGTGATGCTTGAGAATAATGAATCATCTCTGATCATATGTCTTAAGCAAACACTATCTAAAAATCACTCTCCATATTCCCTTGATTCCTCATTATCACTCTCAATTTCCATGAAACACTTGTTTGCAACATGCTCTTCATCATCACTTAAACTAAAATATGAGTCATCACTCTATGTTGCTTTCATTGCTTGTTTATAAAGATAGTTCTTCTTCTTGTGTTGAGAAAATGGACAATCAACCTTTATGTGTCTTGTCTTGTTGCACTTGAAGCATCTAAATGCTTCCTTGCTAGATTCTTTCTTATTTCCATCCATCTTTAAGTTTGAGAATTTTCTATTCCTGTGCTTATTTCTTAGGAGATTTCATAATTGTCTTATAATTAGAGCAATATCTTCCTCAATTTCTTCTTCATCATCATCATCATTATTAACATGGTTTATAATTTTGAAGGCCAAATTCTTTTTTGACTTCTCTTCTTGTTTCTTGCTTTCCCATGGTGATTTTACAAGTCATTAGTGAATTGATGAGCTTTTCCAATGGAAGTTTGGTGAGTTTCTTAGCTTTTTCAATGGATTTTTATCTTACAATATAATCATACAACTCAATATTATGCAAAATTGATAGAAAAATATGTGAGAAAATCACAACTTTTTTGAAAGGAACTTTGAAAATTTTGATTTTTTAGTATATAATATTATATTATTATAATTAAATATATTATAATATATATGGCTTGGTTGGCCATCGGCCTAACATATTTGGGCTTATGTTTTTGGGTTAGATCCAGCCCAAGCGAAGATGGTCACTGCCTCACTAGCCCAACCTAGTGACCATGAGGGCTAATTATTTTAGCCAGTGTAAAATACAGTGGCAAAGGGAGGGAATTTGGAGGCAAGCAAAATGGAGAAGACTCGTCTGATCGGAAGAGAAGAGAGGCTAGAAGCATTCCAGGTGTTGTAGGGAAGACCAACGAGTGGTTGATGGTGACAACGACAACCGAGACGCTGTGATAGAACTGGCTAAATCTAGTCAAGAGGGGGAAAAGAAAACAAAACTGGTCAAAAATAGTTTTTTTCTCAATTTTAGCTTCTACATTCTCCCCCTTCAAACCATGAAATCTAGATCTATTTATAGGGGTGGAAGAGAGACATTTTATCTTTAATGGTGTCAAATCTTGACCCTTGGTTTAACTAATAAGGATCTCAACCGTTAATTCAAAGTGATCATTATGAGCTGTCAAATCTAGTAGGAAAAGGGATGGTCGGGTTGGTCACTTTAGACCGACTCTATAGTTATTGTGGTGTTAATCAACCTGAATAGATCATACCAAGGTGACTTAAGATGTTAAGTAATTATTTCTATGCATATTTTGTCAAATTTGATAAAGGATAGAGACATTAAATACACTTATAAAATAGCTCTGAAAGCAGTTTTTTTTAAAGATAGAGGCATTAATTGAACGATTGAAGAGAAGAGGGAGTGGCTGACGTTTGATCCAGAGAGGTTGCCACGGTGACTCACTACTGATTTTGGTCTTGAAAACAGGGTTGGCACCCCAGGTTGGCTAGAAGAATCACTAACAGCCTTGGAAGGTGATGGTGGTTGGGGAATTGATGTGAGGGGAGTTTTAAGTAGAAAAATATGTGAGAAAATCACAACTTTTTTGAAAGGAACTTTGAAAATTTTGATTTTTTAATATATAATATTATAGTATATATTATTATATTATTATAATTAGATATATTATAATATATATGGTTGGGTTGGCCATCGGCCTAACATATTTGGGCTTATGTTTTTGGGTTAAACCCAGCCCAAGCGCAGATGGTCACTGCCTTAGTAGCCCAACCTAGTGACCATGAGGGCTAATTATTTTGGCCAGTGTAAAATACAGTGGCAAAGGGAGGGAATTTGGAGGCAAGCAAAATGGAGAAGACTCGTCTGATCGGAGGAGAAGAGAGGCTAGAAGCATTCCAGGTGTTGCAGGGAAGACCAACGAGTGGTTGGTGGTGACAACGGCAGCCGAGACGCTACGATAGAACTAGCTAAATCTAGTCGAGAGGGGGAAAAGAAAACAAAACTAGTCAAAAATAGTTTTTTTCTCAATTTTGGCTTCTACATTCTCCCCCTTCAAACCATGAAATCTAGATCTATTTATAGGGGTGGAAGAGAGACATTTTATCTTTAATGGTGTCAAATCTTGACCCTTGGTTTAACTAATAAGGATCTCAACCGTTAATTCAAAGTGATCATTATGAGCTGTCAAATCTAGTAGGAAAAGGGATGGTCGGGTTGGCCATTTTAGACCGACTCTATAGTTATTGTGGTGTTAATCAACCTAAATAAATCATACCAAGGTGACTTAAGATGTTAAGTAATTATTTCTACGCATATTTTGTCAAATTTAATAAAGGATAGAGACATTAAATACACTTATAAAATAGCTCTGAAAGCAGTTTTTTAAAGATAGAGGCATTAATTGAATGATGTCAGTTGATGAACGATTGAAGAGAAGAGGGAGTGGTTGACGTTTGATCCAGAGAGGTTGCCACGATGACTCACTGCTGGTTTTGGTCTTGAAAACAGGGTTGGCGCCCTAGGTTGGCTAGAAGAATCACTGACAGCCTTAGAAGGTGATGGTGGTTGGGGAATTGATGTGAGGGGAGTGTTATAATGTTTGTTCTCCTTGTCTATTCGGAAATGTAAGTTTTAAAAGGAGATAAAAAGCCGGATTTTGGGATTTTGAATTGTTGAAGATTTAGGCTTAATTACTCAACGAACTTGGCTGGAAATTGAGTTTTAGAAGCTGTAATTGGACAATTGAAATTGATTGGACTGAAAAAAATAGGTTTGAAACAAAGTAAAATCAATTGGTACCTGGGTATTTTTTTTTCATTTTCATTATAGTCCTTAGATTTTGAATCTTTCCAACATCATTCAATTAGGGTTTTAAATCTTGATTTTTTGCAAATTGATCTTTTCAGTTTAGCCACTTTCAATTTTAGTCATTGGTATCCAAAAGCTTGCAATTTTAACTTGATTTTCTCTAAATTATATTTTTTTTTCAATTGAATCCCAAATTAAATTAATTAAGAGTCTTTGATTTAAGCACCCTAACTGACTGATCCTTGTTTTTAAAAGTATGTAATTTTTACTAAACTAACTCCCCATCTTGAATTTTATTTCTTCAAATAAATCTTTAATTGCAACCCAAACCATTATTAGATTTAATTGAACTTCCAAACTTAATCTTTGATTTGTAAAACTCAATTATTCGTTCAATTTCAAACCCAATTATATATTTTTTTTCATTTTTGTATTTTTATGATTATTTCTAACTTAATTTGACAAAAAAATTAAATAAAAATGACGAAATGATTAATTTGGAACCTTTGAAATTAATTTAATTTCAAGGTTAAATCAATCCTTTTTGTTTGAAACACTTTTAAGGTTATTGACTTGAATTCTAGATGGAATTGAAGTCATAAAATATAGGCAAAGGCAAATTAGAGGGAAAACACATGATTTGATACAATAATTTCAAATAAAAAAATTTTATTTTAAAAATACCTCTCTTTCTTTTCTCTCAAAACAAGCCCTGCAACTTCTCTTTTCTATTTTTTTCATTTCTTCAATGCGCAAAAGCTTTGGTTTTTTTGCTGAAAATGCTTTTAAGAATTTTTATTTCGAGTGCTGAATCCGTTAAATACAGATGAAAATGAGTTAGTGCCAAAATTTGAACAAATGGGATCGTAGTTATCGAAGCGGTGGATTGCATTATGCAAGGAAAATGGTTTGAAGGAAAGAGACGTTTTTGTGTTTAAGCAGATCGAGGGAAAGAACAGTGCGCGTTACAATATTTCGTGCAGATGAAGATGTTGATCTTTGGATTAATTACTTCTAGGGAAAAAAGAACTGTTCAAACTAGATTGTTAGCTAGTATAACTTTTTTAAATGTCATTTTAAATGTTGTGGTTACTTTTTTATTTGCATGCATTAGTATGTTTAAGAATTTAAGAAAAATCAGTATGATCTTGAAAGCTTCATTTCTCACACCAATTTGTTCATTCTAAACTTTAATTTTGTCATATTTTAATCCTTAAAAATTAAGAAATGTGAGAGAAATTTACCGGAAAAAAAAGATATCAAAGAATGTCTTTCAAAATAAAATTCTAGTAATGTGATTTCTACCTTTATTGATATCGGAAAAAGTAGATCATGGCTTGAAAATGTTTTCTTGATTTGATTTTATTTTGCATTTTTAAGCCGGTTATAATGTAATCTAAGGTTTTAAATGGGATTTTAAAGGATTATATCATTTTTTTTTTGTTAAAATAAGATTAAAATTTGTGTTTCTAAAGTTCAAAAAGTTGTACCCTAGTATTCTAGGCAATAGAGCTACCTTCATTGACTGGAATCTAACCTTAAAGAAAAAGGTGGCGCTAGTCGGGACACGAAGGTTCAAGCACCCATGCGTCATACTTCTAAGCCTTAGAGTGCTTGGGCCTTCCTTTCAAGCCTAGAAGCCTTTAAGCTAGTCTGGACCTTTTTTTTAGGCTTTTATTTTTATTAAATTTTTAATTTTTTTTTTAAAAAATTATTTAAATATACAAATAAAATGATATTTAAATTTTTTTTATATCACTTCTTTCTTTTTAAATAATATTTAATCTTTTATAATTATATTTTATTCTTTTATAATTTTAAAAATATGCATATTTAGGATAACCAAATAGAAAACAAATTAAAAAAATTATAAAGTTTAATTCTCAATCAACTCAGTATTGAAAGATGAATTTTTAAAAAAATTAATTAAAAAAAGACAAAAAAAAAAAAACTTAGATCAATTAGGTTTAACTAGATAAATCAGTAACTTGAGTCATAAAATGAGAATACCTTTATAAAACACAGATTAAAATAAATCATGAAATCTAATTCACAATTAATTCAATGTTAAAGTATAAAATTGAGAGTGAAAAAAAGTCAATTAGAAAAAAAAATTAATTAGTTAAGTTAACTTGATAAATATTTTATTTGAATAATGAGTGTAAGATAACTTGATAAAAAAATAAATTACAAAATATTATAAAGTTTAATTTCTAATAAATTTAATATTAATATATATATATATATTAAAAATTTAAAGATAGAAAAAAAAATATTATTTTAATTAATAGTATCAGATGAGAAGTGCTATACTAAAACCCTCTCTTCTTTTAGTATTTTGTTTTTTTAATAATTATTTTTACCACTGAACGAGGCTTTTTATATAATCATTAATGGCAATAATTGATCAGCAATAAATCTCCTTTTGAAAATACAGCACCACTTCTTAAGCAAAGAAATGAGAACAAGCCAGACGTTGACACATCAGATGGACAATCGTGAAGATAAAGACGTGGCAAGATCATATCTGTACAGAATGATAAACATATGACCGTTAAATTATTGGACTGGCAGTATATAGTTACCGCAGTAAGCATCTGACTTCTATTAATTAAAGGAGTGGGTGAGGGCGTACTGCGCCCACGGGAGAGGGTTAACCAAGAGCTCACGTTATAATACAGATAGCAGAAGTTGTGGCCCAAAAGCTAAAGCCAAAGTGACTCGAACTACGATGCGCCGTAGGTGGCGGGCGGCGGGCGAGAGAGAGGGGCTGACATAATATCGTCGTCATGCATATCCTTGATGTCGTAATCTCTTGATATTTCAGCACCTTTTGTCTTTTTTTCCCCTGTATTATATATTAATATTAAATTAAGATAATTGTTTTTTTATTTCTCTCTTTTTTTACTATATATTTTTTAAAAAAACTTGTTATTTAATATACTACAAAATTAATGTAATTGTTACAAAACAAGGCCGAAATAATTAAAAAAGGAGTGGTTATACATAAAATAAGATGCTGAGAAAAGTCAACTAGTCATCTCTTTCATGGGACATTGACACAGCGGGATACTTTGTATATGTACTCGTACATGTAAAGTTTATACAGTGAAAGTTGAAAAGACAGGAGCAGATTAATTATTAAATATAGAATAGCGAGGCGAGGTATTATAAGGGTGTGTTTGATTTCTGTTTTTGTGTTTGCTTCAGTGTAAATGTTTTTGCTGTCATTTGTTTTTTGTTTTTTAATAGTATGACCCGCAAACTCAACAACAAAAATAAATATATATTTAGAGCTGATTGGAACAGATTTGGAATATTATTTTTTTTTTTTTATCTAAATTAATTTTTTTTATTTTTAATTATTTTGATGTGATAATGTTAAAAATAATTTTTTTAAATAAATATTAAATATAAAATATATTTTTAAAAAGCTACACCTAACACACTTTAAACATTTTTTTATTAAACAATACTTAGTTATTGTCACTTGTTAAAGCCAAAATTTTCTATCAGAATGCAAAATGTTTGCCAGTACTAGTTATATATGTTGAAATATTCGATGTGTGAAAAATTCAAATGAGACGACAATTCATTTGATTTGGTAATACAAAGTTTGTCAATTTTGTTTTGGCAGGTATTTTTTTTTCAATTATAATGAAATATTTTAATTTCAAAATATTTCGACGTGTCGTTTTAGGGTTTTACTGTTCACATACATGCGCGCGCACGCGCACACACAACAAACATAATTCAAATTCAAGATAAATTAATTATAAATTATGCAATACAAAAACAATGTCAAACAAATATAATTTTAAAATTTAAAATACTTCTAAATAGTTAAGATTAAATGGATGTTTAATTTAAAGTAATACAACTTAAATAAAATATCAAAATATTATGAAAGTAAAATGTCTTAACACAAATATTTTAAATATAAAGATAGGTCAATGTTATTAAGGCTAATGGAATCTAAAACATGCTTTATTTTGTTCAAATTCCTACAAAGTATAAACATGAAAAAAACAACATGAATATAAACCTTATATATTAGTGATAAATCTAATTTTAAAAAATTAATATTATTGTTAATGAAAAGGGTAATAATAATTTTCAATATTATTATTAATATCATTTTTATTGAAAATAGTAATGAAAAAGAGATTTTTCTACTTAGTTGATTTAATTAATTAAATTGAATCACGATCAATTTAATTCAATGGTTTTTCAAGACTGGAACGGAACATGTGGAATGAAACCGAAATATTCCAGTCGAAATTTAGCTGAAAAATCAGGAACGGACCGAGATTTGAAATGAGATGAAAATTGTTTTGTTTTTTGAATTGATATTAAATGTTTCGGCCATTCCGGACGAAACAAAACGGAATTGACAACCTTGGGTAATACTCAAATAATCGAACAAGATCCATCCTTTTCTTTTTCTTTTATTTTTAAAAAAGTGATGTAGCATTTTTTATATATATTTTTTACATAGAATAACAGTTTTAATTTTAATTTTAATTTTAGTTTTCTAATTTAGATCAGGTAAATGTTGTATATGAGTCCAATTAACATCCTCCTGCTTTTGGATTGGAACTTGGACATCAAGAACATTGAGAAAAGGCTTGGATTTAGTTTCCATAAAGTAACCTCGAGTAAATTAAAAAAAAAAGTAGAAAACTTGAAAAGATTGCATAAAAAGGTTGCCAAATTATCACTACCATATCAGGAAAGTAGGTTATATCTTAACCCAGCCTCCATGTTGCAAGAAGTATGTTAGCGTTTTGGACTTCTATTATATGAAGGTATTCAAACTGATGAAGCCATGAAAAAATTAAAAAAAAAGGCTTAATTATGTTCTGGCTTAACCTTGTTTTGATTTTGGCTTAAGTTGTTTTTGTAAAATAATCACTTGTAAAACAAGAGATTTTCTAATGTTTAAGTTAATATGTGTATAAAAAAAAGATAATGTAAAAAGAAAAATAAAGGTAAGTTGTGTGCGCATCTAAGTGTAACTTGGTTGTAACTTTGTTGTAGTTTTGTTGTGTGTGGATCTGTGGTTTACCAAGGTCTCATCTCCTTCTACTTGGTGAGCCTAAGTGTATTTATACACCTAGTATAGTATTGTAATCTCTTTATGGAGAGAGAAAGAGAAAAACGGATTGGTCACTGGGCTAGGTCAAACGAATAGTTGGTCTAGCCGTTTAATATTTTGGGCGACCGTGCTGGCCATTAGAACCTTAGGACCATGCTAGTCCCAACCTTTTTATGATTTTTTTTTTTTAGTTTTTGTACCAACCCCCCCCCCCCCAAGTTTTCTAAGCAAACATGTTTGGAACACTTTAGATTGAAATGTGGGTGAAAATACTTATTGTATAGATTACTTTTTGTGAACTTGTGTTACTTTTTGGGGCCGTGAATGTCATCTTCATAGAGATATAATGATATTTTATGGAGTCTTGGAGATTTAAAGATATGGACTATAAAGTTTTTTCATGGAGACTTTCGTTAGAGTTATAAAGATCTTCAGGGGAGACATGAAGACTATATAAAGATTTTTCTTGGAGAAATAGTACTATTTTATTGAAAAAATTTAGAGATGGAGATAAAATTTTTTTAGATAATTAGGGGATAATTATCTCAGGTAGCACGTCAAGTGCAAGTACGCAAGCTTTTTTCCCCAGCTCTAGCTACATTTCTTTTTTTTATATATATAAACTAGTAGAGATAACCTCTAATGATCAATTATTCTATCATTTAAAAAAATATTATTTTGATGCATATCAAAGTAAAAAACATTTTGAACCGCAACCATTGTCACATTCTCAAACACCTTCTTAGTTTGTTAGTTACAGGTAATTGATTTCCTTGTTTATAGGATCAGGTTAGAAACATGTGAGGCAAGTAATGAATGACAATTTTTTATAACAAGTTTTCTTCTTCTTCTTGCTTTCTATCTTTCTTTCTTTCTTTACTCTCAATTCTTTTTAGTTTCTTAATAATTAAGGCTAAGGCCATAATAAGGGGATGCAAGTGGGGATAGAAAAATACTTGTTGAATGGGAAGAGTATCGATTACAAAATAACATATTGTAAATCATGAATAATCACAGTGTTTATTGGATTATCAATTTGTAATGCTTTATTATATCATCAATTACTATTTAAATAAGATATTAAATTGTTGAGCATTTACAAAAAAAAAAAATATACTAAAAAAGGAGGGGGTTTTACTGTACCTCTCCTCAAAAAACATTATTCAGTGGTATAATGTTTTTTTTCAATTTTAATTTCATCCTTTAACATTAGACTTATTAGGAATTGAACTTTATATTTTTTTTCAATTTACTTTTTATTAGGTTATTCTAGTCTCATGGCCCAGACCGAGGGTTTTGTGAGTTAACTCGGTTGACTTGAGTTTTTTTTTTTCCTTTTTCTAATTGATTTTTTTTTCAATTTCATCATTCAACGCTGGGTTGATTGAGAATTAGACTTTCTTTTTGTTTTCTCTCTTTGTTGTTATCCTCGTCTCATGACCCGGGTCTTGGATTTGACAGGTTAAACCGGGTTAACTCAGATTATTTTTTGGGTCTTTTTTTAAATCGATTTTTTTCAATTTAATCATTTAACTTTGGATTTATTAAAAATTAAGCTATATAATTTGTTTTGATTTGTTTTTTATAAAGTTATCATGGTTTCATGATCCGAGATGCAATTGATAAGTAGGGTTGAGCATTTCTGGTTCGGTTCAGTTTTGAACCAAAATAAACAACCAAATCAATTTTTTTTTAATTTTTTGAATCAAACCAAATCAAAAACTGATTCAAACCGATTAATTTCGGTATGGTTTTTTTTCCCTTCCAAACCGATTCAAACCCAATGGTCCTCTCTACTTCTCCAGCAGCCTCGTACAACAAATCCCAAGTTGTTGGAGGTGAAGACCCATTCGGGCTTCCACGGCTAGACCCTTGTCTACAACCGCACATGCGTCCAACTTCACATAGCGTTGATTAAGGCGATCCAGACAAAACCCAACCCTATAAATCAGGCAAAAAACTCAAGACTCAAACATTAGCCCCAAAAAACATAATCATAAAAACCAGAGCAGGTTGTCCTACTTTAAAAAGAAACTTAAAGAAAGCAATACCTTAGTCTTTTCGGTGCCATAAGGGAGGTCGTTTCTCTTGAAATCATCTTCAAGGGTATAATGAGCTATTTGGCGAGTTAACCCAGCCAAGTAATCTTCTTCGTCACTCTCTGTCTCAGTAGAGCCAACCATAGACTTAACATGAGAACTAAGATCCGAAGAAAACCCAAAGGAACCAAATCTATAAGGGAGGGGAGAAAAATCAAAACAGAGAGTAAAGTTAGAGTAAAGGGAGAGAGATGCAAAGAAGGAAGGGTGGCGGTGGCTGATGGCTAAATGTTACTCTAGGGTTAGAAAACATTGTCTTTATACTTGCTTTATTTTTTTTAAGTGTTGGTTGGTTGAACCAGTTCAGTTCAATCGGTTTCAGACTTTAGAAACCGAACCGAACCGGAAATTTTTTGTGATTTTTTAATCGGTTAATTTGGTTTTTTTTTTATTTAGTTTTTTCGGTTAATTTTTTTTCCCGGTTTTCTTAGTTTAATATCGGTTTTTTTACTCACCTCTATTGATAAGTTAATCTAAGTTTACACGAATCGATCCAATATATTGTTATCTCAATATTTATAAAAGAAAGTACATTATTTTCATTTTTATACTGATTTTTATTTTGATGGATATTTCTTGAATCTTCTCCTATGGATTTTAGCACTTTGGTAATTTGGAAGCGTTATTAGAGAAAAGCAAGTCTTTTATGTACCAGTTATCATCATGATTCCAGCTTAGAATTAAGCATTTGGAATTGAGGTCAAAATAATGAAACTGAAGCATGGAAATACAAGGATTATATGGATTGTGGTGTCAGTTTGTAACAAATGGAAACAGAAACTTCATAGCCATGAAGCCCTTGAGTCTTTTGTTAGTCGGTCAATTGGACAACGCATTCTTCTTCACGGGGAACAAAAATTAAAGTCTCCTACCAAGAAGGGATTCATTTTATGTAAATAAAAGGTTTATATGATAAAAATAAAATTGCATCCGTCCTTGTGAATGCCTTGTGAAGTCTCTGAAGAACTCGTAGTGCATGGTCGATTGCAGATATTGGATCGGCATGTTTGCACTAGCAGTTTGAAATGGTTATAATTTCATTGTTGATTCTGTGTATTGGTACATTAATGCTAACTGATGTGATGCTCAGGGCTGTTTGTTGGTCCTGCTTGTGTGAGTGTCTATATAATGAGTTCAGTTAGAACTATGGACTGCAGGAATAACCTTTCAAGAAGCAGCTTACTTCTAAACAAGGTAGCATCAAGTGCTGAATCTTTTGATTTGTTTTGGTTCAGAAAGCTGCTTATGATGCTGATAAAGTGTTCTTGGCTGTATTTGACAAACTTGAAGCCATGATGCCGAAGGGCAATTTCTATGCACCGGATGGTGAGTAACTTATTTTCTTGACTAAAAATCAAGTGTCTTATAGACATATACTAAATAAACCTGTTTAAAAAAGATTGAAATCAGAACAAAAGCCAGATTAGAACACCCAACTTCACTGTTTTCTGTAGAATGAATCACTACCAAAAAGCTAGATTTGAAACTGTGCTGATAAAAATCTAGCAATAAATTGATCAATCCAGCCCCATGTACTGGGAACATGGCATTGCCAGCAACCATGAAAGTCAAGGACTCGGCCTTGCTCTTGGTCTGATAGTGTTTGTTGCTGCGCTCCCTGACTTTTCTGTTGAGATGCATTTGAGGTATACAAGGCTAGAAAGTTGGAGTCTTGTGTTGGGTCATGAGCGATGCATCTGGTAACGTTGGGAGGAAGGTGCTTCAGATTTTTGTGATGCTTAACAATATTGGGGTCCTCGTTGCTTACATGATTATTGTGCATATGACTTGATATTGGTTTGTAATTTGTTAATTATAGTTTTGCATTTTAATATGTGGGTTTAAGAACAGAGGACTCAATTGGTAATGGCTAATCTCAATGAGTGCTTAATATTAGCAAAGCTATTACAAATGGAAGAAGAGAGCGAGAAATATACCAATTATTTGGGGGTTGAAAATTGATTTTTGCGATGTCAGCATAAATTAGGGCATCAAACTTCTGGTTTTGGAGATGATAAATGGAATAGGATAATAAACATGCCCTATGAAAGTGCAATTACACTGCATGATGGCAGCTGTGAAATTACAAAAATTCAGTGGAAGATGTTACTCAACAGTTTGATTCGAATAGTACAAACTTGCAGTTGTAGAATGAATTTTGTATCTTATTTAGACAAGTTCAAATATTCTTACATGTTTCAATTGCTTACATAGCAAGCTGATGTGTTGTCTGGAACATATTCAAGTGGAGTTCATAGGGCTAGTGTTTTGAAGGTACCTTTCTTCTTCTTTTCATTACCTTTCTATATTTTCTCCACTGGCACGCTTCAAGCATATAGGTCTTTCATAACCTGTTTTCTACTTTAAAAGATAACACATGGTTTAAGAACTTGAGTTTTTCTCATGTTATGCAATATCTAAAACAGGTTTTAATTTCATATTTGTGTGAGTTCTTATTGAATTCATTGTATTTTACAAGATAAAATCTTATAGTACCGTTTAACAGAAAGTAAGTCCTAGTTCTTACCTTCTCTTTATTAACACATTTAGCAAATAAATATCATAAAATTCTTACAGAGAAGAAATATAAATATATAAATATTCCATCTAGCCCTCACTATGGCCAGCCATCCCTACAAGTTTATTCATTCAAAATTGTTCCTTTCCTTTGTGAAGTGTTCTGAAATTACATCCCCCTATTCATCCCTATTTTTTTTTCCCTCTTTCTAGTCTAGATTTCCTCAACAACCGGTGTAAGAATCCTAGGCCATTTGCTTAGGATTTTCTTCTTCTTTTTTAGTCCGAAAGTCACAAGAATAGTGGAAAAGGGTATTGGTTTATACCTCACTATTTTCAACAGCTTTAGGAAGGGATTTAATGGTCAGTTCATCTCTTTTTGACCAACTTCTTCCTTCTCTCGCTTATTATCCAACCAGCCCTCCAGGTTCTTCTTTCTATTTTTTCCTCTTTATCCAAAATCGTGAGGTATTCCTTCAGTCAAGAGATGAAATGGGTCTTACCTCACCTTTTTTTTTTTACAGGTTCCAAGTGTAGTTTCAAATGTTTCTCTTCTTTTTTTTGTCTCTTTTTCTCCTTTCCTTTTCTTTTCTTCTACAGCTTGGTTGGCTACTACACCTTTCCTCCTTCCATGATTTCAGTCACTAACCTCATTCTCTAGGTTTTCTTTAGCTCACACATTTAATAAAGGGGCATGCAATTGGATTGGGTCCGGTTTTCTGTGAAGAAGGGGCAAAGGAGCAAGAACATGCAGCTGGTCTTTGAGAAGAGGAAGGGCCAACCTTTCTCTTCATTGTATTTATAGCCCCTATAAGTGTGCTAGGGTGTGTGGGGTTTTGTTCTACTTTTATCCTTGTTCCTCACTAAATTATCTCAGAACTAGTTTTTCCCCCTTCCAAGACCTCTCAAAAGTAAACCGGTTTGGTCCCCTTAATTTTATTTAGTGTTGGTTGGCCTTTTGTTCAAGTTTTTGTTAGGATTTACATTTTTTTTTCTCCAAAATTGGTTGGTTTTTCACCCTTTAATTCTTCCTAGTATGGTTCGACCAAAAACAAGATCTGTCGGGTTTTAAAAAACAAATGGATTCGTCAGCGCACCTATCCACCATTGAATCAAAAATCAGCATCGAAAACTAGGCCACTGTCACTTTAGAAAATGGCAACGAAAAATTATGCCGCTGCCGACTCAAAAATCAACAATAAAAAAAACTTGTGTCTTTGCCAATCCAAAAATCAGCAGTGAAAACTACATCGTTGCCGATGCAGAAATCATTAGCGAAAACTATGTTGCTGCCGATGCAGAAATCAGCAAAAAATGGAGTCATTTCTGGCTTTACTTTTTTGTTAGATGTTTACAATCCAATCCCTCACCAAAACACCATAATCATCTTCCTTATATCTTTTATGAGTTTTTCTACTATTTTTATTGCAAACTGCCAACCCAAGCTTCCATTAATAGCCTCCTTGCCATCACAACCGTGGAACTACCACCTAAACATCAAAAAATCAATGTGAAACATTTGTATTGTTTCTTAGATGGGTTTTATTATTGAATTGACAAAATTTTGTATTTAATTAGTAATTTGTGTTCTGTTTGATAATTAGATAATAGTAGGTTTTGAATGTTGTAATTATGTGTTTTTAATACAATTGATGTTATTTATAGAATCAATTAGGTTTGAATTAGAGAAATTATGGTTTAAATTGATTATTGAGCTACTTGTCATTTAATTATATTGTTTGAATTGATATAAATTTTGTTTTAATTGATGCAATTAGATAGGATTTTAATCAATTGATGTTATTAATAAAGTTATGGTCAAATTCATAGCAACTAGAGTTTGTGTTGAATTTTTTAAAAAAATGATGGTGAAGATTTTGTTTAATTGAGATCATTTACTTTTTAATTGATATTCAATTATCGTTATTGATATTTTTAATTTTAAAAATTATTCAGTTGATATTTTGTTAAAATTGTTGTACCTTGAATTTTTGCAATTAATTATTTTGTATTGCTATTATTATGGTCAAAGTAATAACAATTATTGTTTGTGTTGAAGTTTGAGATAATTTGTTTGTTATGAAATGAGTATTTTTATTTTATAGACTATGCCTTCAAACTTCTTTCATTGCATCATTATAATGGTACTATTATTCCCGATATGAATAATAATATCACTTATATTAGCAGAAATAGTGTGTTCTTGAATGATACTAGAGGCATGTCATTTAAAGATACCAAAAATGTTAGATGTGGCAGATTTGAGTTGAATTATGATAATATTGAAATATATATCACTTAGAGGTATCTTTTTAGGGAACATCAGTGTTTTTTTATACCAATTACATGCGATGTAAATTTTAAAAATATGATGAAAATGTTCATCCAAAGTGGAACAAATATTATGGATTTTTATGTGTGTAGCCAACCTAAATTTAGTAACTCATGTAATATGAAGCATGGAGATACTAATGTATCAATACTCATTTTTACGCAGCCACTTAGATAATTATCACATTCAATTGATGCTTGTTTATCTAGGACATTGGAAGATAGGGTTATAGGAATTTGTGATGAAAATAGAATTAAAATTACATATTATTATCATCATAGATATGACTCTTGCAATCCTAGTGAAATTAAAGATGAGGGTGTAATAGATTTAGTTGAAAAATCAGATGATGATGATGATGATGATAATGAGAAGGAGGAGGAGGTCTCTTGTTCCAAAATTTGATCATGATAGTAAAGTTGATGAAATGGTTTGTAATTGGTTTGTTTATCATGAAAAATAAGTTGGTAGTGGTGATATACAGTAGTGTTATATATATATGGTATTAAGCATGAAATGGCAAAACTTTAGCCTGAATCGATTATATATCATCATTATTGTGTTAGATACTTGGCAAACAACTTCTATCACAAATTCAAAGATTTGTCAGTTGAGAAGGAGTTGTTTAGCATGTGTTATGAATCTTCATAACATAAATTTGATGTATGGTTTGATGATATGGGTCATAGTCATCCAGAATAGAAATAATAGCTTTAATGGGTATCAAAATAAAAATGGACACTTTCTTATGATAGGGGTCATCGATATGACAAAATAATAACAAACCTTTCTGAATCTTTTAATCATATGTTTGAAAGGTGCATGTGTTTTGCCTATTTTTACTTTAGTCCAATTGACTTTGCCCTTCATATTGAAAGGTGACTTATGGACATTAGTTGTCCCCTTCATATTTTTTAATCTTGTTAAGATGCATTGTCCGGACCGTGTAATGTGATAATTTAGCTTTAAGTAGTATGTCTTGTATGATATAGATACGAGTAATCAGTTGCATTTTATTAATCATTCGAGTAGGCATGTTGATTATGATTGAATGATCCACCATCTTCAGCATATATCGATGTGGGATGCACAAAGAAATTTTATTTTTAGAGAGGTGCATCCTGCAACTTTTAAGGAGGAATACATGGACTGATACCTAAGTATAACACATTGAATCATTACACCAAACTTAGCGCAAGTTCCTCCACTTGAGAAGATAAAGTATGAGTCATTTGCACGTCGGATTCAAAATATTGTAAGTATTTGTTACTTTTTATAGACTTTGACAAAACCATTGCATTTTATTTATGGATTAATAGTTTATATTTACTTCATATTGGGTTGGACAATTGTTACATGATGGTTGACATGTTACAACTGATCTTCGTGATCTTGATGATGATGGACTTGCTCGTTATTATACATCTTCTTAGTTCGAGAAATGTCATATTACACTTGACCTATTAGGGGAGACATTAAGCTAGATGATATTGTCTTAGAGGATTAGATTACACAAACAAGTGAAAATTATGTTGTTGATGAAGTTGATTCATCCACTAATCATAGCAGAAGACATAGATAAGCTCAAATGTATTATTATGTTGTGTATAATTATATTGTTTTTTTTTTTATTTAAGAATTATTTTTATATTATTACTTTAGTAATAATATTTTAGTTAATTATCATGTTAATTTTAAAGTTGTCTTACATATTATGTATTTCAATACTTATTTTATATAAACATGATTTAAAATCGTTAATTAACAAATGAACATATGAATAAGTTATTTAAGATTTCAAATCATACATTAATAACATAAAAAATGCACATAAATAAAAATAACATTTAAAAAACACACCCATTAAATTGAGATTATAATTAATAAATAAAATTTATCACACTTTCACAATTATAGGTTTGGGGTTTGGTAATTTAAGGTCTTGTTTAGGCTTTAGTTTTGGTGGTTTAGACTTTATTTTATGTAAAATTTGAGATTGGGTTCATGTAAAAAGTGTGCTTCTTAACACAATCATTATTATCATTAGTAGTTCTATAACATTTGTTTAGAACTATTATTGTTATTAGCAGTTGACAATCGTTAATGTTATTAGCAGTGGATTAATACAACTGCTATTGTTGTTAGTAGTTATTTAATAAAACTTTGTTTTTCAATAATAATTAAGTCAAAATTTGTTATTTCTCAAATACATTTATGTTATATCTTAAACAAACAAATAAAAAAAACAATGTGAATTTGATAAAATAACCAGTGATTTTCTATCCTCAAAGTTTGGTTGCTCTACTCATTGACTAAACAGTATCAAAACTTTAGTGGCAGTAGATTTTTAGTTATTAGTTGTACGAGATCCATGACATTTCACTTCAGTTGCGGCTTGGATGCGTCAGCTTTTACTTCTAAAAGTTGATTGATTATGGCGTCTTTCTTTCTATCGTGAGGTTAGCTTAGCTCTTAATTATTATTATACTGTTTGTATCTCTCTACCACGATAGATAGCTCTTGTCAAGAACCGGGGTTTGATATAGTTCGCTTCTCTATTACTAATAATCTTTTTTATCAGTCTACTTTTTCAATATAATGCTGTATTCTGTTTTTGTAACACAACATTTTTATTTAACTAATAATAATCTTTTACGAAGGCGATTGCTACAGCCCTTTCGTAAAACGCCAAAGCTTGGACAGATGACCAAAAGAGGAGAAGATCGTGGGGGGATTTTTTTGTCCTTTTAAGATAGGTACTGTTAAGTGGGAGCGGAGCCTTGACAACTAGAAAAGATAAAAATGGCAATGTGTTTGATTTTGATGGGGAGAGAGAGAGGGAGAGACCTTAGCATGCAGATTGACGAGATGATTTGATGTAAAGCCTGTTAGGAGGCGAAGAAACTGGCTGGCCCTTGTGTCTCAAAATCCGAGCATGATGTGTCAAAATCTCATATCATCAATCTCTCACTCTCCCTCTTTTCATGGTTGATGGATGGATGGGATTGCTGAATAAAGATGCAAAGCATGGTTTAAATAATCATTTCTTGAGTTGAACTCGGCACCGCATCACAAGTCTGGCAGTAAAATGGAAAACTCAAAAACCGAAGCCAGAACTCACTTGAATGGCTCGCGTCTGCAACTTGTAAGTGGTAAAATAGCATGGTAAAATTCAACAAAGTATAATAAAGTAAATCCTTTCGATTTTCTCCTTGTTTTATTATTAATTAGGTTTTTATTTATGAAGAGGTGGGGTGCATGTCTGGAGCAACCACATCTAATCTCTTTCCATGCAGGATCAAATCATCCCAACTCAATTTGAATCAAGTGAGCCAATCTCACTTAACTCGAAAGTCTTTGAACTGCCTGGTATCCTATGAAGAATAAGGAATGACTGTCTAAGATAAGAGTAGGAACTGTACGATTTTGGTGTCACGAGCTTTATCAGCGGTTCTCCACTCCCTATTCCAATTTCCACTTTTTGTTTGGAATATCCTGTAGGAATTTTAAGCGTATAAAGCCAAGAAATTTGTCTCTTATTGAGCACCTATGACCTCTGCGTGTGGAATTACATGATAGCTCGTCTTGGTGACAGAAAATGCAGCAAGCAAGTCTTGAAGGGAAACTCAGAATTTAAATATCAGGAGGAAGAGACATTTGTGTATGCTTTCAAACATGATGTGCTAGATTTTAGAATTTAAAAAAATATTCTACTATCACAGCTCATACTAGAGCCTTTTGGGACGTCTTTATTCCCACTTTTTGATAGGATATTGCCCACTTTAAGTAATATTTCTTTCATTTTATTATAAAGTTTCCAGGTTAGATGTGGTAAAAGGTACGAGGGTTGGATTTTTGGTCCCCTTTGTCTGAAATTATAACATGTCAGCCATTGATTTTCAAAGGGATATGATGTGGATCGTGATTAGGGTTGGGCTTAGGTTTCAATATTGAGACCAGGAACTTTTGCTGTTTTTTGTTATTATAGATGAAAAAGACGGGCTAATGAACATCATGTGTGATTTGTAATATGAGGAATTCTTGAGATTTTCAATTAAAAAAGAAAGAAAGAGGGCACAGATAGAACAGTTAAATCGATCAATCAAATGACTGAGATGCATATTAAAGATTCCCGCACTCTCACTATCTTCAGTATTTTCAGCATCTACAATATTTTCATAAGTAACTGATGCCTCCACAGTTTAGAGCATAGTTGTCATATCTTATACTGGAAATGATTCAGAGAAAAAATTGAATCAGGTTACCTTGTGGATCATCTATTCATTTATTTTCACTAGAATAATGACATTTTATTTGTTTTTTAGAAGATATTGATCTCATTTTGAATCAAATTAATCAGGTTATTTAAAATTTTATCAGATTATTAAAAACTTGCTTAGATTGAACAATTTTATGTTGCTTAATTTTTCCATTAGTTTAACTAGAAATCCAAACTCAAATGAGTCATGAATCTAGAATTTCTCAATTAATCTATAAAAAAAGACCGGATGTAGAGTTTGTTTAAAAAAGTTGTAGAAAATATTGTGATATTAGCTTTTCTAATATTACTAAACATTTCAAATTTACAATCACAATTAAAAATCACGATCTCAGTCAAGTTGATGATTTCAAACAGATAAAAAAATAGTGGTGCTTTATTGCTGTGTAAAAAATTATGTACTTTCATAATAACACATCACAAGTAATTTATATATTTATTGGTCATTGGAGGTGTCCGAGTCAACTTACACGCACTTTAATTAATCCCTTAAAACTCTAAAGTTACCGACTATATATATATATATATATATATATATATATATTGGTAACCGGAGGTGTTCGAGTCAGCTTACACACACCTTGACTAATTCCCTAAAGCTCTAAAGTTACTGACCATGTAAGCATCCAATGACTTTAAAGTTTATGGCACTCGAACTAGTGACCTCTAGGAAGCAAACTTAGAACCTGATCAGTATAAGTTACATACCTTAAAGTTAACACATCACAAATAATTAAGACTACAAGACGAGGAGGGACATCAATTATTATCTTTGATATGTTTATAGCTTCAGATAGAGATTTAAAAAAAAATAGCACACTTAATTAAAATTTTGAGTGGGATAATACTGTTTAAATTTTTTTTGTTGAATTAACATATTTTTAAGCTATCGCACATCAGAAAGGTGACAACTTAACGTATCACGCATTTGAAATGCAACATGTTGTGAAATTTAAATCTCTGTCCAAATCGAAGAACACTGATATGGCATCCACCTCTCTCTAAAAACAACACCAGCAACCCTCTTTTCACTAAAAAAAACACATCAATCACTTGTTTTTCCCTTAAAACACTCAAAACTCAAAATTATCTTAGTCTTTAAACATCCATCTTAGGATGTTTTCCTCTTAAAAAAACAAGAAAAAATCATCATTGTTGTCGCCTCCCCAATACTTTATACTCCTAAAATTAAGGTAAACATACTAGATTGCTATTAATTATGTGGATTTTATATTTAAGTTGTGATTGGTGTAGTTGAAATGAAATTATTGTTTAGGATTTAGGTTGAATTAATGGTAAATTAGCTATGAATGCCAATAATTATGATTGATTTGATGCAATTATTCGATTGAATATCGAGTTCAACAGTCAACCTCGACCTTTGTTCAACTATAATATATGAAAGCACTAGAATATAAGCGGTATTTATATGGGGGATACCATAAAAGCTCAAACTCATTTAAGATATAAAAGCTAAAAAGGCCACACGCTTATAGTCAACCTTTATCTAAAAAGACCATCATCAATTCGATGCAAATTGTATTGCTGATATTGTATCAACCTTTGTGATGAATTATATTTTCAATGATAGTTGCAAGCATCCATCATGAAATAGAATTGCATTACAAGTATAAAATATCATATGATAAAGCATGGGTTGCAAAGCAAAAGATGTTTGCGTATTTGTTTAGTTCACATGAGGAGTCATTTGAAAGAAAACATCAAGGTAGTTATTGGAAATAAAAGAATCAAATCTAGAATGGTTGTTGATTAAAAGCATAAAGGAAATCTTAATGATAGTATAATAGTATCTGAAAGATTTTTTGGTCATTTGAACTGTGTATTGAAGGTTACAAGTACTATATGCCACCAATCAATATTGATTGGCATATATTTGTATGGATGGTATGATGGAAAATTACTGATTGCAGTTGCTTTTAATTCAAATAATGGATATTCCTTTTAGCTTTTATAATTATTAATGAAGAAAATAATTATAATTAGAGATGGTTTTTTACTTTGCTTATAAAGACACGTTACTAGTGATAGAACAAATATATGTATAATATTATATAGACATGCATGCATTAAGAATGAAGTAAAAGAAATTTAACGTGAACCTATTGGATACCATTAGTGTTATACCCGATATTTTGTTTGCAACTTCAATAATACATTCAAAGACCTATCTATAAAAAAAATTGATAAAGATGTGTTATGAACTGTAAAGATGTAAATCGAATTTGTAGTATGAAAGAATATGTAAGTTAAACCTAGCTTATCAAGAAAGGCTTGAGTAGGAACCAAAAGAAAAGAAGGCACTCTGTATGATGATGGTCATCAGTATGATAATATGGCAACCAATATTTCAAAATCATTTAATCATGTTCTGAAAAAGTGCTTGTACAATGCATGTTTATGCTCTAGTGCAATTGACATTTTACAAATATAATAATTATTAGGTGAAAATGAAACCTGAAGCAAATGATTTTATTCAATATGGAATAATTTGGCCTCCAACAATTCAAGTTGAATTGACAATAAGTAGAGATAGATCAAGATATCATATTGTAATGTTGTTCAACTCCGAACAACAGGTTTTCCAGGTCAACATCCCAATAAAACCAGGTGTTGTAAAAGAAATCAAATAAACAATTATATTGAATAATAAAACTTACACAAGTGGTAGATGACAAACATTTCACCATCCGTGTACCATATTCTTGCATGTTGCATTGAGAATCACATATAGTTTATATAGTTTAGTGATGATTAATACATGATTTACATCTATAAATCAGCATATGGCATGTCATTTTGTCCATTACTAGATAAGTTAGAATGGAGTGATTATAATAGACCCTGGGTTGAAGCAGACTCATCTAGATGGAAACCTAGACATAATCGATGAATGTCTGCTTGTTTGCACAACCAAATGGATGCAAACGAGGTTTACGCACATTATAGATGGGGTATGTGCAATAAAAGAAAAACATGTCTTATTCAACAACTCATATTGAACAATACAATTATTTTTTAAAATATTTTTTAGTATTTTTTAAAAGCATGTTAAACTTATCGAAATTCATATTAAACACAAGTACCATTACGTATGATGTCGAGCACGCGAGGTGGCAAATCTTCTTCTCATGGTGGGTAAACACATTATTAAGTTGAAATTCCTAGAATACATGACTATGTTTATCGATAGTTTGAGTCCCAATGCATGCCTCTCAAACCCACTAACATTTTTGTCCTATGGTTGTAATATAGACATTAATCGAATGATATTGTTGTCAGGATTTTAAGTGTATTTAACTTTAATTAATAATTTCATTACTTAACATTAAAGATATTTATATATTTATATTTTAAATTATTATGCAGGATGAAGTTACAATTTATTTTCGGACATATAAGCAAATGAAATTATATGAAAAGGTTTAACTTTAAGTGTTTCGGGCTGGTTTTTAAACATCAGTTATCTAGAGCGCATCAAGCTTAACCACAACTTGATCTATATACTAATTGAGCGATGGAGGCATTAGACTCATAGATTCCACCTCAGGCACGGGGAAATGACAGTGAAACAACAGGATGTTACAGTTTTGCTTGGACTTTTTATTGATGGACGAACAATCACATCTACTAGGATGTGTAATTTTGTTATGTTATACGAGCATGCATTTGGATTGACATTCCTTTCTACTAAATTGAAGGGGGTAGCATACATCATAAATTGATTAAAGAGACATTTACTATATCACCAAGTGATGGTGACAAGGAGCTCTTGCTGAGATATGCATTAAATTATGACTTAAAATGTTAATTAATTTGATCATTTGAATATGTTATGTAGTTATGTCAGGGTATATTTACTGTATTTGTTTGATCATTTATTATTCATAAACCTCACAAGAAGATATGTGCTTTTAATTTATCTAACGCTTCTAAAGGATTTAATGTAATTCCCACATATACTTGGGGATCTATTGTCTTGGTATGCTTGTACATTCTTCAATGTCTTACATGCATGAATATGGACTAAACAAGTTGGGAATGTTTGTTACTTCTACAAGTATGAATAAAAGAATTAAAATAACTATTTATATTTTAACCGTTTATTGTTAACATGAAAAAATAACTCATTTTTATTTAATAACGGCTATGATCTTGGGAGTATCTCCATATAAGTCGCCCCAGATTCCTAGACTACGAGGGTTACACTTTAGCTCCTATTAGGATGCAAATAATGTGATGATTTCTTGCAATTATATGTATTCATATTGTCTAATTATAATTTTTAAAATACAATTAAGATAATGTATTTGTAACGCTAGGTGGTGTCCTAAGTAGAGTATTTAATAATAATTCAACATATTTATTGTTATTTTATCAAAATGAGCTAGATATATAGCAGCCCATCCAAACATATTTTTAACCAATTTAGTAGAACAACTTAATAACCACTGAAATTGGAGTCATTATGTAATTCAACAATAAATCTCATAATAACCCTTCAAAATATGCTGAATACTGGGGAATTTTGCTACTGTATTTTCACGAGATGACTGTTAAAATAGTTATTAAAATTTAATTGATATTATAATTTAAAATCGTGATATTTAATTAATATTATATTTTTTTTTAATTACGACCACCTTTACCATCGCAATTCTAGAACACAGCATATTAATTAAATGTCAATTTTAAAAATACAGTAACAATTAAATATCGCATTTCAGGAAATACCAAACGTGAAAAATTTATGATGCTACGATGTTTCACCAAAACATTTTTTTTTTGTTTTTTCCAAAGTTAATATCCCAAAATAGCCTCAAATGGACACTCAAATTTCCGCGGCCACAACATTTCCGGAGTTCTCAATTTGTAAAAAACAAAACACTAAGAAATATTACATCACCTGAAGCCAACAGTTTAATAGCTGCAGAAGGCTAGGAAAGCCTAGATAGAAGGAGGGGGAGGTTAAGAGTGGAAAAAGCTATTTTGCCACCTTGCTTTTAGCTACTACTCCTGGGAAATCTTTTTGTCCTATGTGTCAAAGCTGTGAGCGTACCTTATTAGCATAAAAATGTAATGGTGCATGTGGAACTAGCAAAAAGCTAAGACTGTGAGGGCAGAAAATCCACATCATTAGAGGTATGGTTTTTTTGCAACTTTGCAGTGCAGACAGAGCGAGAGAGCCAATTACATGAGCATCCTTTTCATCTGGAGCTCGATAAGATCACCATGAATCAACAACAACAAAAAAGAAAAATCCCAAAAATCAGATGATAACCATTTTACCAGTGGATCCCATAAAGCACAAGAACTCAACAAAAGGAGAGAAAAGTGAAGAAAGAAAGACGATAGAGGAGATTGGAGGAGAAAGAGCGATGGCGTGTGTTACAATGTCTCTGTCAAGATTGATAATTTAATCTATGTACTACGCTGACAGAGGAGATATGAAACAGCTTTATCGATTCATGGTGAAAATCTTCTCTCTCTGTTTTTTTCTTTTTAAAAAAAAAAAATGGTGAATGTATTTGTTTTTTTCAAAAGGACTTCTCTCATAAAAACTACTTTCTGTTCCCTCCCTTCATTTTCTTCACTGACAGAGAATACCTGCACACTTCTCACGCACGCACGCATACTCCACAGCCCACTCCTCAGACACATACATCACCCTCCCCCTCTCTCCTATGGTCCTTATCATATCCATAGCTCCTATAGACAGTAAGAGAGAGAGACAGAAGAGGACAGAGCAGAGAAAACACAGAGAGATTTTCCAGGGCCAGCTAGATCATACTTTCTCTCACACTATTATTTCGCCTTTTTCACCCTGCCCCCTCCGTTCATCGCACCCCTTATAAACCCACACACGCTTCCACTCGCTCTCTCAGGTCTTGTAACTAGCCATAGTCTCATAAATTAGACAACGGAGTAACAATTCGTGTACATCCCCTTGTAGTAACTAACACGGCCTTGCATTGTTTAGACGTTTTACGATGTGGGTTTTGATAGATTCTTGAAAAAGCTTGGAACCTCTGCAATTTCTGTCTTTCTTGGGTTTTCTCTTAAGCTTTGGCTCGACTTCTGTTTGTCAATTTGTGGACTTCTGTTTTTGTTTTTCAATGGAGAGCTACCACCACTTTGACAGTGGTGATGCCCATTTGCCTCCTGGATTTAGGTTTCACCCAACTGATGAAGAGCTTATCACCTACTATCTCCTCAAGAAGGTTCTGGACAGCAACTTCACCGGTAGGGCCATCGCTGAAGTTGACCTCAACAAGTGTGAGCCATGGGAACTTCCAGGTAATTAAGATACATTATCTTCTCTAATTCTTCCATTTTTACACAAAAAGCTGCTAACTTTTGGTTTCCTTGTGATTTGTGGTGGCAGGGAAAGCTAAAATGGGAGAGAAAGAGTGGTACTTCTTTAACTTGAGAGATAGAAAGTACCCAACTGGGCTGAGAACTAATAGAGCCACTGAAGCTGGTTATTGGAAGGCTACGGGGAAAGATAGGGAGATTTATAGCTCAAAGACTGGTGCACTTGTGGGAATGAAGAAGACACTGGTGTTCTACAGAGGGAGGGCTCCTAAAGGAGAGAAAAGTAACTGGGTTATGCATGAGTATCGCCTTGAAGGCAAATTTGCTTACCACTACCTCTCTAGGTGCTCCAAGGTATAAACGAGCACTTGTGTTTTGTGTTACCTTATTTTCTCTTCAAGACATGTAAGATAAAGCCTGTTTTCTAGGATTTAATACATGTTTCTGCCGGTTATTATATGAGTACTACTAGCTAGTGACCTCAGTCTTAGGTGCCATATTTCATGATTAGGGTTGCGGTAGTGCATCGAAGAAAGAGTTTAGGTTTTGTAGTTGCTTTAGACAAGTTTGTTTATATCATTGAATATCATGTAGGACGTATTGTTTCTACTTGCTCCAAGATTCATTTGGAAAAGCAAATTATTCAAGCATTAAGCAAATAATTTCATGGTAGTTATGGTCTCCAGGATAAATGAATGATCTGTAGCTATTTTCATTTAAGGGGCTGAAAAGGAATGTCATTATTTTGCCTAGGGTATCATCTAGCAGAAAGTACTCAATATTCATCTTTATTGGGATTTAGACAGATCACAGCATTTCGCCATCATTATTCTTGTCATTATTCCAGAGGCCACTGATTACTATTTTCAGTCATTTAGTTGCATGGTTTGTATACGACTTGCATGCTTGCTTAGGTTTACATTTCCCACACGCTTGACTAAGTAATCTTGTTTTGAACTTCAAATTTGAACAATCATCATATGTTCTTGTAGTCATGATAATTGTCTTTTGGCTAACAAATAACGTGATCCAAGTGTTTTCATTTTGAGACCTCTAGCAAAGTGATCGTATCTATATTTTGTATGATGTTTTGCACTATTTCAACAACATGCAATTATGGCATTTTACATTTTCAAACTTCAAATCCTTATCAGGACGAGTGGGTAATCTCTCGAGTCTTTCAGAAGAGCTGCAGTGCAGCTGCGAGCGGCGGAAGCGGAAGCGCCCCAAAGAAAAACCGCTTCAACACCACTATCAATCTCTACACAGAAGCTAGCTCCCCATCTTCAGTCTCCCTCCCTCCCCTCCTCGATGCTACCACTACTCTTACCACCGCTGCATCCACCACTACTCTCAATGACCGTGACAGCTGCTCTTATGACAGCCACACTCAACACGAGCACGTGTCCTGTTTCTCCACCATCGCAGCTGCTGCTTCTGCCGCTGCCAAGCATAACAGTAATAACTTTGATCTGGCTCCACTGCCTCCACCTCCAATGACAGATTCATTCTCAAGATTCCCAAGAAACACCGGTGCCAATGGTTTCCCAAGTTTGAGGTCTCTTCAGGAAAATCTTCAGCTGCCATTCTATTTTTCCTCCCCACCCTCTGCCGCGGCAGGACCACCTTTTCATGGCGGTGGTGCTGCAATGAATTGGATGGTGAACCTTGAAGAGGGAAGGGTTGATGGTACCGGTGCTGGTGGAAGGGTGGCAATGGGTCCTACCGAGCTTGACTGCATGTGGACTTATTGAGTTTGAAAAGGCATATGTGCACCCCTGTATGTTAACTACTAAATTATCTTGTTCTTCAATGATTCTCTGGTACTGTTCAGATTTCTGTATTATTCGGGTTTCTGATTGTGCCAACTGGACTGATATTAGGGCAGGATATGTGTATCGATCTTGTTGTTACGTATCAGGTATTCAGTATCCCTAGGATTTTCTGGTTAATGTATGATGACTATCTACGCTTTTAATTTGGAATATAATGGAATTAAAATGACCTTGTAATGGCCCGTTATCTGTAATGTTATGTTTTCTACGAAAGTTTTCTACTGTTTCTTTCTGTATTAACTACGGCTAGCAGCTTTGTTCTATTAATTTTTCATCATTGTGTTGGATCAAGTCAGGTAAGTGTTTGCTTGTAGTAATTCTTGATGAAGTCGAAGCCTTGCATTTCGATATGTGATACTGATATAGAGGATCAAAGTAACTTATTTTATGGGGTAGGTCAAGAAGTCGAAGCCTTGCATTTCGATATGTGATACTGATATAGAGGATCAAAGTAACTTATTTTATGGGGTAGGTCAAGAAGTCGAAGCCTTGCATTTCGATATGTGATACTGATATAGAGGATCAAAGTAACTTATTTTATGGGGTAGGTAATGTGATTAATTGAAAAACCATGGTATATTTTCTAGGTAAAATGATGTCTGATGATCAAAGAAGAAAAACCATAACTAGATAACACCAGATTACACTGTTGTTTTCTTGCAATGAATACGAGGGGGAAGGACATTAAATAGGTAGTTGAGTACTGGGGGTGTTGGTACATTGGAGCTCACCTTTCACACATGGGTTCTGGTCTATGAAGGGACTTTGAGAATACTGATGCCATAACCCTACTTGTAGAAGGGACAAGTTTAATGCACCTGTGACATTGTTTCTGTTCTGTCAGCATAAAACTTACATAAGAGTAGGTAAAGGGACCAAGCTATCCAACTGCTGGGTGAGAAGTTGGTACTTCGTCTAGCTAACAAGTTAATAGTGCAGCATGCCTTTGAATCTGCTGTACTGTGTTCCAAAACTCAGAAGGAAAGAGGAAAGAAGCAGCAATATGAAATTGTTCTGATGTAAACTTTAATCTGTCACTACGATATCATTTTTACTCGATTTTTTCATATAACAACAGTAGCAAATATATATATATATATAAATTCTTGTTCTCGAGGGATCTAACCAGCGGGTCTCCAATTCATGGATCCCTGGATGCAAGGTCAAGATGTTGGTGTCTTTTACAAGAGATTTTCTTTTGTTTCAAGAAAAATGCACGAGTTTCTTATATTGCTGACCATGTTCTTAATCCGCAAAGATAGACAAGCTTCTATGTTACAGATGAGATGGCTATCTCTTTGCTGGAGAATGAGCATGTCAGGGCTGGAAACCAGCAAAACAAGTCCTGTTTGAAAGTCCTGGGACTCTCCGAGAGTGCATGGGTGATGTCTGTAAACCAAAAGAGGTTGTGTTTATGCTGCAGAGAAGTTGTTAGGAAGCTGGTAAGAGAGTTTGAAGAAGTGCAAAAGCTGGAAGAAATTTACTCAGGGATTCATGACAGTTTTTATCGCTGTGAACCTCTTGGGTACCTCCTGTTATTAGAGACCTCTTTAATAGTCCTTATTAGTTTAAGGATTATTGTCGAGTTGAAGAGTGATGTCATGAACATTATTCACTTGACAGCATTTTTTAACACCGTGATCCTGTGATAGAAAATACGCACGTTCTCGACCCAGCATGCATTGATTGCATATTCATATTCAAAATTAAATTTAGAGTTACAGAATTATGATTACTTTAACTATAGTACTACTAGGTTATATATTATTTTATAACTAAATATTAAATTTTAAATAAACATATTTATAGATACCAATATATAAACTTCAAAGACCGAGTCTAAAACATACAATTTCTCTAATCATAATAATAATAAGTAATATTTTATTCAATAATTAGATATAAAATTCTAAATAAACATGTTTATTCGTGCCAATAAATTAACTCTTAAAAGCTAGGGCTCAAAGTGCACAGTTATTCTAACCACATTAATAATTGGTTATATTTTTCATTATGACTAGGCATGAAATTCTAAGTAAATATTTTTGTTGATGTCAATGTATAACCCTCATAGATCGGGTGCAAAATGTATGATCACTCTAACCATTGTAATAATTGTCATATTTTTTCATGGAACTAGGTATTAAATTCAAAATAAACATGCCTAGAAGAATCAAAATATAACCCTTAAAGGCAAGGTCCAAAGCCTCTAACCATGATAACAATTAGTCATATTTTACCTTATGATTAAGCATCAAATTCTAGATAAACATATCTATAATTACCAATATATAACCCCTAAAGACAAGGTCCAAAGCATAGTCCATCAAATTAAAATTAATATTTAATCCGCAAATGAGTTCACAAAAACAAAACATATTTAAACACTTTTGTAATTATAAAAATACTTTTATAAAACACTTAATATTATTTATAATCATTTATCATGCTTGATTCTTAATTTTACAAAACAATAAGTATTTAAAAAAAATCATTTAGTACATAAATATATATTTTTTAACTCAAAATAACTAACAAAAAAAGATAAAAAATTACTTATCTCATACGCGAATCTAATAATAGCCTTAGAGACAACCAAGCATTCCTGATTACCTACATTAATAATCACAATAAACTATATGGTTACTAGTATATAATATATGAGATTGTTTTTAATTTCTAATTTAATCAAAACTTAAATATATCATTAACTAAAATCACCCAGCACTAGAATTGTATTATTATAGCCTTTTGTTTTACTTATAAAATATCTATTTTTTTATAATTAAATACCCAGAAATAATTATATACAACAAATGGCAATTATGGTCCAAAAATAATAGCATTATAAAATATAATCATAAAAGGATAAAAATGCTTTAATTTGAAGTAAAGAAGTATTATAAGCATGATTAGAAAGGAGCTATCAAAAATTATTAACTGAGAAACTGTTTATTAAGTAAATAAATTAATTTGTATAGAAAAAACCTTTTATGAAACACCTTATATGTATTAAAATTCTACATAAAAATCAATTGATTTTAGTATATCAAAAGGTTGAAAATCAAATTATAAAAGTTGTTCACTCTCCAAAACAAGTTTCAGTTATGAATCATCAAGTTTCAATAATTACAAATATTTTTTAATAAATTCATAAAAAATATATATTAAAACAAACTAAAACTCTTTGGTAATATATTAAACATAAATAATAAGCTTTACGGCCATAAAAAATTTGAGGTGAATCACAATCTCAAATTAATCAAGAGTGGGTTTCAAATATTTTATTTTCTTATAGCGTTATAGATTCAAGTGATCTATTTTCAATAATCATAACTCTTAGTATAAAGCTATGATTTGAAAAAATAACCTATCAAATTAAAAAACAAAAAGAAAAACTATAACACTCATTGAAAAACTAGATTTTGAAGGCTTAAACTTGTCATATCATCATCTTTTTTTTAAAAAAAAATTAATTTCTTTATTACTTCAAATTAATCTACAGAAAACATATAAAATCATTTCCAATGGATATGTATCAACCTATGACTCCAAGTATGATATTCCGTCTTTAAACCTTACAATTTTTGCAATAGAAAAAATGTGACTATTTCGTTAAAAAAAAAAACACACACACATGGCGAGGATATAGAGATGCTCTCGACCACTTCCAATTTGTTCTCCAAATGCACCATAGGCTAGTTATGATCACATACTCTGTCTCAGCTAAAGATTGGATTAAACCAAAAGAGGACACAAGTGATTGTGTTTGAAGACAGCTACAGTTGCAATGCCACACAGAGTCAAATTTGTTCACATTTGTTTGGTTTGGGACCAAGTAACTGCATCAAAAACTTTTTTTTTTTTTTGGATTTGAAAAACCCTATCCCTCGGAAAACGTGGGCTCAGGTGAGCGAGTAAAACCCCAGTAGTTCCAGGCTCTTACAAGAAATGCACGTCCTGACTCGAACTCGAGAAATGTTGTGCAGATCTCAAACCCTTTGCTACCACACCAGGCTTGTGACGTGTGGTGATGAGCATGGTCACCATTTTTTAAACCTTAAAGTTGAAATAGGGCAAGAGATCTGTGCATGATGGGGAACGCAATCAGGAGCATGGCATTTTGGGCTCTGTAGGGACCTGTGGAATCGGGTACAGTTTGTGCATGGAAATGGCATAGCACGCTACGCAGCTCCATCGGTGCAGATTTTGGACGCATAATGTATTTGGGCTATGGCAGGGAGAGATGATTTGGCTGTGAAAGAAGGGTTAGGGCAGAAACATCCAAATGCCAGAAGAACAAAAACATAAGAAGAAGGGAATTATGAGTTTGAAAGTATAGGTTGTCTTTTATTCAAGCATTGGAAATATACACTGCACCACTGCAGATTTTATTTGATTTCTTTTACTTTTTTGTGAGTTTCTTTATTTGCTTTTGCTGTGAAGTCGGAGGGAAGAATCAGATGGGATGGCATCATGATTTATGATAATATGCTGGCAAATGGACAGCTTCGGCAGTTCAGTTTAAACTATTTTTGTGTTTTAAAAATATTTTATTTTTTATATATATAAATTAATATTTTTTTAGATAATTTTGATATGCTGATTATCAAAAAATAATTTTTAAAAATAAAATAATATATAATATTTTAATATATTTTTAATAAAAAATATTTTAAAAAATAAACGGAGAGTACGGTCTGATCCCAGAAAATGCAAATTATGGGCTTCGCTGGTAATTTCATTCACTTCTGTTTTATGGCCAGCTTATTGAGCATCTAAGCCCAAGCGAAACGAAGATGATGAGATGAGGCCATAGTTATGATATTTATTAACCGGACACGATTTCATGAGCAAACATATGAGATTAATAGTAAAACACCAAGAAATTTAAAGGAAATCATGATAGTTATTTTTTAGGATTTATTTTGGAAAAATAGATGGATATATATAAGAGAGAGAAAAATATTAGGGAAGATATTTTTATATATATATTTTGCTTTGTAAATCATGAGTTTTATTTCCTTTCTCACTCATGTTTATCTCTTTTTTAAAAGTAGATTTTACACTTTATTTTTCTAATTTAAAAAATTACACTTTATCTCCTGTAATTTGATACTTAAGTAATATTTTATGTTCTCTTAAACAATTTACACTTCATTCCTGGTAGTTTTATATAAAGATAAGATGAGTATTTTACTCGATTTGAAAGTTTATATTGATCCGAAGTTAAGGTGTATTTTTTAAAATTATGAGGGTAAAGTGTAATTAACAACAAATCAAATAATAGGGTGTTAAATATAATTTTTCTTGAAGGACTTGTGGGTATTGGATTGAACTTTAAGGACTATTTTATATTTGATATTAAAAATTAGAATCAAAGTTGTGAAAGTCTATAATGAAACTTAACAAGCTAAAAGGAAAAGAAGAAAGACTCGAATCCCATTACTAAAATTAAAATCACAATGAGAAGATGTCAAGGTTTGTCTACAAAAAAACTACAGAATGGTGTATTGCATATTAAAAGAAAAGCTAAAACGTGGGTTTCACTATAGCAATATAGATTAATATGAATTGATACAGTGAGATTATCTTCTTTGCCTACGAAAATAACTATATCTTGATGTGATTTTTGTAATCTGAGCTTAAATTTATAGGAGCTGATTTATATATGCCTTATCATTTTTTTAATATACAATTACACGAGTTTATTTTCCTTATAAATACACGAGTTAAAACATAAATGATGTAGAAAAATAATTATCCTCCTGAATTTTGAGACTGAAACTTGTTGCATGGGTGCTTATGAGGATTCATGTTTTGTTCTTTTAGCATCGGTCAAGAATTCATATCTTTGTTATATAACGAAGATATTTGCTTTGTTTCTTTTCTTTTTTAATGCATGGGTGTTTGTGTAAATATTTGTTATTTTTTTAGTATCAGTAAGGTATTCACTTCCTTTTTTTTTTTTTTTCAGAAAATGAGTTCACCTTCTTAAGGAATGCAGGGATTCACTTCCTTCTAAATTCAAGAGCTTTTGCAGTCTAAAATTCAAGAACATTTTGTGATTGTAGTTCTAATTTCATCATTATCCATGACGCAAAACAAGATAGACAATTAGCATATGGCACTACAAAATCCTTAAACAGAAGCAGAGCTCACCGTCGTCAAGAATTCAGTCTCATGACAAAACTTTAAAATTGAACCGAATTGACATTTTTCTTCGTATTTCTTTCATGGGAAGACCTTGGCGATTGATCATTATTCTTTGCACTTTTTTCCTCTTCTTCTGCTTCTTTCTGTTTCCTCGTAATCATGGAATTGCACAATATCTTAGTCCTGGGCTCTGGCACCATTCCCTTATTTTCCATCTCACCAAAATAACGCAACGCATCCTCAACCCTTCCCTTGTCATAGAGCCAGTGTATCATAATGGTGTAGGATCGCCGATCCAGTCCCAGCCCATTTTTCTCCATCTCCTCCCAAGTATATCTTACTTTTTCCTCAGAATCCCAATCCGCATGCAGTTTCAATAGCAAATTATATGTATCGTTATTCATCTTGCATCCAATTATCTTCATCCTCTCCAGAACACCAGCAACTTCCTCGGGTTTCTTCAATGACTTGAGCAGGTAATTGAAAGTTATCTCATCGGGCATACAACTGCCTTTCTTCTCCTGCATTTCATCCAAAAGCTCATACACCTTCTCCATCCTCCCAATCTTGCACATATGCTTGATAAGAGAGTTGTAGGTCGCTACATTGGGGAGGCAACCTCGCTCTTTCATTCCCTCAAAAACAGCCAAAGCTTCAGGAACCCTATTCTTGAAGCAAAGTGCATCAATCACACAATTACAAATCACCACATCTGGCTTGCATTGCATCTCCCACATTGCCTCATACAACTTCATTGCCGTCCCTAGTTTTCCCTTGTTCGTCAACGCCTTTATAAATGTTCCATAAGTAAACACATCCGGCTTGCATTCAGAGGCAATTATATCTTTCCAAAACCTCTTTGCCTCTCGTATATTTCCCAGCACACACCACCCATTTAGAACAATATTCATAGTCTTTATATCGACACCAAACTCATGTCCCTTGCTATGCAGCAAAGTTTCCGCTACATCTACATGTTTATACCTACACAAATACATCAAAAGCTTTTGGAAAGAAACCAGATCAAGTTCTAGACCCAACTCTCTCCTCTTATTAAAGGCCCCAATTGCCTCTTCCACCATATGTGCACCGGCATATCTATTAACCAAAACCCTATATGTGTCCTCGTCAACAAGTCCCTCTCTTTTAGACATTTCGTCGAGCACCAGTGTGAATTCTTCAAACCTTCTCATTCTACCAAGAATATCAAGAATCTCATTGTAAACACAAGAGCTAAGTGAAATTGTACCTTCTTTAGAAACCCAATTAAAGAATATATAAGCTGGTTTCCAATCAGAGCGGTGCCTCTTTAGTACCTTTAAAACTAAGTCTTGTGTCATTGTGGGGCAGCACAGGTCAAGAGCGAGCTCAATCTTCCTCACTGGGCTGTCTCTATACTTCTTGAGGGTGTTTTGTACTCTAATTGCTAGTTCACTATCAGGGTCTTGCTGTTTTTCAGCGAGTGAGTGAGAATTTTCAAGCGAGTGCATAGAGCGAGAAGTTTTGGATTGAAAGATGGAATTTTGAAGGTGATTTTGAGTATTTGAGAATTGAAGATAGTGAGTGTAGACAAGGGTTTTTGTGGGTTTTATTGGGAATTCAAATTTGAATTTCCGGTGGATGTTCTGCCGGCAAATGATTTTCAACGATCGGAATACGAGAGGCATTGTCATGTTTTTAGTTGATTGGTTTATTTTGATGCAAGGAAATCATATTTCTTAGAACATAAAAAAGAAAAGCAAAATGACAAGGGCATGGGCATTTTCCTAGACTAGACTTGAGAGCGATTGCTACAGTTTATTCGAGGTTAGCTGGAGGTGTGAACATAATAACAACTGTATGGTTTTTCTAGTACCACTTCTTGTACTTCAATTCTAAAAACATATCATTGATTATGTTTTCAGATGATTTTTTTATATATATTTCTCATTAGTTATTTAATATATATTATTATATAGCTATTTATTTAACTTTTTAGTTGAACAACTAGCTATTTTATTTGCTCGTTGAATCTAATCATTCTTATATTTATTACACTTTATCTTTATTTTTTGCAAAAAACATATTTTACATCCTATTATAAATCAATCACAATTTACATCACTTTATTTATATTACATACTAAATTAGACACTTATATATTAAGCCTGTTTGTTTTTTTTGTTTTTCAAGCATTTTAAAAAAAATTGAATTTTTTTCGTTTCAAATTATTTTTTTTTTCATATTTTTATATCATTTTGATATATTGTTATAAGAATGAATTTTAAAAAATAATGTTCTAAAACATATAATGTTTCGTTATAATTTTTATTGGAATTTTAGTAGAGTTTCCTCTATAACATGAAGTTTCAAGTTATCAAATTAATTTTTTTTTGATATTTTTATATCATTTTGATATATTGTTATAAGAATGAATTTTAAAAAATAATGTTCTAAAACATATAATGTTTCGTCATAATTTCTATTGGAATTTTAGTAGAATTTCCTCTATAACATGAAGTTTCAAGTTATCAACTTAAACTTGTTTCATATCCATACATAAGCTAAATCCTTGATCCATTTTTCATGGATTATAAACTATATAAATTAATGTTTCTAATCATTTTTATTCATTCAAACAACATTAAATAACATAAGGTTATATAATGCAATAATGTTAATACTTAGCACTTCAATATAAAATTCAACATATATGGATACTATAGAGAACGTTTAGTTTAAGTAACTACAACAACAAAAGATGAGCATTTATATTTACATGCTAAAACAAAATAATATTATAACTCAAAATGCAAATATTATGCTTGGTATATATAATCAAACAAGGTCCAATGAATCTACTCATTTTATAATTGTGATGATCTTAAAACAAAATGAGATATTTAATACATCATCTAGAAAAATAATCAAGTGAATAGTTAAATACATTTAAAATTATAAATAAATTTCATTTTATTTTATGATCATTTTTATTTTCAGTAACATCAACTATTATAAAACAACTAATTCTTCAATTACCCAGGGTCAATATCAATTCAAAATTGATATTTTTAATCATTATTTTGAACATGATTTGATTAGAATATGTCAATAATAATGACTATCATTGATATTATTAGTTTTTCATTTTCAAGAATGACTAGCCAAGTTTAATTCATGTCGAATGATTAAAGTTTAGTTCATGTCGATATCAATGATAATAATTGATAATCATTGATATCGACATGAACTAAACTTGGCTAGTTGTTCTCGAAAATGAAAAACTAATAATATCAATGATAATTATTACTATTGACATATTCTAATCGAATCATGTTCATTGATATCATTAGTCTCTCATATTTCAAAAACAACTAATTTAGTTCAGTTAATGCTAATTTCAATGAGTATCATTAAAATCATGGGTTTTCCAATTTCAAGAACAACTAATTAAGTTCATGTAATGTCAACATTAATATCTATCATTGATATCATTATTCTCTCAATACCAGAAATAAATAATCAAATCCATGTAATGTCAATTTCAATGACTCTCATTGATATTATTAGTTTCTCAATCCTAAGAATGACTAATCAAATTCAAGTAATGTCACATCAATGACTCTCATTGATATCAGTAGTCTTCTAATTCCAATAATAACTAATCATATTCATAATTTCTTAATTCTTTATCCACCAAATCATTTACTTCATATTGTCATTTAACAAGATATAAAAAAATTACATAAGTAGTTTTGATGGTGTGTTAATTAACTATGATAAAAGTTATGCTCTGGACTGTGGCTTGTTTGTAGTAGTATTCCCAGCTAATACAAGATAATTTCATCTTCATTAATTTATTTATTTTAATATTTAAACCCCTGCACAAAATTCCCTAGTAAAACATTTAGATTATTTTCCATAAAAACACACACACATATATAATTTAAGTTCAAACCATATTTCCATGATGATTTCACATATTTTTTACATAATTTCCCCCCTCTCCTTTTATGGTCCAATGTGGCCGAAATATGCAATAAAAAGAACCATGAGTTCCCTTTTGTTTTTCATAAAGTTTTCCACATTAATTTATCATTGTTGTACAACCTACAATATAATTTATATGCCAATTTAAAAAATTATTCTCCCCCTCTCATTATATATACTTGGTCGAACCTATGGCTGATACGGGAGGGAAGATTTTTCTTCATTTTGCCTCAAATTGATACTTTACTCATTGTTTATTTACTCTAATAAACATTTTTCAAACATTAAACTAGTCATTAAACAAATCAATTACTCTAATTAAAATTTTTTCATAATGCAAAACAATACATAACCAATAAAATTCATGTTAAAACTTTAAATTAAGCTTTGATTAGGGTTCCTCGCCTCTTAACCATAATTTCTTAAGAAGAAAATAGCAAGAAAACAAGTTTTTTTCCTTTCTCTTCCTTTCTTTTCTTCTCCAAACCATCTCTTCTCAAGCAACCATTTCCATAGTTTTTCCTTCACTTTCCTAGCTAAATCTCTTATAATCTCTTTTTTTTTTATCATTTATTTCAAGTGTTTTCTTGGGAGTTTTAAAGAAAAAATAAAGAAATTTGACAAAAATCTTCTCCCTCTTTCTTATCCTTAATGGTTGGTCACTCTTGGATTCTTTAAGTAGCCAAGAGTGTATTTATATCACCCATATACTACAACTTATAGCTATGCCCTTTTCTTTTAAATTCAAGTGTTTTTTTTTAACTGGTTATCTTGTCTCATTAATATTTTAAAAAATAAATCACATTCAGAAGTTCTAATCATTAAAACTTCATTTCTTAAATAATTATCACTCTCACATTTATTATGTTGTCATTTTATTTAATTTTTATTTTAATTGGGGGTTCTCTTTTTATTGACACAAAGATTGATCTTTTATGTTCATAATATGGTTGGTAGAATACTTTATCTCTCATACCTCTTTTACATCTACTTTTTCTTTGTTTTCTCAACATCTAAGAACTAAAACATAAAAAAATTAAGTTTATGACTGAATTATAATTACCTTGAAGAACATAGCTAAATATGTAAAAAGTAAAACTTGAGGGATGAAATTGAGTTTTTTTCATGACTTTTGAATAGTATAAATGGAAAAAGTCTCTAATTTTTTAATATTAATTTAACTTCTTGTTATTTTAATTTTTGTTTTAAGGATAACTTCAAATTTAATTTTGTGAAATTAATCTTTGATTTAATATCAGAATATTCCATGTCATATTGGGTACGCAATAGCATGCAAATCAAAGCAAATTTCAGCACATGAATCCATGTTAACATGATTTTCAATGATGAATTTTTTATATAAAAAAAAAAATCAATGATCAAAGTGAAAAAAGAAAAAATACATTCAAGTACCTAAAAGAAAAAAGTGGCTCTAAACAATTAGGTGAAGAAGAAAATGTAAAAGGATAAAAGCCCCATTTATTTTAGTTTTTCTTTATTACTAGATCACTGTTTTGAGCTATGTTACGAGTCATGTAAAAATTTTCTACGATGTTAAAAAAATATTTAAACATTACTAATGTTTTTTTCTAGTAGGCAAAATAAAAAATTAACCATGTGAAGGTTAACCCAATGTGACCTAGTTAACTTGATGGGTCTAAAAGCAACTCGAACAACCAGTAAAAACATAATTTGATTAAAAAAAATTCAAGATGATACTTGTTTTTAATATTAAGATAGCAATATATTGGATTAACCTAGGTCAACCTATCAAAGTAATGGCCTAGGTCATGATACCATGATAATCTTATAAAAAAAAATTTCAAACAAATTATGAAGCGTATTTCTCAATTAACTCAATATTGAAGGGCGAAATTGAAAACATTTCAATGAAAAAAAACATAAAAAACCATTTTGAGTAAGCTCGAGTTAACCTGTCAAATCCATAATTTAGGTCATGAGATCGAGATAACCTCAATTAAAGTAAACCAAAAAAATAATCTTAGTCAACTTAGGTTAATTTATCAAACTTACAACTTAAGTCAAGATACTAGAATAGCAATATAGAAATTATTGAGTTGATCTAAGCCCTCCAATAAATTAAATATTGAACGATGAAATAAAAAAATATATATTAAAACAATCAAAGAAAAAAAGACATTATTACAATGAATAATATTTTGTGAGACGACGCTATCTAATAAATCAAATGATAAAAATAAAAAGTAGGTTTAATAAAAACAAAGGCAACAAAAAAAAATATTATTGCAATGAATAGTATTTTGTAAAATGATGAATAGTAAAACACCTCCTCTTTCACTTTTTTTGTTAATAATTATCATACTTATAATTTATCATGAAAATTTGTAATGATGAAAAATAAACAAGTTTTGTAGTTATTTTTGCTTATTTTATTACATTCAAATTTTTATATTCACATTAGTTTATGTTGTTATAATTATATTAAATTTTTAACCTAACATAGGCTTATTAAGTCATCTAAGCGAACAAGCTAAGGACGAGCCTTGCCAGAGCCTAAATCTAATAACTTTTAAATGTGCTTAGTAGAGGTGTTTAAAAAAACCGACCAACCGATTAAACCGAGAAAAAATTAACCGAATAAACCGATTAAAAATTAAAAAAAAAACCATCCGGTCTGGTTCGGTTCCGGTTTAAAAAAGCTTAAATCGATTGAACCGGACCAAACCGAACCAGTTTAATTGAATCTAAAACAAAATATAAAAAAAAACATCATAAACCTAAATAATAAATACCCTAACCCTACAAAACTTTTCCAACCCCGCCGCCCCCCCCTCCAAAACCTTTCCAGCCCACTCACCCTCCCCCTTCCTTTTTCCCCCTTCCAGCAACCCCATCCCTCCCTCCCCACTCTCTCTCCCTCCCAAAACCTTTCCAGCTGCTCACCCTCCCCCCTTCCCCTTTTCCAGTACCCCTACCCCTCCCTCTCTCCCTCTCCTCTGTGCACAAGGCTTAAAACAACTCGTTTTCTCTTATATTGTTGCCTTTTTACTCTCTACTTTATAGGATGCTATTGAAATCTTTGTTAACATGTAGTTGTGCTAGTATGGATAGATCCAGTGATTTTGATTCAATTGAGGGAGATCTTTCATATCTCAACCGAAGAGCTTGGATTCAAAGTTTTCAACAAGGATTTTTTTTAATGTGATTTGGCCAAATTTGTCCTGTGATTGTGATTCAGCCAAGTTTTCTTTTATTTAATTAGTTTTGGTTTTTCTGGTTTTTAAAGTTAAAAAACCAACCCGAACCGAACAAAATCGGTTCGGTTTGAACCGGTTCTTGGTTCGGTTTGGGTTATATTAACAAGAAATGGTATTTTCCGGTTCGGTTGAATTTTTATGTTAAAACCGGACCGAACCGGACCGTGAACACCCCTAATGCTTTGTAATGTAATACATAATAACTTTTAATCTAACAAAAGTTAATTTTATTATTATTATTATTGAAGTTTGAAATGAAATTTTAAGTGCATTGGTTTTAGGTTAATATTTCATTTTTAAGGGATAAAAGTTTTGGAGAAATAAGATTTTGAGTTGAGAATTTTGGGGAAAAAATATTGTTGTTGTATTCACCTTTTCAATGTTTGTTTATTATAATTATTTTGAAAATTAAAATAGAATAGAAATGCAAAATTGGCCACAAACTTCACTTACTACCCTTAAAAACCCTTCTTTTGGTGTAACTACTGGACCCTGACTTCCAGATCATGAACCATGGTCCCAAATCATGTTCTAAAAGGCTGTTACTTTCATTAGCCTATCCAACCGGTGTCTCTACAGCTATGCCCGCAACGGTCCATGTTGACTTTTAAAGCGAACCATCTCTATTAGCACTACAGCTTTCATTGATCAATGTTTAAAATTTATCATCGTTAAGTCGTGATATGATGACAGAGGATGTGTGACGTTATTTTTCTTATTTAAGATTGCGGTTTAAATAAAAATTAATTAAAATTTTATTTTTTAAAAAAATTAATTTTTTTATGTTTTTAAATTATTTTGATGGGGTGATGTTAATAATAAATTTAAAAAAATAAAAAAAATTATTTTAACCCATTAAAATAACTATTATCATATTCTTAACTTTTATGCCTTGCCTGTATGCTAAAATCATGTGTTGCAGATTAATAAATATAAGTTTGTTAATTCATGTCTCATGCATGTTAGAAAATACATATGGAACATGCTCTATGGGCCTTGCTAATAGTTTATATATAACCTATATTGGACACATAAAAATATCCATTACTTTTCATCATGCTATATGTGCATATTTATTGAAATTTTAAAATATAGGATATTGTTAGGATCATTATGTATATCAACCTCATGTTTTATAATTCATACTAATTTGTATATTTGTGCTATAAAAAAATTAAATGTAAAAAAAATATATTTAAATCTTGAATAATTTTTTAGCATTGTTATTAAATCCAAAAATATAATTTTTTTGAATTTGTTTTCAACAAGATTATTTTTTATTGTAAAATAAAAGGTTAATATATGCATTCAATAAAATAAATTGAGAATTGTACGTATCAATAAATAATAACAAATATATTAATTTTAATCAAAGATTGAGCTAAGAAGTTGGGATAAAAATACACATGGTATTTAATCTCATGTCGTGTGTAACTTTTTAATTATTTTTATCTAACTATAGAGCTATGGTTTTTTGTTCAAAATGTAATATATTTTAAATAAGCATTTTGATTATTCTAGAAAAATTAACCAAAATTTTAAAAATGTTAGTTATTTTAGTAGTTTCTAAAAATATTATATCCATTTCTTACTTAGCTTTTAGTGGATATAAATTTATTATTGAAAAAAAATGTTATTCTCTTTATAATAAATGTATTTTATTATTATTATTATTATCGATTTGGTGATTATATAAATGATTTGTATATACTTGATTTTGAGACTCTTGTTCAATATAAACTACAAAAAAAAAAATTATATAATCAACATCCTTTATATTTATAGTTTTGTAGGCTAAGTTATATTAATGAAACAAGAATCATTAAGTTATATAAAAAAGAATATTGTGATCATTTTAATTATGAATCGCATGAAACTTGTGAAGCTTGTTAAGCAAAAGGTGTTTGTCTTAAAATAAATTATCTTTCTCGAGAAAGAATTTATTATTAAAAAAAATAATAAGAAAAAAATAACTTAAAAAAGTTTGAGAATCATAAACTTACATCCAAATTTAACAAAAGTTTAAGGCTATAATATTGAATGTTTAGTTTAAAACTCAAGAAACAGAAGAGCTTTGTATGTTTAGTAAGACATGTCATGCACTAATAAGATATCAACTTCTCGTAAAAGCTCATGATAATGAGTTGCTTATACATGATGAGTCTATCAACTATATAGAAGAAATATCTAATATTGATTGTGATACATGAATTGAGTTCATGAAATATGAAATCAACTCTATGTACACCAACTAGGTGTGGACCTTAGTTGATGACCTAAAAAGGTAAAACTCATTGTATTAAATGGGTTTTTAAGAGAAAAAAAATGTATGGAAGGTAATGCACAAACATATAAAACTAGACTAGTTACCACTAGTTATAGACAAGGATAAATGGTTGACTTTGATGAAACTTTCTCATCGATAACTATATTAAAATTCATAAAAGTTTTTCTTGCTATAGTTGCATACAATGATTATAAAATTTAAAAAATGAATGTCAAAATTGCATTTATGAATGGGAATCTTCATGAAAATATGTATATAACACAACCTGAAGGTTTTGAATCTAAAAAATTAACACCAAAGTATGCAAGCTATAAAATTTATTATTGATTTAACCAAGCTTCAATGAGTTGAGATATCTATTTTGATGATATAATCAAATAGTTTAATGTGTGTTTAATATTATAGTACAAGCTGCTTTTTAAAAATATTTTTCACTTGAAAATGTACTAAAATAAAAAAATATTTTTTTATTTTTGATATCAGTACTAAAATCATTAAAAAGTATATTAAAAAACATTAATTTAATACCATTTTCAAATTGGATACACTTTTAAAACATACTCTAAAGTAGTTAGAGTCGCATATGTGAAAGAAAAGAAAAAATGGGGTGAGCTTCTTCATGTAGTTATTAATATGTGATTTTTTTTTAATTATTTGCTCTAAGCGACTTAGTTTTATTTTAATTCTTTTATTCTTTTATATTTTATATTTTTATATATTTTTTCAAAAATCAAGTTCAATATTAACTTGATTTATAAAAAATTAATCAAATATTTTAAAATGGACATATTGATGGTAAAATTTTGAAAACAAATATTGAAAATGATGAAAATAATACACATGCCTTAAAAATATTTTTTTTGCTGTTTTTTATTTTATTTGGTTTTTAAAAAAATATTTTGAAAAAAAAAAGATTATGACCAAAAAAGAAAAAACACCTCATTACACTATTCTATTGGAGTAAACGTCTCCGGTTAAAAACAAACCTCTTTGCCAAAGAAACACCATAGGGAGTTGATTTGTAACCAGTGGCTTTCAATTCCTTCTAGAAGGAGGGATCATGAGTGCAAAAAAAAGAGCGACGGGTGCAATTTAGGTTACAGAAACAAAAAAAAACAAAAGCATGACAGCTCATAAAAAACTGTAAGAAAATTGAAGAAAAATAGTGCAATGCGCGTGGAAGGTGACTTGTCAGTTGTCATCCACAGAGAAAATTATTCCTGGAATCTGGACCGTTTCAATCAAAATCTAATAGGTGTCTAGATAGCAGACAGGAATTTTGTGGGCAAGAAAGGTCTGGTTTCCCACACTTGTGTGTGTAAAGTTTAAGAGACTGTATGGCCCGTGTTTTTTTAATTTTTAATTTTTAAAATTTTTTATATCGTCTTTTTTGAAAATAAAATTTTTAAAATAAAAAAATATTTTAATGTTTTTCTAAATAAAAAACAACTTTTAAAAGGACCGATTCTCAATGACACCAAACCGTATCTAAACGACAATCCTTTGTCCTTGATAGCGGCTGCCTCTGGAGTCTGGACACCTATTCTTATCCCCTCCATGAAAAACCAACACGTGTCCAAATCACAACTACCTATCCACCGTTAGATGTAACTGGACCGCTTCAAAAGCAAAACTAAGGATCTCAGCCACACGCGGCGAGTAGAAAGAGGATGCCGACAAGAAACACAAATGTTGGTTAGCTGCCGTCATCTAGTCTTAACTTATTTTTGCCGTTTAGGGAACTAAGAGAACAAACTTTCACAAACAAACGGCGGCAGACATCACGCGTCACACGCAAAGCGAAGTGTTTACCAAAACTATGCCGTCTTGACCGCCGTTCAAACGACGCCAACTACGCCCCTCTCTCTCTGTTTGGTGGGTATTTGATGACAAGACGCGTGTCCACGCAGTAAGCGTGCCACGTGATGCTTGTTTCCTAGTTATTCAAGAAGAGTATTTAGAGTGAAACGGTTTTCATTTGTCTTTTGTTCAATTTTAATTTTAGCATGTCAATTTTGTTCATTTTAAGTATGTTTGATGCATCACATAAAAAAGAAGAAGAAAGTTGTAGAATTGCTTTGGATGCTATAAATCTATTAAACTGATATAAAATTTTCATCGAATCAATCTTAATAAGTTGATTGATGATGAATATTTTATCTTGTAAATAATATCGTAACATTTATTTTTGTTATAATGATTACATGATCTAACTATGTAATATGAATATAAGATAAGAAAAAAAAATAAACCATTAGATTAGTGAAATTGTTTATTAGAAATAAGATTAGTGATAGTAACAATGTGTCTTTTCTCATCCTTATAAACTTTTTTAAGTCTTGAACTAAGAAAAATACAATATATATATATATATATATATATATATATATATATTACATGTTAGTATCATGTTTCAAACTTTTATATCATTTAAAACTTTAATAAAATTTCAGCAGAGTTTATCTTTAATATAAATCTTTTCCAAGTTATCAACTTCTGCATACACATTTATATCACAATCTTAATATTGCCCAAACTTCACGGACCTTAACCGCTCACCAGTCAAGAATAGAAGTTATCTATCCTTTATAATTCTCCATTTAACAATTCATATATAATTATAGTATAAATCATTTTATAACAAATGACATCAACAAAAATATATGAAATATTATAAACTAAATACATATAATATTAATTTAATGAAATTAGAGTAAATTTAAATCTCATATAACAACCCAATAAAGGAAGATTAATAATTCAGTTACCAACATCCTTAGTAATGATTTCATTTATGTACAAGTTATTCTCACAATTATATTACAAAAAGTAATCAATATATTCAAAATTTCATCATCGTCATCTAACTAAAAGAAATGCTAGGTAAGATCTATTGTTCTATTTGAGTAAATGATAATCTTTAAAATAATTTATTTTTGTAACATTATAATTTATTGCAATGGATACATATTAAACACATATATTAATTATATAAGAAAAAACCAATTTCACAATGCACCAATCTATGTTTAATTCTAATTCAATACCTTTCCTTCAATCTTTGATAAACTTATAGTTTCATTATAGTACTCATTTAACTATTGCAGTCGCATTATATAAATTCTTATTCATAACACATTTAATTCATGCCATGATATGTTGCTTCAAACACATCTCATTCATACAATTATATATGTGTGTATATTTCATGATGATGTCTAGTTCACACCATTGTTTCTATTTATAAAGTGTATAAATTATGTCAATTTTTGTTTCACAAACATGTTCATGCCCTTTCGACTTCCAAAATGTTCAATTCATTCTAATTAAACACTCATGTTCATATAATTTGTCATTTTAACTTTTTGAGCAATTAATTATCTTGGTTGATCTCTCAATTCATACTTATCATCACCAGGTTTCATTGTTTCATTTCCTTTTAATATCACTTATGTTGTTATCTTTTACACTATTTTTTACTATTTTCTAAAAGGATTTAAGACTTGCATTGTACTTCGACTTATTATTTCTATTGGAAACTTTCTCAACTTAATGAGATTTTGGTGGAGTTTCTCTCATCAAAAAACTCTATCCAAATGTTGTCCTATCATTTCCTGTACAAAACTTTTCATAAAATTCCAACATCATCATCACATGAGTAATTATGTGTAACAATTCCCAGCTTTAAAGCACATTTCAAATAATTCACCGAACATGAATCATTGAAAATCCTAAAGAGATAATATTATTTTTATTTATCCACAATCATTCCAAACAAATGCATGGTTAAACTATCCCAGACCTTTGTTGTTATATCACTGTTTAAGAATATAATTCAACAAAACATTTATATCATGCACTCAATCATAAAATTCTTAGCACTCAATATCATGAATACAATTCACCACCTCTATTTAACAATTGGATTTCATCCAATATTTCATTAAGAGTCCAACAAATCGGTCTTCCATATGATATTAACTCCACATAAGTCAATTTAAACCAAATTACATATTCCAGTCATCAAACAAACTAATGTTATTAGCCCATTACTAGATAACTAATTCATTAATATAGCTCATCACCAGACGCTAGCTCAATTATCGGGTAACTAGTTCCTCAACATAGCTCATCGATCACCAAACACTAGTATCATTACCACATAACTAGTTCCACAACATAACTCATTACCTGACACCATTCCCATTACCGAATAACTAGTTTCTCAACATAAACATTTTTCATTGTTGTGGTCAAAATAAAAATCTCAATCCGATTTAACGATCGAATTGAGAGATATGATTGATACCGTAAAACTGGACATGTAATTTTATGCTAAAAAATCCAAATTTTGTGTACCATTTTATTTACTTAAATCATCATGAATTTTAGACCAACCCATTTATGACCTCCATCCATAACCATCATAAAACTTTTCTCAGATCTTTCATCACTTTTAGTAAAAAAAGAAGAAGAAGGTGATTTTATATTAGGCTTATATCAGCAATCAACGTTTTTTATGCATAAAATCACACATCATTTTATTTAAACCCAATTCATAAAGATTTCTTTTTACATAATTATTTTACCCGATTGAAGAATTTATGTGATTCATTATTGGTTTACATTTTGTGTACCGATTGTTGTTTTATTTAATCCTAAATTTAAGTTAAATTTATAAAAGTTTTTATCACTATCTATAACAATTTTCCTTATTAATTATTATTTTCAATTGAAAAGTTATCATTTCTAGCACTAATTTATTGGTTTTAGGTAGTGGGTTTGCAATGATCATATTTATAAATTTGATTAATTTTTTATTGAAAAGTAAATCATAAAAAAAGATAAACATTTTAGAAAGTCTACATCTAATTTAGAAGCCAAGCATTGCATATTATGAGTGATTTTCCTAGAATTCTATGCACAAGAGGTGATAATACAATATTTTTTTAAAAAAATAAAAATAAAATTCCAGTCATTTGAGCTAGCTAAATGACTAGAATTTCAATTCAAAAATCCACTCCAGACTTGGTGTTGACCTGGTCTATTCTGACACATCTTTTCATGTAATTTTCATGTTTTCAAGAGTTGAATACATAAACTTTTTATACATATATATTTATATATATATATATATATTTTATATATATATCAATAAACAAGAGTTTTTTATGGGTAAAGCAAGCATTATCTTTTGCATCAATGACATTGTCTATTATCAATATTTTCACCAATAGTATACATGACATATTAACATTTTTTTTTCCAAGGAACCCGAAATGGCTAGCCAATGGTTGTTTTTTCATATATGAAAAGCATGGATAACACTAATATTTTTTTTCAAACACCATTTTTTCCCTCCAATTGATGACCAAATCCATCAAGTCACCGAGAAAAATAGGAGAGAGAAATTTCTAGCAAGACAATTCCAATGTACAACCATAATCAGCCATGCTATTTTAGATGGCAAAAGCTAGCCAATACCATATACTATTCTCTCCATGCATGCATTTTTATTGCATTTCATTTTATACTAGCTACACTCTTTTTACATTGAATAATTTGAGAATCAGAAGGTTACATGTTTCAATATAAAACTTGTTTCGCAAGAAATTTCAAGGACTCATGGCCAAGTTCAATTATATAACACTACAAATACAAAAGTATTATTTTTGGCTCAACCAGTCAATTAGATCTAAATATAATTATAAAAATTTTTAAAATTATTAAAATCAAGAGATTTTAGATAATTTTTTAAATGTAAAGATTTGATAGGTCGTGGTTACTATGATAGAAAAACTAACCTAAAAAACTTCTATAAAAATTTAATTACAATCCATAAATTAAAAGTTTATGGTATCTTTAAATTGTTATTCTGACACAACCGGCCTTTGTTAAATGACGCCGTTTATTTATTTTTCAAAGAGAACTCGTCGAATAAGAATAGAGGCGGAATCCCGCTGCTTCCATGGTGATAGGCGTGATTTGATTTAATGATGTGGGTACGTGGCGGCAGATATGTAAACAGGTGACGTAAATTTAATATGGGAGCGTGTAGACGTAAGAGAATAAACAAATGTTGCAAATAATCTATTAATAAATGGCGGCAAGGGCGGCGGCTCAATTCACACAAAGTAGTCAAACACCTCGTTGACTGAGCCCTCCATCCATAGACCTTACTCAATTAAGCTCGAATAAAAGAATAGGAGCGCCAACGCCATTTGTGTGGCCCGTGATTGAAACGCCCTGGCTAACACGTACACCTTACCTCACTCCTCTACACGTGTTACTCTTTTCTCGATTTGATTGCAGTTTGGATCAGATCAGAGCATTTACCCGTGAGTTGGGTTCCACGGCCACTTTTGTAATTGCTTTTTACTAGATTTTAGAATATTATTGCTATTCTTTTTAAAAATATTTTAAAATAATATTTTTAAAATTAATATATTAAAATAATTGAAAAAAATAAAAATTATTAAATTGAAGTAAAAAACAAAAAAAAATAAATTTTTTTAAAAACACTTTTAAAATAAAAAAAACAAATAGGATTGTACGTAGCATTTATAATTATTATATTTTTTTAAAAAAATATATTAAAATAAGTTTTTTTAAATAATTCTATACGCTATCTTAACATTTAACCTTTCGAATGAAGTCCTTTTAGTTTGTGATTAGCAAGTTAAATTTATTCTTTTTCGGAAGTGCATTTTCTTTTTTCCTTCAATTATATTTGGAGTTTTTGGGCTTTTGTTTTATTAGAATGAGGGATTTTCTCGTAAAGTTGTCAAACTTCCATATGCACGATATATGATTAATTATTTTTTCTTAATTTGATTTCTAGAGTAATTGTCTGTGATTGACAGAATCATAATTCATTGGTTGTGATTTGCTTAGGCAATGACTCTTAAATGTCATATTTTATCTTGTTAAATGTGATTTTTTAATAACCTCGGGCGTGCAAGAGGGCTATAATAGAAAATATACGCGTGGAAAGAATTAATAAATAATTTAAAAATAAAAAATATTTAAATCAAAATGACGGGTTACATAGAAGCATTTACTGAACATGTTCAAAATATTAATGATTTGAATATAATAAAATTCATAAAAAAAAACTCTTAAAAAATAAATATTGTTTAATGTAGTTAAGTTGGATCCTTAAAAGTTGTGTTTTGGATTAAATCTTGTTTTATAAAAATAGTTATGATACATAAAAGAAAGTATATATATGTTAAACTAAAACATTAATGTAACTTTAATAAATAAATATTATTTAATATATATAATTCACCATGTCTTTTGAGGTTAATTTGAACAAAAAGGAAAAGTTTGTGAACAATAATAATAATAATAATAAAAGAAAAGGGAGAAGTAGCCTTTGACCATTGTAATGAGCGCATGAGTAACCTTCTTTAGGTGCCATGACGATGCTTTTATTAGCCACTTAATGACTGTCACATGGTAGTCCCATTTCTCTCTTATTAGTTATTACAATCCCGACGACTGGAAAAAAAGAAAAGAAAAAACGAAAACATTTATTCACCAAAATAAAACATTTAATTACGAGATTTTTATAAACGTAAGTATCTCCTCCTTGAAGAGCCTAACGTGCCACCATTTCATTAGCCCATAAACTAACTAAACTGGTTCGTGTAAGAGAAGCCACATATCCTATCGTTGACTGGACCCACAAAACGCCAACAAATCACCCCCGGAAGCAGCAGACCTTTCTCTCTCCTCCTCTCTGGCTCTCTCCCTATATAAATAAACCAGCTCCCTGCCTGTTTCCTATCAAACCTCGCACCTAACCAGCAAACAAACCCCCCGAAAAATAACAGTAGGAAACCCCCAACGCTAAAATGGCTCCGAGAGAAAGATCTAACAACAGCAACAGCCCGAATAGCCCTAGATCGGAGATCCGTTTTAGAGGCGTCAGGAAGAGACCATGGGGACGTTATGCGGCTGAGATCAGAGACCCAGGCAAGAAAACGAGGGTTTGGCTCGGTACTTTTGATACTGCTGAAGAGGCCGCCCGTGCATACGATGCGGCTGCTCGTGAATTCCGCGGAGCCAAAGCCAAAACTAATTTCCCTACAATTGGCGAGCTTAATCCCAACCCCACGCGCAGTCCTAGCCAAAGCAGCACTGTCGAGTCCTCCTCCCCGCCGCCTCCACGCGCCGTCTCTCCTCCGCCACCACTCGACCTCACTCTTAACATTTCCCGCCATAAACCCGACAGCCAGCCGTTCCCCAATGGAGTTAGTTTTCCAGGAGGCGCGTGGTTTCCATTCCATGCTGTTGCGCGTCCCGTTTTCTTCTTTGACGCGTTTGCTCACGCGAAGAATGATACTCCTAACAATAATAGTGTAGTGAATAATATTAACGGGTGCAGGTTTGATCGAACGGTGATGGTGAATGGAGGTGGGGCCCAGAGTGATTCGGATTCGTCATCAGTCGTCGATTACGATCATCATCGTGATAGTAAGGGATTGTCACTTGATCTTGATCTTAACCTGGCCCCACCACCGGAAGTCTCATGATCTTGTTGTTTTTCATGGAGAGATCTGATTTTGGAAGTCGTTTTATGGCTTCGGTGTTGTTTTTTTCCTCTAATTTCCTGGGCACGACAGGAAGAGAGCAAGTTTTAGAGAATTAGAGCTAATTAAGAAAAAAAAGAAAAGAAAAGAAAAGCAGCTGACGTATTTTGTATATAGAGAGAGAACGGAAATTATCTAAAACTATTTCCCTTTTTTTTATTCGCAACTGAGAAATTTAAGAAGTTTCGCAGAGTTGTTCTTTCTTACTGTTATTGTTGCCAGTCACGTTCATATATGCTCCCGCAAATCTTCTAATCAAAGCCCTGAGATTTACTTGGCTCATTTAAGATGTTGCTGTTTATCGTTACAAGTTTGGTTTATTACACCTAACCAAGAACAGGACCAAAAAGACCCTTCTTTTCAGGGCAGGGATTAATTTAGTGAAAAAGTAAACTCTTTCCCAGATAAGTAATAAATGGAGCTTGGTGCTCCCTTCTCTCCAAAAAAGAAAGAGGACAGGACAACGTTTGAAATATAAATTCAATGTTTTTAGGCATTAATTTACAATTTTTCACTTGTAAAATTTCTATTTCACCATTACAAATAACTTGAGATCTTGAGGGAAGAATTAACCGGCACGCCGCCGAGACTCGGGTCTAGTTTCATGGGCTCAATTTGTAACTGGGAATGGCTGGATCAGCAAAACAGAGATAAAAATGCCACCATATTTTCCCATCACCAAGCAGACAAGTTGAGAACGGTTTAACTAAATTCTGAAACGTGTTTTTAATAACAAAGTTTAGCTCTCCTTTGAAGTTATCCATCTCGGAAAAGATGCATTCAGGGGAAAAACATATGCAGCTACGCTTGAATCAGGTAAAATCTGACCATAATTACTCGTATTTAATAATCAATTAGCTGGCCCTGCGTATTTGAATGTGTAGGTGGCATCCAAGTGTCCAACAGACATGTTGCCGGCATTGTAGGTTGGGTTTGATTTTGATGCGCAAGCGTAGCGTAATACAAGGCGTATGTTAGAGATCTGTCCGATTACGTCACGCGGGGACCCATCTACACCGTACGGAAACCGCACTGAACCTGAACTACCTATGGTTACCTTGTTATTATTTATTTCTTTATTAAAAAATCTGAGTTTTTTTTTAATTAATTTACAATTAGAAAAATAATACACAACAGGCTCATGATGATCTACATGGCCCTGTCTTTCTAATCACTTCTCTCTAAAAATGCTCCTCGTGATTCATGTACTTGTTTGTCATTTTCTGTACAGATCTCGAGAGTATTTTTCAGAATTAATGGCTGGATGATGATGCTTGGATGGCCCAGTGACGCGTGGTTACGTGGAGGTTCTTTAATTTTTTTTTTTTTTTGGGGTGGGGGGCGGTTTATATTATTATTATTGAAAGCGGCACCGACGGCAAAACCACTGCTTTGTTTGGTTCTGAGAGAGATAAGAGAGAGAGAGAGAGAGAGGGACCGAATCAAAGAGGCCGCGGTGGGGCCTGGGAGAGTAATTTCGTGTTGATGGGTTAATGTCGGGATTCCGGTTGTCGTCACGTGCACGTCCACCGTTCGATAGGTTTTATTTGGTTTTTATTTTTTATATATATATATTCTTCTTTTTCTTTCTGTTTTTGGATACCTCTTGTTTTTCAAAATATTTGCGTTTTATATTTCCAACATTTGATGCCTCCTTTCATGATTGAAGTAACATTAGCTATTGCTTGACGAGACGGAGAGGTTTTTTCCTTCTAGGAAAAGATGACGAGTTACTAAAGCAATCAATGTGTTTACGAAAACGATTCACTAATCCTATGTTTCAGAACATAACAATTAATAAGGAAAATGGAACTGAAGATCTGAGCTACTTTTTATATGTATTTTCCATCTATAGTTTTAAGATTCGTATGTGACATGGTGAAATTCATGACATCGAAAAAAATAAATTTTTTAATTCAAAATACGAAAATGCGATGAACTTCGACCATTGTATGAAGGAAATGAATATCCCACAAAAACATTATGAAAGAATAAAGTTAAAATTATTTATACAATGTGTTTGAAAGTGTGATTTTGATTGTTTTTTAAAATATTTTTTATTTAAAAATATATTTAAATAATATTTTTTTATTTTTTTAAAAATTATTCACATCAAAATAATCTAAAAACAATAAAAAATATTAATTTAAAATATTTTTAAAATATAAAAATATACCGGGCTTATATAGGTGCATGAAAATTATTCTCCCACTGTAATTTTTTTTTTTATCTAAGAGGTGTCATGATTTTATAACAACGGAGATAAAAATGAAATATATAGAGTTAAAATTAACAGTGCATAGGCAAACGTGGGGTCTAATCCATGATAAATGTCCAATAATTGAAGGATATCGTTTAATAGAAGAAATAATAATAATAATAATAATAAAAAAAAATTATAGATTGTACATGTTGGGCTAAATTAACATAGGAAAAAAGACGATTAAAATGGAGTATTATAACTGGAAAAAAGTGTGTGTTTAAAAGTCTCCTGGAAAGATAAGATTCGTGCCATTACTCTTTTAAGAAATTGTGGCTTAGGCAAGGGGTCCACGTGTGAAATAGTCAGGTAGAGGAGGCGCGGCGGCCGCTCATGGCGGGGCCCGCATTTGTTTCTTGTAACCCATTTTCAAAGATTTCATCTTAATGCCATTGTGAAGCGGGTGCCAATGATATTGACAACCATCCAATAGATGCAAGCGACGTGGCAGTTATCACGTGAATACATGTACGGATTTTCAGAGGAAGCGACATGTGTGGTGATGATGTGTTGGAAGGTGACAGACAGTTGAAACCGGCGCGTCGGCTGCTGTGTGAGGGAATTCAATAAGGGACATGTGGGTGAGGGAAGGGATAACTTGTTGCGTGCCACGTGGGGAGCTGTGAGAGATGATAGACAAAGACAGGGTTATAAAGCGACCGCCCAAAATGAGGTGCATAGGTACAAGGTTGGGGCGGCTGGCTGCCTTTAAAGCCGCGTCGCGTTTAGGTGGAAAACTACGGGTGTGTTAGACATTATGTTAGACATTATCCAATTATGTTTGGTATCTCTTCTAATTGTGTTTTATTTAAAATCAAGTGCTTTTTTCTTTGGTCAACCTCCTCTGATTTTTCGATAATGCTGAAGGCATGCTTATTTTCACTTGAAAAAAAATAAATTTCTTTTATTTTTCCTTTTAAAAAAGTTAAACTATCGGGATATTATATATAAAAATTCATTAAACAAGTCTTTAATAAATTATTAACTTATCATACTTATAAATAGAATTTGACTATATTGGGCATTTCTTTAAGTTCTGTTTTTTTTTTTTTTTTAATGTAAGAGAAACATTACTTTTTAAAAAGGATTGTTATATATTTTTCTTATTTTATAATTTTTTTTTGAGAAAATACCTCAATCTTTTTAATATTAAAAATATAAATAAATTAATATTTTCAAATTAAATGTAAATTAGAAGAGCACATGACCACAACAAATTTAGTTTTACACTTTAGTATAACCATAATTATGAAACCCGGCTCAACAGGTTGATCCATGACCTGAGATCTTGACCAAGTTTCAAATCACAAAAACTTGGGCTTGCAATTGGGCTGGTCAAAGGTGGGTGACCCGTCGGGTTAACCCGAAACCCAGTTGACTAGAGTGAGACCCGATTTTTTTTTTTTTTACATTTTTTTATAAATAAAAAAGTAAAATTAATTCTTGAATATTTGACCTCGCACATTTTTCTTATAGTTTACATTTACATGAATTGTTTCTTACTATTTTCAATACAAAACACATCATTAACCAAAATAACTTTACAAACACCAACCTTAATACCTTGGGAAAGAAGCTTACACGACTAGAAAAACAAATACAAAGAACCACTACAACTTCGGTCAACATTAAAACCTCAACTAACCTAAAACTAAAAAACTCAGTCTTCAAACCTTATAAATTACGAAAACAAGCCAAACACAAATCTAAGAAAACCAAACAGATTTTCTTAAAGCTATCAAAACATATTTACAACACCTTGATAGTTCATCTTTAACTGTTCCAGACACACAACAAACAACCAACCCTTCACCTCCACAAACCAAGTTAGTACTATATAAAAGAGCCCTTGGGAGTCTTCTAATGAAGGTACTTCTTCAAACCAACCTCTTACCCTAAACAAACTTACTTGGCAAACTCCTAAAACATCCATTGCCCTATACATTTCCATAACCACTGAACGAACTATCCTTACTTAACACAAATATAATGCCTTTTCCCTCTATGAGTGGAATATAGATGGAATGTCTAAATACAATATCCTCAACACCCTCCAACAAATGACTATGGCAGCCAATGCTTACAAAACCCAAATAGGAACCCAAACAAAGCTATTGTTGAACTCCTTATTGTTGGTTTTTATGGTCAGTTAAAAGGATTGTGGGATTATCATCTCACTGAAACTGATCACCTACATATCCTAAATTCCTTCCAAACATATTCAAGACGCTGTATCGACCCTTATTCTTACAATCTCTTTACATTTTGTTGGAGACCCTTCTCATTTGAAAGACAAAAATGTTGAACTCCTTTTCAATCTTAGGTGTAAGAAGCTAAGTGACTTTCAATGGTACAAAAACACCTTCCTTACCCGTGTCATGCTTAGGGAAGATTCAAACCAACCCTTTTGAAAAGAGAAATTCCTTACAGGCCTGCCTATTCTCTTAGGAGAAAAGGTTAAAAAAAAAATCAAAGATACCTTTACAATAAAAACCATACCATATGACCAGCTCACATATGGTGAACTTGTAAGCTTCACCTAAAAAGGTCTTAAGATTTGTCAAGATCTTAAACTCTAGAAGCACTTAATGTGGGAAATGAAATGTACCATACAAGAACTTGGTAGTTTCTGTCACCAGTTCGACCTTCCCACCAAAAAACCCTTCTGCAATGGAAACTGTGCACAACTCAAAAAATATCCAAGCCACAAACCTCCTTATAGACGATCAACCCATAAAAACCGACATTCGTTTTATTCCAAACCAGAACAACCTTAATATAAAAAACCCTACAAATTTACCAAGCCTCAAAGACCTTTCCAATCAAAACCCAAAACAAAATTTGACCCCCAAAACATTACCTGTTACAAATGTAACCAGAAATGACATATATCCCGTTTCTGCAAAGTCAACACCAAAGTCCATGAGCTCTAAATAGATGAAGATACCATCAACCAAATACAAATTCTCTACATTGAAGCTACATACACTAACCACTCTCCTTCAGACACTTCTGAAGAAGAATTTCAAATTGATGAAATAGCAACTACTAGTGCCACTTCAGATACCTCTACAAATTCCAAACAAATCAACGTTTTGACCCAAGATTAGGAATTCATTCTTGAGGCTATCAAAAGACTTGATGATCCTCACCTTCAAAAAACCTACCTGAAAAAATTATTGAAGGACTTTAACCAACCAGAGCACCCTCTATCATCTAACCCTCCAAACCACTCTATATTACCCTCTACCAGCACCAATACCTATGACCTTACAAAGATCCTTAACAAAAAGAAATCCAAAACCACAGTTACCATTCCAGAATTACATTCTGAGATAAAAACCCTCAAATCCGAATTACAATCCCTCAAACAAGCCCAACAAAAAGACTCTGCCATACTACAACATCTTCTGTCCAAAATTGATAGGCAATCTGATACTAAGTCTAATACAGAAGATCAAACCATTGAATCTCACACATTACCACATGTACTTATAAATATTGAGCATATTCCAGATGATTTCCTAAACGTATTAACACAAATATCTTTCAAAAAATATTTAATTAGAATTATTTTTATTTTCTCCGAAGATTTCAAACTTGACACCATTGCCTTATTTGATACAGGTGCAGATTTGAACTACATCAAAGAAGGAGTGGTTCCAAAACGATTTTTACAAAATACCTCTGAAAAACTCTCTGCTACTAATAATTCAAAATTACATATTGCAGGAAAAACTCAAGCCTCTGTTTTCAACAAAGGCATTTCTCTCAAAACATTTATTTTCTCAGAAGATTTCAAACTTGACACCATTGCCTTATTTGACACAGGTGCAGATTTGAACTACATCAAAGAAGGAGTGGTTCCAAAACGATTTTTACAAAATACCTCTGAAAAACTCTCTGCTGCTAATAATTCAAAATTACATATTGCAGGAAAAACTCAAGCCTCTGTTTTCAACAAAGGCATTTCTCTCAAAACATTTTTTGTAGTTACAAAAGATATCAATCATACCATCATTCTTGGCACTCCATTCATTGACATGATCACTCCATATCAAGCACATCATAATTATATTACTTTCAAAATCAATAGCATCAAACTTGTTTTCCCATTCTTAGAGAAGTCCAAGACTAGAAATTTGAATTTAATTAAAGCATGCTCCATACATACTTATCATATCAATGCACTAATTTATGGAAAACAATTACATTTACATGATTTATAAAACAATATTTCTTTTTATCGTATAAACAAACAATTATAAAACCTTGATTTACAAAAGAAAATATTGATTTACAAAATAAAATCGAACAACAGATCTGTTCAGAATTATCTAATGCTTTCTGGAAAAGAAAACATCACATCGTTGATCTTTCCTATGAAGATACTTTTTCAGAAAAACTAATACCTACAAAAGCAAGACCTATACAAATGAATGTTGATTTAGAACAACATTGCAGACTTGAAATCTCCGATCTCGAGTCTAAAGGTCTTATCCAAAAGTCTCGATCACTCTAGTCGTGTGTAACCTTTTATGTGAATAAAAACTCTGAAATCAAAAGAGGCATACCAAGACTTGTGATCAACTATAAACCTCTAAATTTGCTCTCAAATGGATCAGATATCCAATCCCCAACAAAAAAGATTTGTTACAAAAATTGCACTCTGCATTCATGTTTTCTAAGTTTGATATGAAATTCAGATTTTGGCAAATCCAGATTGATCCCAAAGATAGATACAAAACTGATTTTACAGTTTCTTTTGGCCAATACGAATGAAATGTCATGCCCTTTGGACTAAAAAATACTCCATCTGAATTTCAATGCATCATGAATGACATTTTCAATGCACATTCAAAATTCTGCATTGTTTACATTGACGATGTGCTTATTTTTTCACATTCCATAAATCAACATTTCAAACATCTACATACTTTCTTTCATACTACAAAACAAAATGGTTTAGTTGTTTCTAAAACAAAAATTTCTCACTTCCAAACTCGTGTCCGTTTCCTAGGCCATTATATTTTCCCAGGCACTGTAACACCGATAGAGAGGTCTCTTACCTTTACAAACATTTCCTGATAAGATCACCGATAAAACCCAATTGCAAAGGTTTTTAGGCAGTCTTAATTATGTTCTAGACTACTACCCCAATATTAGCCAAATAGCCAAACCTTTACATGACAAGTTAAAAACAAACCCCATTCCTTGGTCCGACCTCCATACCAACCTAGTCATACAGATTAAGAAGCAGGTCTAAACCATTCCCCTCCTCCATCTAGCTAACCCGTTAGCTCCTAAGATAGTCGAGACCGATGCCTCTGACCTAGGTTATGGTGGAATTCTCAAACAAATTCAAGATGACAAAGAGTAGATCCTCCAATACACATCCGCCCACTGGAATGATTGCCAGAAAAATTACTCTACTATAAAAAAAGGAGATCCTTTCAATCGTTCTTTGTATTACAAAATTTCAAAGTGATTTACTAAATCAAAAATTTGTTTTACGTGTTGACTGCAAATCCGCAAAAGAAGTTATAAAAAAAGATGTCCAAAATCTTGCTTCAAAACAGATTTTTACCAGATGGCAAGCTATTTTAAGCATTTTTTTTATTTCAATTGTCTACATTAAAGGAGATTTAAATTCCATTCCTGATTTCCTAACTCGAGAATTCCTTCAAAACAGGTCTTGATGCCTCAAAAAGCAAAGGCCAAAGACAAGGGGAAAGCCCCTCAAACCCAGCCTACAAAACTAGAGAGCCCCAAGCCTTCTACAAAACTCATGTCTTCAGCTATCTTAACTGTCAAACCAATCAAATCCTAGTATGAGGCAGTTATTAAAGAAGAAGAAACTACAAAACTATAATAAGTACAAACAGACGCAGTTCAACATTGGGTTGACACTATATCCAAATCACCAGAATTACTCCTAGCATTACAAAAGGTGTCTCAACAGACCTTCGGTGACTTCGTATCTCAAACAGGTAGTATTTCCAAACCACTTTCAAAATCTCAAGGAGGCATTTCTACTTCAAAACCCTTCCTTTCTTTACAACAAACCAATTTTCCAAAAACCAAATCCAAATATATTTTCAAAACTATTTTCCAAAATATTTTAACTATGGAAGAAGGATTTTATCATGAAAACCCTTTCATTGCTGCTTCCAAAATTTTCCCTTCAAATTGGTATTACAACCCTGGAATTTAGCCAAACCACAATCCTATTATGCCGCAATCCTTGAGATTACTAATTCTGTCAAGTTCAAACATTTCAAACTACATTCTGATCACACTGAACCAACATATTCTACATGTATCATTTACAAAGTCATTCACCCTAAAAACTTGGGACAACCCTTACATCAACCTCTTTCCTTTCCTATGCATTTTTGTACAAACCCCAGGGCTTTAATACTTCCTATACATACTAGGATTACCAACAGGCATGGTTCAATGCCTTCCAGCTACAAAATCCAAACCATAGTCATTCTTAGCTTTTCTACTTCCATAATGACATGAATACTACAAACCTCCTCCTCTGGTTCCTCCAATGGTGGGACTACTATGGTTGTTATGTTGACTACCTCAAAGACCATCCTCTGGTTGAAAATGGCTACCTCCATTTCAAAAATAATTTTCAACCAGCTCCTTCTGAAAGGAAGTTCTCTTCCCTACTCATTTTCTGTACAAATTTTTTTGTACCATGGGTATGTTCATGGTTCTATGATTATAATCTACAAAACAGACATCCAGTTCTTGTTTGTAAATTTAAAATTAACTGGTGGGATTCTTTTACAGCTGAATCCAAAAGTTCCAAATTAGTTGTTACGGAATGGTTACAAAAACATCAAACAACTCCCATTATTGATCATCATCCTCAATTAAAGTTTCTAGCCAGAAAGGCTCAAACAACAGTCTTCTTGTCTCTACTAGAACTGAAGAAAAATACCTATAAATAGTCCAAAGCATTATACAAAGCCAAGACCCGAAAACGGTCTTGTCCCAATCTAGCTCATCTGGATCGATATCTCCTGCCATTTCCCTTGGAGATGATAATGAAGATGATTGTTTTGGTATCCTACCACCTATCAAGCGACAGTAAAAAAAAAAAGTGTTTTCCAAGCTTTCTAAGGCTCATATGTTTAGAGCCATATCTTTTTGACTCACCTGTTTTGAGTCCTTTTTTATTTTAAGCCCATTTGTTTTAGGCTTTTTTTATAAATATTACATGCTATTACAAACAAACAAATCCAGTGTCGGTGGCAAGAAGACAACAGATGAAAGTCCCAAAAAAACATGGGCATTTTCCATTTTGTCGTCACCTAATCATGACAGACAATACCACATGGGTTCACAACAATACAACATGAGTTCACATGGGTTCTGATGGAATCTCCAAGCTTTCCCAACAAGACATTTTGGCATCTTCCACGCCAACTCGTCTATAAAAGGGGACTCCTAAATCTTCAAAAATTAGACTATCATTTTCCCTGTGAAAATTTTATTCTCCTTTGTAACTCATACCTGTAACCTATATCCACTCTTCTTTGTATCCAATATCTCCTGTATTAATTTACATTACAAATTTAGGTAAGATTTTATTTTCATTATTTACATTCTTGTTAAATTTTATGTCCGTTAAGTATGCTCTGTGTTTGATCAAGGATCCTGACATTGTTGGTCTTGCCTTGTTCATTCACATTAAAAATCTGTTTATATTATATATTTCTTTGATCTTTTCATAAAATCAGTATATAGGTTGGAAACCTCCAATCTTTTAGATCATTCTCAGGTATAACAACACCACGTACTAAGTGTTAAATTTTATATCGTAATAGATATTTGGTATCTTCAATAGATATTTGGTATCAGAGCCAACATGAATCTTTGGTATCCGAGCCTATTGGGACATGAATCTTTCTTCAATAGATATTTGGTATGAGAGCCAACATGAATCTTTGGTATCAGAGCCTATTGGGATCCCAATAGGCTCTGATACCAAAGATTCCCAATAGGCTCTGATACCAAAGATTCATGTTGGCTCTCATACCAAATATCTATTGAAGATTGATGGTTCTTAATTTAAATATTATAAATTTAACTATTGCTATTACATCATGAAATAAATAATACTTTATATAAAATATTTTATATTGTTCCTTTAAAGTATCTACAATTCTATTACATATGAAATACATCCAACAAGGACTACAATATTCACAAGTTTTTTAAGAGCACAACAACATCAGTTAAAATGTAATCAGGAACAAAATTGGGATTGGAATTAAATTATGCAAATGCTACGTCATCAAGCGATCTTCGTCTAATTTATATATAATTATTGAATAATATTTAACACTAATTTTTTTTAATAAAACACAATTAAAAATAAAAAAATAATTATTTTTATTTTTATTTTGCCGGGTCGGACCCGGTTCAATGTATTTTAGCTTTGAACCGACCCGGTCTGGCCGGAACGAGAAGCAGCAAAATGTTACTTCTACAAAACCTGAGGCACAGTTGCAAAATTGGTGGGTCCTACTAGCATAAAACACTTTTTTCTTCTTAACCAAACGGTATTGTATGTGGTTACGGGTGAACTTCACCCGCAACCACAATACCAAATGCCTCCTAAATGTTGTTGCATGCATTATGTCTGGGTTGGTGTTGATTTGCTTAAATTAATATGCGATTTGAATATAATTTGTGAAATTCAAAACATTTATGCTTGATTTTTTTTTGTTGGATTATTAAGCTGGTGAATGGTAAAAGAATAACATGTTTTAAATTGGTATCTTATTTGATTTAAAACATATTATTGAGTTTAGCAAAACAAACCCTAAATGAATTCCAAAAAATTTGAAAAAAATTTAGGGATCATTTTAGAATTATTTGTGAGTTCCTTTTATGTTTTTCCAACCATTTCACTTAATATTAAGGCTATAGACTTATATTGTAATATACTTAATCGGTATTAAAAGTACATGCTTTTCTTTGAAATTTTAAAAAATACAAAAAATATTTTTATTTGTGTACATACAACCAAATTCCAAAAATCATTTTCATTAATATTTTATAGAAAATTGAAAAATGCATTTGTTATCATACTTTAAAAAATACAAAAAATCAATCAATGGGTATCATAATCAGCTAACAAGACTTAAAGAAAAACAATTAATCAATTATACAACTTACCATAAGTAAGGTGCACTTGGGGTGATGGCTCTTTTCCATGTACAACTAGTCCCCTTACCCAGACTCTCGTAAACCATTAGGTTTCCTAATCATAATAATATCAGGTGGCGACTCTTAAACTTTTCAAATAATAATTTTATGATTTATCCTAACACTTTCTAAAACCCTTTCGATCTAGGAGGAAAACCCGTCATTCAATATTGTGCACTCCATAACTTGCTATATCCATATGAATTGTTTCTTAAGTTTTCGATGTGAGATAAGTCAACTACACTTCACATTTATTTTTTTTATAGCATATATCAATATGAATTGTTTCTTAACTTTTCAATGTGGGATAACTATATTACACTTTACTTTTTTTTTGTTTTTTTTATATATATAGCTTACATCCATATGCATTGTTTCAAAACTTTTCTATATGTGATATTAAAACTTCAAATATTTTTTTTTCTATTTTTTCAAGTTGACTCAGGTTAACCCATATAACCTAGGACTTGATTCCTTGGGTTAGATCAATCTTGAATTGGGTTTAATAAATATAGGTAGTGCAACTTGAATTAATTAGTAATTAACATCTAACCAATTATAACAATACGAATGATAAACTTGAAAAATTGATTAGATGTCCACATCTGTCAGGGTGGATTCGTCTCCTATATTGTTTAACAACAAGATTGCATGAATCATAATCTTTCTTAGATATTTTACATTAAAAAATGAAATGATAATGTTTATAGGTAGTTAGAATTATTAGTTGAGTCATAGTAATTCTTAAACAACATATATTTCATCCTTCATATATTATGCATCTGGGGTCATATTGACATGTTTAGTAATGAGATCATCTCCTTTTTCTTTTCCTAACCATTGATTTTCCTTCATATAATAATTTTTATTTATTTATAGTAAACATAACAAGCAATTGTTCATTGTCAGGGATACTTTAATTTCTTATAAAAATTAAAGATGTAGATTCTGATTATTTTGGATCAATTAAAAGAATGCTTAATTTAACACTAAATTTGTTTAGCTATTGAGCTTATGTGGGAGTGGAAGTAATTATTTTGTGGATATTTTATTTCCATTAGAAGTTATAATGATCTTGGACAAAACAACATAGGATTATCTCATTTCATCTGAAATATTAATCCTCCTATTATAGCATTGAAGGGAGGCAATTTTCCCTTTGATATTTGTTTTTCATTAACATCAGCCCCTATTAGTTTTAGGTTTTTAAATTAGCAAATATGCATTGTTTGTATATTTTCCTCAAGATTTTTAATGAATCAAAACAAAGTTAAATTCAACTAAATTTAATTTTTAAAACACTAATTTCATTCTTGAATAAATATTTTAAAAACATATTATATTGATAACTATTAAAAAAAATAAAGTAATGGTCTTATATACATAAAAATTTATGCATCCAATAAGTTATCCCAACATTATTTTTGTGTGTGTGTCCTATTTTTTATTTTATTTCATTATGAGTATGATATATATTATGGAAACATTCATAGAATCTCAACCTAATTGGTACGTAGATTCTAAGGTTCTTTTCGTAACAAACTAGTATCAAGGCTGTCTAACAATCACAATGCACAATAGTTAACTCATATGACAAACCAGGATTACCAATCAAACCTTTTAGCCATAAAACTTCCTCCATTGCCTTTGTCAATGCCATATACCTAACCTTTGTTGTAGATAAGGTAATAATGGATTACAAATTTTCTCTCCAACTAATAGCACACTCGAGATAGTGAAAACATAACTTGTCAATGACCTCCTCTTATTCAAATCATCAGCATAATATGAATCTAGAAAGCCTTCAACACTACCCTTAGTGCTATTACCATTGTCATATACAAAACCGACGTATGTAGTACTTCTATGATAATGAAATATCCATTTCACAACATGTTAATGAACCTTGCCAGGATTTTCCATAAACCTACTAACCATAATATCAACATGTGAAATGTTTGGATGAGTACATGTCATAACATGCATAATGCTTTTAACGACACTAGCATATGAAACACCTAAAATTAGCTACAAATGGAGTACTTCCTGGCTTGCAGTCTTGTATACAAAAAAATGCTCAAATATCTTTTTAAAATACTTTTTCTTTGATAAGTATAACTTATGAGTGCTTTGGTCTGCATATCTCCATACCTAAAATCTTTCAAGTTACACCTAAATCTTTCATCTCAAACTTAACACTCAACCGATCCTTGAAACTATTGATCTCAAACATGTTCTTGAAAGCAATCAACGTATCATCAATACATAACAACAAGTACATAAATGAGCCATCTAAGATCTTCATGAAATACACACAACTATCATAATTACTTTTAAAGTAATAATGCCTAAGCATAAACATATCAAGCCTTTTATACAACTTCCTTAATGACTGCTTTAAACCATACAATGACTTCTTTGATAAGTGCATATTGTTTTACTTACCTTGAGAAATGAAACCCTATGACTAATGCGTATACATCATCTCCTTTAACTCACCATATATAAAAGTTGTTTTGACATATGGTTGTTCAAGTTCTAAGTTAAACAAAGCAACCATAACAAGTAATACTCATATAGAACTATGTTTCATAGTTATAGAGAACACTTCATCAAATTTAACACTTCTCTTTATGTATAACCCTTAACATCTAAGCTTGTTTTAAACCTTACACTCGTAACCACTGTGATTTTATCTTTTCTTTCGTAAACATATTTGCACCTAACAATCTTCTAACAATGTGGTGATTTAACAATCTCTCATTATTCAATCTTCTTATTTATGGCAAACATCCATTAAGAAGATTCTTAGCAAGAAATTACCTTTTATATGAATAAAGCTCATGATTATCAATGTTATCTTTAATTTTCAAGGTAAAATAAGCTAAATCAGCTTAATTATACTTAACTAAAGCTTTTATATGTCTTTTTTACCTTTATATAGCAATACTATATGGTTGTTCTTTAGGTGAATTTTTAACAACAATAACCTATTCTACTTCCTTAACAAGCTCAGCTGAAGCATCTTCTTGCATTGTCTCTAAAGCTCTAACCTCAAGCTTCGTCTATTTGTTAGTATCCTAATCAACCTCAACATCAATACTAGTTGACTCTTTTTCTTTGTGAAACATAATAGAATCATCAAAGGTCTAAACTATGTTAGTTTTAACTGATTTAGGATCAACACACTACATGATATTCCCTTTACCCTAGATGTATAGCTTAGAAATATGCATTTCCTCGCTCTCAACCCAAGTTTATTTTTCTTAACATGAGTATAAGCAAGACAACAAAATACTCTTAGTTTAGAGTAATCAACACGAGAACAGACCATACCTTATATGGATTCTTAAACTCTAAAATCATCGATGAAGATCTATTCACTAAATAAAAAGCCATGTTAACTGCTTCATCGCAATTGTTCTTACAATCTAGTTTGTGAAAGCACACAACATGTTCTTTTTAAGAGTGTCATGTTCATACATTCAACAATCATATTTTGATGTGGTGTATTCCTAATAGTGTGAGGTCCAACAATTCCTTTATTCTTGTAAAACTCATCAAACTCACCCGAGTAGAATTTCAAACTATTATAAGTTCTTAAAAGTTTGATTTTCTTACTAGTCTATTTCTTAACCAAGGTTTTCCATTGCTTGACAGTGATAAACACATCACTCTTTCTCTTTGAAAATACATCTAGACCTTCATAGAGTAGTCATTAATAAATATTATGCTCCACCTTTTGATATAATATGAGAAGGACCTCAAAAGCCATCGTAAATATAATCCATAATACCCTTAGTAAGATCAATAGCTTTACTAAATTTTACCCTTCACTGTTTACTATAAACATAATGCTCACATAAATCTAATTTACCTTTTTTTTTTTTTTTACCACAAATCAAATCTCATTTACTTTACTTTATCATCTCCTTCTCACTCACATGTCCTAATTGTATATGCCATAGCTGAGTAAAAAAAAAAAAACTATTCAAATCAATCACAAATGATACGCTAGTTAAATCAATAATTATTGAACTTTAGAGATGGTAAATGACATTATAAACATTCAGAACTTCACTTTTGATGGGATAACTATAATCTTGGGAATCAAGAATTCTAAAAAAAATTCAAATCTTTTTCATCTTTTAAACTTGCCACACCTCTAATGTCCTAACAATACCATCACACACCCTAATTTGAATTATACCCATGCTAATAATAGAAATTTTTTTAATGTTTTCTAATAAAATAGTACCATTAACAACTTTATAAGTTTGAAACCAGCTTCTATTAAGAAAAATATAAAATATGCAAGCCAAATCAATAATACACCCATCATTTAAGCTACCAATAGACATAACCAGAACACTTTTAGCATTTTAAGAAAAATTTTCCATCACTAGTGTAAACCCTTAGCCCAAAAATGATCAAATCAGTGTTAAATAAGGTAATGCTTAATTGAAAAATGATGAACGAGGAGCAAAATTATTGTGATTCATGATGAACATTCCTAGTAAATTCAATTAAATTTTGGATAAGATAAAATAATAAATCAATACGCAAAATGTTGACCCAATGACGAATCATATAAATTCCTTAATCGGGTAAAATAATTATGTAAAGGAAAACTTTTATAAATTAGGATGATTTTTTTTAAATAATGATAATAATAGAGTGTAATTCTAAATAAAATAATGTATGACTCTTCATGCTTGAGTTTTGGGCTAATTTGGACAGCATAAAATGTGTAACTATAAGTTGCTATGAAAGCTAAGAATGCATAAGTTTGGGGTTGTTCTAATAGCCTAAAGGTATTCAAACAAGGACTATTATGATGATGGTGAAAGTGTGTATTTAGGAATTGTTATGAATGCGATTGTGTGCTTGATTATGAACTTATATAATAGTCATGAACGTGTGTTTATTTGAACTATTAGAAAAACATGAGTTGTGTGCGAGTGTGGATGGTTATGGCCAGAAGAATGCATGTGTGGTGGTAGGTTGTTAAGAGAAAATAATAGCAAAACATGGAAACTAAAAGGTGTATTATGGTATGGATAAATGGTTATATTAGATAGTGTATTGTGTTTTGATATTGAAAGTAATATGCCTAAACAAATAAATTGAGGGAGTTATGACAAAATAATGAGTTTTGTTAGAAATGATCAAATTGTTAAGTTAGTCAATTTTGTAGAAATTTAGGAAAGTTGATCTCGATTGTTGGATTTAATTGTATTGAGAATTATGTTCAAATGCTAAGTATAAGATGATGAAAATTCATTAATGAAAAACTAAGTCATTTAAACATTGAAATTCATTTAATAAAAATTAAACCATTTGGATATTAAAATTCATTGATAAAAAATTAAGCCCTTTAGATAATGATAGAATGTGTGGACATTAAGATGAATTATGAAAAAGAATAACAAAACATTCAGACAATAAGTGTTATAGTAAAGACATGGATAATGTAAATGAATATATATGTTAAGTGTTGGATTGAATTGTGGAAACAATTTGGAAAGTTCTATTCTAAAACCCCAAATTGGCAAAGTAAATATTAATTATTAGGTTTTGATGTATTAAACATGAAATTATAAATTAGGAACTTAACTTGATGGCATGAATATTGACTTAAGGATTGAAATATTAATTGATATTTGAAATATGGTTGGATATTAATTAGAATTTTGAAATGAATAGAAATCTTTATGATTAAATTTGTAATCGGTGGTGATAATGAAATGAGGTATTGAATTTCTATCATTGAGATTTGTAAGAAGCATAACCAGAAAATGACATGTTATGACAATGTGAACTAGAAGCTTAAGGTAAGGGTCACCCTTTTGCTTATTTAAATATTCAAGTTTTTGTAATGCTAGAGTATAATAGAAATTATGTGTGTTTTGTACTACTGTGTATCATGTGAATATTGCTTGCAGGTATGAGAATTATTATTATTATTATTATTATGTGAATATTTCCCATGAGTATGAGAAACATCGTTATGTGAATATTTTCTACGGACATAAGAAATATTATATTGTGTAACTACTACCTATAAGTAAAAAAACATTATTATGTGAATATGCCTACGAGGCTGGAAATTAGTATGTGTGTGTGCGCGCATACACATATATGATTTGTGATTAATTGTAACAAAGAACATTCTTATGTAAATAAAAAATTGACTAGTCATTTTGGATGGAGTTAACGGCGTTAATGTAATTGAATGCCGGGATATCTAACTAACTAGTTGTTCAAGGTACAACTAGTGATGTCAATGTAATTGAGTGTTAAGATATTTAATTGACTAGTCATTCTAGGTGGGGCTCGTGACGTCAATTTTATTGATTATCAGGATAATTAACTCATTAGCTATCCTGGGTGGAGCTAGTAGAGTCAATGTAATTGAGTGCCAATATATTTAATTGACTAGCTATCCTAGGTAGAGCTAGTGGCATCAATGTAATTGATTGCCAATATATTTAACTGACTAACCGTCTTGAGTGGAGTTAATGACGTCAATTGAATTGATTGCTAGTATATTTAATTAACTAGTTATCCTGAGTGGAGCTAGTAGCATCAATGTAATCAACTGTCGTGATCTTTAATTGTTTAGTTATCCCGAGTGGAGCTTATGACGTCAATATAATCAACTGCAAAGATATTTAATTGACTAGTTGTCTTGAATGAAGCTAGTAATATCAATGTAATTAACTGTTGTGATACTTGATTGACTAAGCTACTTGGAGTGGAGCTAGTGGCATCAATGCGACTACCTTGCTAGGTTATTAATGAATTATTAGATGGAATCTAATAATTTACTATTAAAATAAAATTTTGTATCATTTTAAAGTTTTAATTGCGAATTAATAAAATAAAAATAGAGGAATATATGTTATGTTATACTATTGTTAAATTCTATTATTAATTAGTGATGTAATGATAAAGTTCTAGGATAGTTTGATCATGAATTTGTTTGGAATATTTTTGAATTGTTGATGTTGACACTTGGAATTTTTTAATTTTTAGGAGACACGCATCCAAAACTTTAGTAGGATATTAAATAACTAAAACGAGAGTAATATGTAGTTACAAATGATGGATTATGAAAAGAAAAAAAATGTCCAAGGTTTCAATGATTTATACCTAATGATATGTCTGAAACATGTTTTAGAAATTAGGGTTGTTACATAAAACTACTTGTGTGATGATGATGTTGAAATTTTATGGCGTGTTTTATATAAGAAATGACATAACAAGATTTAAATATGGTTTTTGTATAGAACAAATCTACTGAAATTTCATTTAATTGAAAATTTTTATTTTAAAATAATAAGTAAAGTTAAAGTACTTAAATCTTTTTAAAAATGAGTAAAAAACAGTATAAAAGATAATAATATGGTTTATATAAAAATGAAATATGAGTGTTTATTTGAAAAGTTTAATTACATATATTAATATTCTTTTGTCTCACTTAAATAGGTCATTTAATTCAAATTCAACATTGAAAGGAGAAACATAATTGGTCATATTGACATTAGAATATGAGTTCAAGAGATAGTTATTTTATAGTTTTTTGTATTAATTCTATGATAATTTTAACATTTTAATCTTAAATTTTAATTTATAAAATCACTTAGACTTTAGCTTAGTAGGATTTGGATAATAAATATATCATTCAAGACTAAGATGACCTTAAAATAGTTGTTCTAACCACGCTATGTTTTAAAATAAATTGATTATTTTTAATTTTTTAATTTTTCAATGCACTAATATAAAAAATATAAAAACTTATTTTAATAATTTTAAATAAAAAATACTTTAAAATACAACAACCAATTATAAACCAAGATTAGAATGACTCTTAGCGAGCTCGAGTCAAAGCGCCACATGTAATACCAAACTCAATCTGGTGTTGAAGTAATACTAGCAGTACCGGGACAATATAAAAAAAATCTAACACCACTAACCTACCTTCTTCTAATCCTTAACTCACTTTCGGACTTATGATTATTTGGTCTGCAAACGCAATTGCACCAGTGGGCTGAAATCAACAAGAGGTAAACAGGAAGATATGGGGAGGATATTTGTGGTGGAGTTAGAGGGTCGTTCTTACAGATGCAAGTTCTGTGGGACCCATTTAGCTCTCCCTGATCAACTTGTCTCAAAGGTAAACCAAAACCCTCCATTCTTTTTTTTTTTTAGGGGTTCATGGAATTGTTGATTCTGTTTGTTGTAGTTCACTGTCATGTATTGTGCTTGCATTTGAGTTGTTCAACTCTTTTGGGGTCTCATTTTTTTTTTTTTTATGGCCAGTCTTTTCGTTGCCGCAGAGGAAAAGCTTATCTCTTCAGTAATGTGTGAGTGCTTCAATTTTGACGGAAGTTCTGTCTTGCCTTCTTTTGAAAATCTTGATTAATTAATGATTTTAATGTCCCATTTATAAAGCTTTAATCTCTATTTTGATAGCGATTTGCTGGTGAGCATGCCTAAGTAGATCACTTTCAAATCTTTTTAGATAATATCTTGTGATTTGTGGCTGGAGTGCGATGCAACAAGAAGATTTTTAATTCTAAACGAGGATTCAAGTATTGGCACTTTACATAGTTAGCATTGATGGTCCTATCTTGTTTTCAATTTGTGTGCATTGTTGGCTGGATGCCTAAACTTTGAAAGGCATGAAAGGCTCTCTCCAAGCTAGAGCTTTATGTATCTCTTTCACTGTTTTGGCTCAAATTTCTGAAATTGAGTTTCCTACCTCTAAACCCAGTATCCGTTATCCTTTTCCCTCCTTTTGTGCTGCTAGGATTGGAGAATTTACATGTTCTTGCAATGATAATTCTGAAGTTCAAACATTTTTCCTTCGGCTGTTTATTTGCATCAAGTAGTAATTTTATTTGTCTCTTTTTTTGATTGGTGATAATGCACTACAGCAGCAAAAGTTGTTCAAAATATAATTCAAATACATAAGAAGGTACTAAAAAAATCCAGAAATTAACTAGCTGTGGTGATGAGCTGGTCAATTCTCAACCATAGTTGTTGATTGCATGCTCAAAACATTGAATTTTGGACGTTTTATTCTTGGTTTCTCACCAAAGTTTTCAAAGTAATCACATTGGAATGGAACGATAATTAGTACAACTCTTGTGAGCAAAAAACCTCAGATGACAGCATCAGGAATTTTCTCTTCTGATGTTGTTTCAAAGTTATGAGGTGGCATTCTGTTGCTTGATATATAACTTCTCCTGTTGGCGCTGAAGAAATAAAAAACTTTATCTGCAAAAGTTTATTTAAACACCTGTTCCACATAGCACTAGTGTTGAAGACGGTGGATATCTAATGAATAGTGAGAGAATGTAAAGCTATTGATAACAATAGAAGAAGATAAAAAGATCCCTTGAACAAGATGGTTTGCTATCAGGCTGTCCTGATTTATATTTAATGTTATTCTGTCCTAACTATCGGGTTAGGCATGGATGATTCTACGCATATGGATCTGGATGGTATTGTCTGGACATAGATTGATTCATTTAATGGTTTTGTTTTTCTTCCCAACTTGCTTCCAAATCCTCAAGGTCGGACCTATAAGAAAACTAGGCAATTGACTCGTTAGGATTTTAAAGATTTTTTCAGATGTTTTGGATTGCATGCTGAATTTGGATTTATTTTTTTATGTCCAAGGACCAAGTTTGACAGAAAGGTGCTAGTAATTTTTATTGTTGAGCAGTTGTAACTAATTTCACATTGGAAATACTTTCCTCCAAATTTGTGTTCTCATTGTAGCTTCTCTCTTTCATATCTTCTTTTCTAAATTTCATGTTTTTCTCTCTTCTTCAGTCCATGAAATTTGAATGTGTCATTTATCAGGCACTAAAAGAACCATTTAGAGCACTGCTACCATCAAAATGCCAATAACTCCATAAATAAAGTTTAACCATCAGTACAATGTCCTGATATCAAGTTTTTCTGCTGAAGCATTGCTACCATCTTCCTCTGCATGATTTTTTTTTTTCCCAGCATATTTAATTTTAGCACTGCTACCATTTTTTCTTGTGGAAACAGATCACTGCTCAGAACTCAAGGTCTTGATCATCTTTTTATACGAGAGTTGACAAGAACTTGAATGACATATTAGCGGTGAAGATTTTGGTCATGTAATCAGGGGTCATCCTCTTTGATGCTATTGATCATATCAGCATTAAATAATCCTTCAATGAAGGCGCTCTAAAGTGCTCATGTAAATATACAACCAAAACTGTAAAAGCCTGAAAATATACATACCCAGTCAAGATGTGATATGATTGCATTGCGATGACTAAGGACACAATCTAACAAATTGTTGTATTGAGTAGTCATATCATAGTCTCTTACCATAAAAGTGGCTGCATGTGTAGAAGCACCAGCTATGAGAAATATTGTGCAACATGGTCCTTCCAAAAGACTAGTGTTAAGATTATTCCTGGCAGTGATCCCCTTATCTGTGCGCGTGCACACACTCAAATCTCATTACCATAAAAATGGCTGCATGGGCAGCAGCACCAACCATGAGAAATATCATGCAATATGGTCCTTTCAAAACACTGCTGTTAAGATTATGCCTGACAGTGATCCGTTTATCTACACACGCGCGCCCACACACAAATTTCATCATCAAGTTCTTCAAGTGAATTGATTAGATAGGGGGGAAATGATTTTTTCTCATCTTGAGTATTTCCTATCTTATCTCTTCTATTGATGCACATTACGGAGTTTGTGATTTCAGGGTGAACATCACTGTGGGAGTGTTAGAGGAGAGAATGATGCTTTCAGGAATGCATACTGTAGCTGACATATTTTGTTGCTGTTGTGGGGGAATTATTGGCTGGAAATATGTAATGTCTCTCTTTGACACACACAATGCTTGACCCCTAAAAATAACCCTTTGAAATATGGGTTTGGCTGTAAATGCTTCTGTTTTCATTGTTTCTTATTGTAGGTGAAATCTACCTTCTGATTAGAATTCCCTAATTTGCCTTTTCCTTCCTGAACAGGAGGCAGCACATGAGATGAGTCAAAAGTACAAAGAAGGGAAGTTTGTCCTCGAAAGGTACAAGCTATGAACTTTGTTTCAAATATTCTAACTGTCATTGATTTCATGTATGCATGTCTATCAAACAGGGGGAGGATCGTTGGTGAAATGGACTTCTCAACAGAACTCTTTATTGATACCCATCCTGAATGAGTGACGCTGGAGATGTTTAAGATCTATTTTCATTTCTGTACGTAGTTGTGCTGAATAAAGTCTGAAAGGAGACACTGCACTCCTTCTGTATATGGTGTTTACAGTAATTATATATTGAGGGAATTCCAGTAATCTATTTTAATTCAGATGGACATCTAAATTGTAATGAATGCAACTGTTTTGTTTTAATTCAGATGGAATTTTCTGTAGTGGTCTCCATTTTTTCTGGTCTGCCTTTAAAGTTCCAATTTGAGTTGACTACCAATATTAGAAAGGGTATTTGAACTTTAAAAGTAGTAGATTTGCACTCAAATTTTGAGGGTGTTTTGAAGTGCTGTAGTTCTAATATATATTTTTTATTATTTTTATAAAAATTATTTTTGATATTAGGATATATTATCATTACCAATCTTATAGGGTCATTAATTATCATATAATCTTTGGCTTAGGAAAACTACAATATTATCATTACCAACTGTAGCTAACAATTTCTAGACAATTTATATTAGTTTAGCTAATGAAATTCATAAAGCTTTATTACAATGAGATATTCCTAATAAGGGGAGAGTCAATTAGGGTAAACAAATAAACAAAATTCAATTCCCTTTTGTTTTATTTAGAAAATTGATCTTTTTTTCCCCTTCATTTCAATTCCTAACATTATTATTATTATTTAGTCATATCTTTTACATAGCCAAATAGTTTATATTGGTTAAACTCTAGGAAGCTAGTCTCTCTCGAAATTTAATCAAGGGAAAGGAAGGCATAAAGTTGATGAAGCTTGAAGAAATCAACAAAGAGGACTCCCCGGAAGAACTCAAAGAGCAAGGAGCAGCAGCTCTGCTTCTTTCCGGTCTGATGCACGCAAGGATTAGTTACAAAACTGCTTTGGCTTTGTATAAATTGAAAAGTAATATCCTTTGTTGTGCAAAGAGGCACCAGAGCTCACATTTCAGCAGGAAGCGTCTGAGAGTTTCTCCAACTCGGGATTCTGGAGCTGTGGTTAGAAGAAACCATTTCGATGATCAAGAAGATGAACCCGACATTAATGCTGCTGATAGAAACTTGCCAGGAGTGCCTCCACAATTAAACTTAGAACTAGCTTTCAAGCTCATCGACGATTATGTCCACTCTGAAGTCCCTTCTATTCCACGGTTAAATAGACTGCTACGAAATTTTCAATGTGCATCTGCAAGCCCTTTGAAAAACAGTGGACAGAGAGTGATTTGAGGGATGATCAAACCAGGTTTGTCAATGAACAAAGCAGATGCACAAAACTACCTCTGCCCTTTGCTTAATGAAGATGAGAAAATTGCTGAAGGAATTAAGGTGATTACTTATGACCCTAACGGCAAGGAATTTGAGATGGTGTTCAACATTTGGGTGTCCAAGACTCGTGTCCTTACTAGAGGGTGGAAAGCATTATTTCACGACCAAGATTTTGTTACTTTGTGGATGTTTAGAAGACTTGATACGGGAAAACTTTAATATGGAGAACACAAAAATATTATTATTAGAAAAATAATATAATTATTAAAAAAATACATAATATAGAGAAACGGAAATTATTCATGTTTTCAAAGAAATTAGATTTAATGATGAAGAGTTGAGTATTGAATGATAATAATAATAAAAAAAAAAAGTGCTTTTGATGAAATTTTTATCTTGTATTTCTAACTATGTTAGAGTTTAACTTTGTAGTGGTGCAAATACTTTTATTTGATATATGATTCATTTTATTTTTAAATATATTTTTTAAAAAATTATATAGTGATCAAATAAATCATAATTTAATTATATTATCTTCTTAGAAGTGATTTATTTTCTTACAATCATTTAAAATCATTTTTATTTGTTGGATGAAGAAATTATTATTTTAAGTTAGTTAAGAAAAAAAAGATTACTGGTCAAAGTGAGAATAATGATCTATACTTATTGTTTTAAACATTGCAATTGTAATATATATCAATGATAAAACATTTTTTTTTTGTAATTTATTCTCTCTCATCCCTATTTTATTTTATTTTTTCTGATCAATTATCTCTCTTTTTTTTTTCTATAACTAAATTAACAAAAAAAAACTAAAGGAGAAGGGGTTTTACTATACCTCTCCTTATACAAAACTATTTACTGGAATATCATCTTCTTCTTCTTTTTAATCTATGTTTTTTTAAAAAAAAAAATTTAATTTCATCCTTTAATATTAGATGGATTGAAGTTCATAATCTTTTTTAATTTACTTTTTATGAGGTTATACTAGATTTATGATTCAAAATGTAGATTTGATAAATTAACTCGATTGACTCGGGTTCCCCCCTTTTCTTAATTAATTTTTTTATACCTCAATTTCATCCTTTAATATTGGGTTGATTGAGGATTAAGCTTCATGATTTGTTTTGGTCTGCTTTCTACGAAGTCATCCCCATCTCATTACTTAGATCACATGTTTGATGAGTTAACCTAGGTTGACTCGAGTTGCTTTATAATTTGTTTTGATTTGTTTTCAATAGAGTTATCTAAATCTCATGATCCAGGTTGTGGGTTTGGTATGTTAACCAATGTTGACTCATGTTATTTTCTATGTTCTTTTTTTGATTGATTTTTTCTAGTTTCATCATTCAACATTAGATTTATTGAAAAATGAGCTTCATAACGTGTTCTAATTTGTTTTCTATAAGGTTACCATGATCTCATGATTTCGTATGCGAATTGACAGGTTGACCCATGTTAACCTCAATCGATTTAGTATATTGTTGTCTCAATGTTTATAAATTTTTTTTTATCTTAAATATTTATTTTAGGTCAAATTATATTTTTACCGATCATTCAGGTTGTTTTTGGACCCGCCAAGACAATTGAGTCAAATTAGATCAATTCTCACACGGTTTAAATTTTTTCAACTAAAAATATTTAGCAACACTTAATTTTTTTTTAATTTTAAAAAAATTTAATTCAACCCATAATGTAGCATGAACCAATTATCTAGCACTATCTAAAACATTAACAATATGATTATTTAAATTTAAAGTATCCATTTTTTACTTTATTTGGTTTTTTTAAGGGAGAAAACGATGATAGAGGAGCTAACATTAATAAAAATCTAAAAGACGTGAGCAATTCATTGTGCACAATAAAATATTCACTCACTCATATTTTATTGTGGACCTACTATTTATAATTTTGCTTTGTTTTCAAATTAGTTCTCAAACTTTCTTATACGCAATTGCATCATTTTTTAGCAAAATTCAAGGGCAATTGAATCAAATTTATTGAACAATGACAAAATTGAAAAATAAGAGACCAAACCATAACAAGTGTTATAAATGGATGATGATTTCAAAGCTCACACAAAAAGTTTAATACAATACTCAAACTTTAAAAATTATACATCTTTTGTCTGTTAATAATTTTTCAAATCAATTTTAATATAAAAATTTATTTATTTTTTATTTTTTGATCCTTGGTTTGAGAAAAAAGAGAAATAAGTTGCTGAATTTTAGTGGTGGAAAGAGAAAAACAATCAATATTTGTGTCACATGGTTTCATTTATTGAGTGAAGTTCATATTATGTGTTTTTTTTTCTACCTTGAAAGTGTTTAAAATATAGATTTGAGTTTGAGAAGATTTTTGTTTCGGATTGATTTTAGGTTTTGATTTTTTTTGGGGGGTTTTTTAGGTTATTAATAGGTTTATCAAGTGATTGAAATCTGGACAAAATCAGATAACTCATCGTCTACCTCAGCAGGCAACACAACGTCTAATTTATTTCTTTTTAAGAAAATTGAGATAGATAATAATTGCAATAAAATAATAAAGGCCCGAACACAGAAGCCCTAACAAAATGGGCAAAGTGAGTTGGCCTGATTTGCTAAACCTAGTAACGTCTGGATAATTTGTTTATATTTACATCAAATTCATTATTTATATTAAAAGAAAAAAAGAGCTTTTGAAAACTTGAAATCGGTTTATAGCAAGTATCATCGAGGTCGAGTAAAATAGCGTCTCTCCATCCAAGTAAATTAAACGACTCCTCGTTTGGACAATTTCGTGAATAAACGACAAGCCGTCTAAAATAACACAAATATAGCATCTACCAATCTCTCTCCAATGCCAATAAATCAAAATCCCATCCGCAGCAAATTATCAGAGAAAGAAAGAAGTAACCAAACTTGTTGTTTGTTCAAAAAAAAAAATTGCAATCTCTCCCTTCCCTTCATTACTGCTATTATTATTGGCATTTCAATCTCAATTCAATCAAAAAGATTTCATTCATATTGTTAATTATCATCATTTCCCCCTCTTTTTATCAGTTTCAATTTTGTTTCTTGCAGGTGGTTAGTATTGAATTGGCCCATCATGGGAAAATCTTCTTCTTCTGTCAGAAAGAAACGCTCCAAATATTCCTCTCAGGTATTATTCTCTAGTTCGGTAACAATTCTTCTTTGCTATTAATTTTTTTTTTTTATATAATAAATTTGTGTGCATTTCTCGATTTCTTTGCTCAGTTTCGTGTTTTTCACCTGCATCTTCAATTGGGTTGTTAAAATTTATGTACTTTATTAGGTTGTTGGTTAAGTTTTGACAATTGGGTTTTTCCTGTTTGGGATTTCATGTGCATTATTAACATTTAGGTTTTTGTTTTTTGAGGTTGTTGTTTTGGTGTTTCCCTTTTCTTTTCATTCCGTTTTTGTGTGTTTCTGTAATATATGTTGCTCGTTTAGGGTCGTGCAAGGAAAAAAAAAGATACTAGGAGAAGTAAATCAAAGAGGCTGCGGCGTCGTGACGAGTCTTATTCGGATGATGATTCGAGAAGTTCACTGTCTGTCTCATCTTTTGATTCTGAGGATAGTTTCAGAAGGAGAAGGTCTAGGTCTCGCACTAGAAAGGATGTGAAGGGGACTAAAAAGAGGGCTCGGTCTTCTAGCAGTGAGGAGACTCCTCGTGCGAGAAAGCGAAAAGGGTCCAAAAGAAATGGTGAGAGGAAGAAAATGCATGTGAAGAAGACAAAGAAGAGGAGGAAGAAGAAGGGTAGGAGAGATTCAAGTGTTAGTTCTAGTAGTGGTGAGTCTCGGAGCTGTTCAACTTGTCAGAGTCAGAGTGATGAGAGTGAATATGAGAGGTGCAAGGGCAGGCCTGAAAGAAGAGATGATGAAAAACGAAAATCAGAGAATATTAGAAGTGGAGCTAAAAGGAGGAGATACAGATCAGGAAGTTGTTCTTCATGTAGCAGACATGATGATAGTAGTGATTTTTTGATGTCAAACATAATGATTGGTGAGAACACCTCAAAGCGGCTGAGGTCCATTATTATTCTTCCAGGGGAGGATAGCGAGGTCAGAGAATTGGACAAGGATAAGCATAAAGAGGAGATAACATATGATCATGATGATTATCCTTCTTCTAGAAGCAATGATAGTAATGATGGGCTAAATAACATGGAGGAAAGGCCTATAGAGGATGAGAAAAGAGAAGATGCTGCTGCTTCCAATAGTAAAGCCATTGAACTCATAGAAAGTAACAAGGTTGGAGAGGGTCAACATACTAGAAATAAGCCTGGCTATGACGTTGACAGGGTTGGGACAAATGATACTAAAAAGGAACAGAATGATGTTCCGGGGGTCATTGTTAATACTGCGAATGTTGATGATTTGGAGACAGTTTTAAGACAAAAGGCTTTGGAAAATCTAAAAACTTTCCGAAGTGGACTTGGTGGGTTCCAAACAAATGCAAAGAGTGCTGTTATTCAGAAGGATAAGTGTGATGGTACTGCCCAATCACCATTTTCTGTGATGCCTGAACTAGGCCAAACTAAAATCCCCAAGGTTGTTGGTACTAGAATGGCGGGAGAAGATTCTGCTCATTCATCACTAAACGAGAAGATTCCTGATGGAGGGATTTGTGACAGTGAATCTTGCTCTGCTAAGAATAATGTTCATCCACCTGACCAGGTGGCTATTCCTGGCAGCGAAAAGGTTAGTACATTTGCTAGTTCTAGTAAAAACAAACCACGGTTGATTACATCAGCATCGAGGAAAGCATTATCAAATGTTACTACCACCCTGAAAGAAACACCGGCTTCACGAGAAACCAATCAGCCAAAGTTGGCGAGTGGCACTAGCATAGGTAGGAGTGTTACCCTGAAAGAAACACCTGCTTCATGTGAAGCCAATCAGGCAAAGTTGTCGATTGGGATTAGCTTTGGTAAGAGTGTCACCTTGAAAGAAACACCTGCCTCCCTGGAAGCCAGTCAGGAAAAGTTGGTGAGCGGGATTAAAGTATGTAAGAATGCCATACATGGTGATCACACTGTCACCCCTCCCACAGGCACTGACAATGATGACAGAGCTAATGATTCCTCTGTTTCTTATCCTGCTGAGCCTTCCTCTTGCCTTAGATCTCCAGCAGGAGATATTAACTTGAATGAATCACAAGATGAAGGCAAGGAAGGCACGCAGCTGGAACAGAAGACAATGTCTGTGATGCGGGGTGGGGAAATGGTACAGGTAAGTGCTTGAACCTGTCCTGGGTTGGTTAAATTAGTTTCTTTGATATTATAAGCTGTGAAATTGGCATATAAATATATTTGTTTATGCATCAAGGTATTTGCGTTAACTGAAAGTTTCGTATTTTCTCATTTTTGGTGGCAGGTGAACTACAAGGTCTACATTCCTAAGAAAACCCCTGCTTTGGCTAGGAGGCAACTCAAGCGGTGATGTTTATGTTGAACTGCAATATCTACTTTCTAAGAAAACCACCACATGTGAAGGTTTTGCTGATGCATTCTCTAATAATAGGAGCACAGCTAGGTACGAACCTTGAAAACTAATTTGTGATTGACCTTTAGTCAGCAACTGAACATTAGTTGAAACAACATTGATATTTGAATTAATGGTGGATTTATTTCTTGTTTCCGATGGTTTATTAATTGTTCCAAATTTTGCTATGTAAAAGGGGCATTAAAGATCAAGATCACATGCAAAATTAGAGCCAAAACATGTAGTTAGTATTGCATGGAATTTTTAAAAGAATATCAAACTTGATAGCAGAAAATAACGGGTGTTGCTGTGCCTGCTTTAATTAAATTAATTGAGGTGTCAAACATGCAACTATCAATTTATTTCCCGTAATTTTCACTGGCAATTAAAAACAGATGTTTGTAATGTGTTTGTGGAACTCCATTAGTTGATGAACTACCGAAGACTACATACAATTACTGTGGGAACATCTCTTTATGAAAATTTCTTATAATATTTATTAACAACTTTAATATTCATCTAGAGCTACTGCTCTAGTTGGGGAATAGAGATCAATTAAAATTAAATTAAAACATATATGAATGAATAAATTATAAATAATTGTTAATGCTAACTAAAAACTAAAATGGGTAGCTGATTTTTCTTGTAAAGAGAAAAAAGATAGATTATTAAGATATATATGACAATAATTTTTTTTTTAAAAGTATTGTTTCTTAAAAAAATTTATAATTATCTTAAACACAAGTTTTATATAAAAAAAAATAATAATTAATTGATAAATTTGATGTGAATATATTTAAAAAATATAAAAAAAACTTAAGAAAAATTTAATAATTTGTTTTTAAATATTTTATCGATTGAATATGAAAATTATAAATGTGAGGTTAAATGAAGTTCTTGTATTTTGTGGTTATTAAACCCGGCTCGATGGTTTGACCTAGGACCTGGTTGACCCAGTGACTGGACTAGTCTGGATTTAATAAAAGATCGGTCGAGGCAACAACCCAACAATGTTTTTTTTTTTTTTTAATATGGAATTTGAAACCTATTAATATATATACACTCTATGTTCTTAAGCAAAAAGTTATGTTTTTTCAGTGCGGGATTTTGGTTTAAATACTTCAACTTAACATAGTATCTTTTCAATGTGAAATTTGAAGTTTTTTTGTATATATATTCAATGTTTCCATAAAAAAAAAGTTATGTATTTTCAATGTGGGATTTAAAGTTTTTTCATATATATACTCTATGTTTCTATAAAAAAAGTTATGTATTTTCAATGTGGGATTTAAAGCTTTTTCATATATATACTCTATGTTCCCAAGAAAAAAGTTATATTTTTCAATGTGGGATAAAAAACTTTTTGGTTTAAATACTTCAACTTAAAGGAATAATATAATATCTTTTCAATGTGGAATTTGAAGTCTTTTCGTATATATACTTTATGTTTTAAAAAAAAAATTATGTTTTTTCAATGTAAGATTTGAGATCCATTAGTATATATATTTTATGTTCCTAAGGAAAAAGTTATTTTTTCAATGTGGGATAAATTTTTTTTTAAGTATTCTTTTAAACTTTATTATTTACAATATGTATAGCTTATATTTACATGATTTTTTTTTAAAAAAATTCATATGAAAATATTAAAGCTTAAATTTTTTTTTTTAATTTTTTCGGGTTGACTCGAGTTGACCTATGAAACCCAGGACCCGGCTTCTTGGTCAGGTTAATCTCTAGACCGGGTTTAATAACTATGCTGTATTTGTTGGTAAACAACTTGTCTTATATAACCATGCTGAAAGCAATTAGAAACTATTAATGAGGAGATTTATGCAAAAGAATAATGATATGATGCTATACATTTCAAGCAATTATACTAAAAACTAAAAGACATAAGGTGAACTCATAACCTAGTACCTCACATGCTATTTAAAAAAAAAAAATTCCAACTTTTTTTTTCTACTAAGACTTTCTATATCCTAATTAATAGATATTAGGCTTGAAATTATGATAAACATATAGTATTTGAGCATTTAGAGATAAAGAATTAAAATATAAAAAATGACCGTTACATGTTTTTTTTTTCTACTTCTCTAACTTTTATTTTTCAATCAAACCCTTTTATAGCCTAATTAAAGGACATTAGACTTGGAATTATGATAAACATACAACATTTAGTGATAGGGATGAAAATATAAAACATGAAGGAAATTTATGGTTAACTCCATATTTGAAACAATTTTTATTTTGATTTAAAATTTTATTTTGTTTATTTTTTAATCCTTGAGTTAGAGAAAAGAGAGAGAAACTCAATGAAAAATAGCATAGTTTTTTGTTTACCACAATTATATATAGCTAAAAGAGATCAGTGTTTTACTATGGACTGCACTGTGCAATCCACAGTAAAACACTGATCCCTGCTGTTTTTTTTTTTTTTTCTTTTTTTTAAGTCTTTTTTTTCATTGTTTTTTTTAACTGAGCTGTCTTTTTTTTTTTTTTTTTTTTTACTTTTTGCTTTTTGTTTTTTTTTCTTCATTTTTTCTTTGTTTTTGTTTAATGGATATTTTTTTAAAAAAATTTGTTAATGTTAAAATTTTTTGTATCTCAAACTTTTATAACACGCATTCCCGGTTTAACGGGTCAACCCAGATTTTTTTTCTGGTTTCATAGGTTAACCAAATTAATTATGGGTTAACCCGTCAATTTTTTTTTCTATGCAGTTATCAAACTTTCATGACGCGAATCCCTGTTTTGACGGGTTAACTTGGTTTGAGGGTTAACCCAATTAATTCAGATTTTTTTTTTACTTTTTGCTTTTCTTTTTCTTCATTTTTTCTTTTTTTTTAATGGATATTTTAAAAATAAAATTTTTTATTAATGTTAAATTTTTTTCTATCTCAAACTTTTATAACACGCATTCCAGGTTTAATGGGTTAACTCAGTTTTTTTTTTGGTTTTTTTTAATTAATTTTTTCATTTCCACAGTAAAACACTGATTCCTTAGGCTTTTTTTTTTAAGTTGTCTTAGTTTTTTTAGCTGTTTTTTTATGTTTTTTGGGATTTTTTTTGCTTCTTCCTTTGTTTTTTTTTTAACAAATTTTTTTGTTTAATTTAGTTTATTAATGTTTAATTTTTTTATTTAGTTGTCAGACTTTCATGACACGTTTACCGGATTTAACGGGTTAACTTGGTTTGACAAGTTAAAATAGATTTTTTTTTTGCTTTTTATTCTTTTTAATTAATTTTTTTCGTTTAGTTTAGTTTGTTAATGTTAAATTTCTTTCTATTTAGTTATTAGACTTTCATGACACATATCCCGAGTTTCACAGGTTAACCTGGTTTCACGGGTGAACCCAGTTAATTCCGGGTTGACCCGTTAATTTTTTTATTATTATTTTCATAAATGTTTTTGTTTAATTTAGTTTGTTAATGTTAAATTTTTTTTTATTTAGTTATCAGACTTTCATGACACAGATCCTGGGTTTAACGGGGTAGCATGGTTTGACGAGTTAACCCAGATTTTTTTTCTTTTTAATTAATTTTTTTTGTTTAGTTTAGTTTGTTAATGTTCACTTTTTTTTTATTTAGTTACCAGACATTCATGACACGGATCCCGGGTTTAACGGGTTAACTTGGTTTGACGAGTTAACCTGAATTTTTTTTTTATTTTTTTTTCGTTTCGTTTAGTTTGTTAATGTTAAATTTCTTTCTATTTAGTATTTTTTTCTTTTATTTTTTATTTTTTATTTAATTAATTTAGTTTATTAATATTAAATTTTTTTCTAAGTAGTTTTTGGCTAATGCCTTTAGTTTTTTTTTTTTTGCCTTTGACTGTGGACTGCATAGTGCAGTCCACAGTGAAAAGGCTGATGTTTTTTTGTTTTTAATTAATTTTTTTCATTTAATTTAAATTATTAATGTTAAATTTTTTTCTATTTAGTTATCAAACTTTCATTACACGGATTCCGGGTTTGACAGGTTAACCTGATTTGACGAGTTAGCCCAGTTAATTCTGGGTTAACCCATTAATTTTTATTTTTTTTTAATTATCAAACTTTCATGATGCGAATTCAAAATATGACGGGTTAACCCAATTAATTCATTTTTTTTTCTTTTTTTTCATTAGTTTTTTTTCTTCCTGTTGGTTTTTTTTAATTAATCTATTTAATTATCACACTTTTATGACACGACCTTGCAGCCAGACCCACGTCCAATGTTATTGGATCTGATATTGTAGTCTAGACACTTTTATGCTAAGGGTTAACCCAAGTTTAATGTTATTATTAATATTATAAACATTACTCTTGGATCAGGCGATGCAATCAAAACTGAGACTTTTGGGTATAACTTTATAAAAAAACCTAACATTTTTAGATCTTGGCTATTTTTAAAATGCAAAAAATAATTGACCCGCAGCATCGCGCGGGGCATGTAACTAGTCTAAACACTAAAAAGGGAGGATATTGGTGTCAATTGGTTTATTTTCTTGAGAGGATTTCAATGAATATGGTTTTTCCCTCTAAACATTATGGAAAAAATAGATTGGGTTTGTTTGGATCTAATATATTGTCGTTTTAATATTAAAAAAAAATATCAACTTGAGATTTTTTTAAGATCAAACCATGCTTTCTATAGATCTTTCAAGTCGTCTGTAAATCTACCAAGTTGACAAGGTCACTTTAAAAAAATTCTTGTACGATTTAATTTTAAACTAGAGCCAAACAAGAAGTCAAGCCGAGAGGTTTTAAGATTGATATGTTAAGTAAGGTTTAATAACAATACCAAATAGTTTTACGTGACTTATATATTTTTTGTTATGCTCAATTCTTTTTATTCAACCCGCAGGGTAGCATGTTAGTAAACTAGTATATATCCAAGAATTTTGAAGAATTTAGAAAAGTGAAAAAAGATGACAAGGCGTATTGTAGTTCTTGGTGTAAACAACAAATTTAAAGTTACATATTATAATAAAATCCCAACAATGGTTAATTTGCAAAGTTACCATGATTTTGGTTTTCACAATTCAGATGTGTTTGAAATTGTGGGAATAATGGTGATTCAAAGTGCTTTTTGCTTAGAAATGCATCAAAATAAAAAAAAAATTATTTTTAATACAAGCATATCAAAACAATCTAAAATCATAAAAAAAAAATTATTTTAAACAAAAAATCATTAGAAATGGATGAACTTGGATTCTTTGCATATTATTATCTATTTTAGATTCTTTGCCAACTAATTTTAAAGAAATTAAAGAATCCAACTCAAATTTGAACTAATAACTTTGAGATCTCCAACATTGGTGTTCTTTTAAAACATATAACTTGGATTCTAAGAATTTAGCCTTAATAAGCTTATTTCATAACATGTAGATTTTAGTCAAATCCAATTATAATTGAGGCCTAATCCATAAACTACAAATTTCCGTCCAATCTGATATAAGACTAATCCAAGTCCAAAATCAGATTTGGGTATATAACACCTTCATTTTTTCTGTTGAAGTGGTAACTTTCTTCCTTTAGTGTAAACTAGATCTGTGGTCTCGTGCTAGATCGGATGAATAAAATCTTTTTATATAAAAAAAATAAAAGATGAATAGGTGATGTAAGCATATTCTAAAAAAGAAAAAAATAAGTGATTCTAATTATAAATTTGATTGAATTAAATAAGATGGTATCATCTAATCTAATCAGATTATTGAGAAAATATTAAATTAAAAAAGTAACGACAAAAATAATAATAATTCAAAGTCAACTTGGATTAATCTACCAAATCTGTGGTCCTGGTAATTAAAAAAGAATAACTGAATTTAAAGGAAATCGAACAGAATCACGATACCCAATTTTTAAAAAAAAAACTTGGAAGGATTAAAATTAAAAAAAAATCAGTATAAAAAAATTAACCCTAAAAAAAAAAAACAATGTTAACCTGGGTTAAGTTTTAAAATCTATGATTTGAATCATGAAACCGAGATCACCTCAATTCAAGAAAAAAAACACGAAACTCAATTCTTAACCAACTCCATGTTAAAGAATAAAATTGAAAAAAAATCAATTTTAGAAAATGATTTTAAAAAATAGCAACTAAACGAATGAGGACCAAATTAAAAATCAAAACAAATAAGAGAAGATTTGACATTTTTTAATTGAAGAATACAATTGAAAAAAAAATCAATTTAAAAAAAAGGATAAAAAACTAATAATAAAGATTAAAAAAATAAGGACAAATTTTAAAAATAAAATAAAGGACAACCTACAATTTATTTATTAAATAATGAAATTGAAAAAAATTTCAAATTAAAACAAAAACTTAGTAAATAAAAGGAGGACCAAATTCAAAATGACAATAAAATGAGAGGAAAGCTATGAAATCTGGAATGGTCAGCCTGAAATTCAAGAAGATTAGAGGGAAAGAAAAGAAAATGATATCATCATACACGTTTTGCTTTTTCAAGAAGAGAATGCTAAGCCGTATCGATTACCATTATGTAAAGACGAGTTTGGCCATTGAAGTAGGTTGCATGCACCGCAAGAGCGTTGCGGCCTCCCTCACTCTCTGGCATATGAACTTTAACCGTTGAAAGCTATGAAATCTGGAATGGTCAACTAGAAATTCAAGACGAAAAAAGAGAAAGAAAAAAGAAAATGACATCAATGACATACTGTCGGGAATGAGAATACACGTGTCATTTTTTCAAGAATAGAATGCTAAGCCGTATCGATTACCATCAAGAACGTTATGGCCTGCCTCACTCTCTGTCATATGCATTTTAATCGTGCATGTTAACTTTAGTTCCCCCATATTTGTTTTATAATTAGATCTGATCTCTTAAGCTTTAATTATTTTAAATTAATATAATTTAATCATATTTTGACAAATTAAACATGAATTAAGTACCATAAATTTTCTTTGACATTGCAAGACCCTTATATCTAAGCAAGAAGAATAAACTATCAACTCAATTTGAAAGAGTATGTGTGTATAAAGAAAAAAGAAAAACAATCAAAATTATAAACTAGTCCCTAATAAAACAAAAAAGGTGCTCAAAAGTTTTCAAAGCTTTAATTGCTATAAATCAATAAAATTAAATAATAACTTACAAAATCAAGCATCAACAAAGAATTGAATATTTTTTCAACACCTCAAATTCTCTTATTCATAAATATATTAAACAACTCACACAGTCCAAACCCAATGAGTTTTGTGCTCCAATAAAAATTGTTTTTTTTTCAACAAAGGTTTTTTTTTTCTTTTTTTCTTAACTATACACTAATCCCAAAACCCTTTTGGGATTTGGTCAGGCTCGTCCAAAATTCACTATTCTTTCTCGAATCAAACCCAGCAAGTGATATGGGTGCCTTATTTTCACTTGATGGTGATATTTTCTTTCTTTCTTATGAAATAAAATTTAAATCAAGTTTGTTTTCAAGGAAACATTGTAGCAATTAAAAGTTAGAATTTCTACTGGGCTGTCACACGCTCAAACCCTTAGGGAAGTGGGCTGGGGTCATTGTACAGCCTAAAACTCATTTGACCTCCCCTATGAGAAAATAACCTTTTTCAATGATATTTAATTAATTCATGACACTTAGACTAAAAATTAATAAAATCTTCAATCGGGAAAAGGATTAACAAGTTATTAACATTAATAATAAATCATTTTTTTTATGCTCTGACTAACGACTGATCCTTTTATTCTAAAAAGAAAAGAAAAGAAAAGAAAACTATTCTTTTAACTATTTGAGTACATATCGTTAATAACAACAGAATGGCATAAAATCAAGAACTCCTTCAAGTTTTATTATAATAGATTCTAATACTTCAGCTATCAAAACAACAAAGTCTAGTAAATTTTTGACCGCATAACAGAGTACTCTAGGTTTCCTTCTGAAAGCCAAGACTTAGTCTTTGCTAAGAAGTTCTCCAAGTTTAAAGGAGACAAAAGCATCAAGACAAGCATACTTTATTTGTTGATAGTTAAGCTCCTTACGGTCCCATCGGCTCAATGTAATTTTAAGGGGTTTCTCCAGCTCTTTCTTCAAAAATCTAAGCACCAAACGCTTTAATCCAAACTTCTTGAAATCTTCCTCGCCGCCATGTTTTGACGCAGCCCAATACGCAACATCCCTGCAATGGCCTACATTCAGTCCATAATCATTCATGAGTTTAGACGCATCGTTCCTCACCTCTTTGCCAACAAAAGTATATTTCTTGTTGCCAAGAAAATCAATCAGTGATCGAGGAAAATAGTCTGCATGACAAAGTTGGAAAATAAGACATCTTCGACCGACACAAAGCTGTAAGATGGCAATCTTTTGGTAATCGCCGGGATAAGCAGGGAGGAACCACTCGGTGTCAAGGCCAATAATAAGATTACTCAATTTGCTTTGATACACATGCATTATCTGGTCGATCCATATATCCACAACAGAGGCTGATTTTGTGACAGTCGTAAAAATATGATCACCATAGTATTCAACATCACATCGATAGCACGCCATGGCTAGAATAAGCTTATGATAAGTATTAAAGGACTCAAAAATCCAGAAGAGTTTTTACTATCATTAGAGAGAGCTGACAGCTGAGAGAGAGAGAGAGAGCTTCAGAGACTTTGATTATTATTTGATAAGATGCATGTGTATATATAGAGAGGGCCTACGCCGTGTAAAGTCCAATACGTAAAGGGTTCCTTTTCCTCCAAGGATTAGGATTTGTTTTGTTTTGTATAAGGAAAGTTCTTAAAATCCTTATCACTTACGGGTGGTTTAATGGAAATAAAGGAGGAGTAAAAAACCTACTGCTCCAAGATTAATCAATTATCAATTCTTCAAGAAAGAGCTGGATACATGCTATGTGTTCCACCCAAACCATAGTTGCGTTATTGCCAATACCATTCGTTAATTAAAATATTGTGATCAATAAGATGCATCGTACAGCGCCTATGGAAAATGCTTCTCCAGCAAAACTTTTATTTGATCCACAAGATTATATTTGAGCAATTCAACAAAATAAGGGGGCAATGAGAAATTAGAAAAGGGGCCCGAAAGCCTTGATGATGAAATGGACAATTTAATCTCAGCCTTCTTCAGAACTATGCTAGTTGAAATGATTTTGCAATTCTTTGAGACCCACCCAGATCAATTAATGAGACAATAATGTACTTTACAGACTAAACGCAAGGTGAGAAATATCACCTCAGAAAAAATGCAACCCTTTCTCAGGTTTGATGCACCACAAGAGAGTTTCACAATATTCCACGTCCCAGGATGGAATGATGTTAGCAACAAGGCTTTCAGAATTCCACCGGACCTTCATGACTTGAGAGTGATCACAGCTATCGACAATTGAGTTTCAAATTCGGCCCGTGGTGTATATATGCTCATAGTTTTAGCAGTGTCTAGGATCTTCTTCAACTTCTATTAAACTAAATTTTCTTCCTTCCACTTACACAGGCCCAACCATCCATCTCTGACACTGATATGTCTTCCAAGAGCATTGAATACCGATCAACAATACATGAGCACTGCATAGAAGACATAATCAAACTAAATCAGGTCACACACATCTCTGACTGACATGCAATTAAATAGTCAACCACCTGAAGATCCCCTATACATGGGATACATGGATGTCAATTCCTGTTATCTCATCAAGGGATATCACTTATCTGCAAATGGGAAGAATGGCTATGCCAGCTTCCACCAATATGATCTTTTACTTTGTGTTTATAGGAGAGGTGAAGACAAGTTTTAGTTACTGGTGTATTTTTAAGATTAGGATTACCATAAGACTGAAATCGACTGTATCTAGCCACTCCGAATCATACCTGCTCGGATATAATACCAGAAATGCCGACAACTGCCCGAGGTTTAGCATAAGAAACAATATGATCTGCCAAATCCAAGAGAGGATTCAAGAGAATATTAGCAATGACCACATCATATTTCTCTGTTCCAGACATGACTCCAGTTCCGTAACAGCTCTGCTCTTTCACCATTTCATCTTCTCTTCCATCCAAGGAGGAGCAGGTTTTTCCAGGAACTAGGTGCAATTGCATTGTCTCAGGTCCTATACTGTTCAGAGTGGCATTATGACGTGCAGACATGATTGCTTGAGGATCTATATCAAATCCAACTGATAAAGCAGCACCAAACTGCATTCCCAGTCATAATGACAAATCAGAAATAAAGAACCAGTTGGTATCGTAAATGATTTGTAACTAGAATGTCATGTTAGAATGTTTACTGTAAAAACAAATAGATAAAAATTCATAATGTCAAATTTTCATATCCAACATAATAATTAAAAAAATCCAAGAAACAGGGAATGCATGTTAAGAAATAGGAAAGTGTGCTCATTGTTCTCATATGTGTGGTGATGGCACCACACCACTCATGACTGATCCATGCATTTGGAGCAAACAAAAGAAAATTAAACAAATTATTCAGGATATAGTTTGAGTGATGCCCGCTCCATGTATAAGCATAACGAACTTAAGGTCGAACAACCTTTTGCAATTAGAAGTTTGTTTGCTAGTTGTTATTTCAGTTGCATGGATACTTCCGCCAATTAGATGCATAGAAGGAACCTCACAAATTTAATTGAAATTTTTTTTTTCCCCTTCAATCAGATACATGCTGATCCTTTGAGAACACCACCTTGATGGGACCAAAGCTGGTTATGACCTTTTCTCTTTTAACCTGCAAGAGAGATTATATGAGGCTATCCTACTGAAAATCTGCCATAGCTTTGTGATCTAATTGGTTGCACTTATGCTTGATACAGCCTAATATTCTTAAGACCAGACCTGGTATCTCAAATCTCTCATTGGTGTCTTTAATAGACGCGGTTCCAATTTATTTCATAATCAAGGGTTAAAATATAAAATGAATTTTATTACCTTCAGTGCTGCAATTGCAAGAACTCCAGAACCTGTGCCATAATCCAAGAAATGTTCTTCGCCCTTTATTAACTTTTTTAGTAGCAATAGACATAACTTAGTAGTAGGGTGCTCCCCGGTTCCAAAAGTTAATCCAGGATTCAGGATTATATTTGTTGCTTGAACATCCTGTTGGGAGAAAGCAAACATTTTATATCCATTCCATTACTACCAATACAACTTTCTCTTTTTGCATAGTGAAAATCAGATTTGCAGGATGGGTAAACATGGAAGAAATTATTTGTGCAGTAACTTGAACTTTAATATGTAGCCATCTGACGAGGCTCCTAAAATGGCAGCACAAATTTCAAGTAGAATGCAACTAAATACTCAACACTTGAAGATTGAGTGCGTGACACATACATGAAACTTATTTTGGGTTTCTTAGAAGCTTGGGTAAATGAGATGCCTATATATGGCAAGTAATGACTCAAGTAAAACCTGCAAAGAAGATAATTTGGGATAATCATACAGGGGGAGATCTCCACTCGGGCACAATCCAAAGTCCTTCAGTTACTTCAACTGGATGAAATGATTCCTGTAACGGATAAAAAATGATTTATTTATTACATTGCCACTGAAATACAGCAAACAGATAAGAATTTATCAGCACGGGTCAATATATTTGCTTCATTGGGAACAATAAGAGCAATACATGCAATATTTTCACATAAATCCTGACAAGTTCAAGTGATTAACTGATTGTGAGAAGTTTAGCATAAATCATGTTTCGTCAGGGGGGCGTGAAGGTAAGGTATGCTCTAGCAAAATATAAAGCCATTGACAAAGCTGCAGGCACATATGCAGAGAGAGTAAAACTATATTGCCAGAAACCATCTCATTATAGGTCCTCGAATAGGAACAGGGACTTTCCTTTTAGTCACCCAAAAAAGGCATCTTTTATTCTGCACCATTACAACTTTGAGGACTCCACAAAGATTGAGTTGGTGAAGATTAAATATAGAAAATTCTTTTCTAACCCAAGAAAGTAGGAGATGGAGAACTATATAGATACCAATCACTTGTTAAGTTTGTTTTTCTTTATTGCACTTGCAAGTTGAGGCAAATCAGGAAAGGTTGAATTCAATCGAGTTATTTTGCTTATGATCTCAAGGAAGCTAAAAAAGGCTGCTCTGTTCCATCAAGAGCCATTTGTGTCTTTTGGTCCTTGTATCTACTGACTTTGGAGAAGAGATATTAATGTTGCTAACTCATTTCTTAGACAGCGTACTTGCACGATAAGAATCTTCATTGATTCAGTGCAAGTGCAGGCCTGTCATCCTAAATCCAATCAGAAAACTTCTTAGTTGGGAAAAAACAATCAAGAAAGAGAAAAGCTTTCACATTAACCATTTACTTTAGAATTCCAAAAAAGAGAAAGAAGACAACGAAGCAACATGAGAAATGCCAATTGAATGATCTAGAACACAAGAACTATTTACAGCTGGGAGAGAGAAGAAAAGAAAAGAAAATCAACCTGAGTTTTCCGAACCCATTCATATTGATCCCCAAGATTAACCTCATAAGGGGGTGTCTCTTTCAAGCCAATGGAATTGGCTGCTTGTGAAAGGCACATGCCCACATCTTCAAATTCAGGAAATATGGAATCAATGCAGACCTACATAATAAAAGAATAATTTATAAGGCAAGATTTTGGGTTTCTTTATGCCATTCTCGTCCTTCTCTAATAACATTTGGTAGACAGTGGACCAATAATCATTTGCCCTTGAATTGAAGAATAAGGAATGGGAAAAAGCCAACCAAATACGCAATACATTATCATAAGGCTCAAGAACGTATCTCCAAGGAAGCATGTGGATACCAGGAAATTAAGATTAAGCTTTATCATCACCAAAAGGTCAATCTACTTCCTTGAATATCGTGTTATTATTAGATTGGATTGGACATAAAATGGGGAGATATAAATCAAATCATTTCCCTTGATTTTAACCCAGATCTTTATATAAACTCTTATTCTTTTATCCTCTCTATATCATTGCAATCGTCCTTGCTCATGCAGCATTTAAAGGTTTAAATGGCACATATCCAAGCCATATTAAATGAATAACCCTTTCACAACTAGTGCTGCTCATTCTTATTTTATTGGTGTAGTAGTAGAGCATCAAAGGGAAAAGGTGAAACTTTCAAGAAAACAAAGACGATATATTCGCAGAAATAGCATCACATCACATCACATCAAGGAATAAATATATCATAAACTTAAAGGCTCGCCTCATTAGAACCATCAAGGTCATCATCTTCATCCATAGTTGTAGAACTGGCACCAAAACATAAAAGAGCCTCTGAAAGGCTATCCTGATGACATGAAAAATAGCCCTCTTAAATAAGTATTCAAATCTAAATCTTAAAACTAAAATGTCATTCAAAGTTTCTTAACGTGCACAAATAACAACATTTCGTAGATGTAAAGAAGTAGTAACTAAGTTATGAAACAAAAGAACCCATGATAGAAAATGAAAGAAATAATCGAGGGATCATGCTTACAGCGACATGTTTGGGGCATCGAATGAGAACAGAAAGGTAAGCAGAGGATTCACTTGTTGTTGTTGTTGAGGGCGAGGCAGTGACTGAAGAAGAAGA